>WWNC01000015.1:1195000-1732500 GCA_011125475.1 Melanerpes aurifrons | reverse complement strand
GGCTTTTCTTGCTTCTTCCCAATTCATTTTGGAAGGAATGATTAAATAGCTGCTGTTACCATAATGGATGAAAGGAGAGTCTGGGGCAGTTGTGGGATGAAACAGTTCAGGCTCTGCAGGAAAGAGGCACAAATTTGAGAGGAAGGGAGTAAACAGTGAAAGAGCTGCTAGCTGCCTGAAGAGTAGTAGTACTTGGTGAGTAACAGAGTAGTAGAGTGTGGCAGCACAAGCATCACAGGATCACAGTACATTAGAGGTTGGAAGGGACCTCCAGAGATCATCCAGTCCAACCCCCCTGCCAGAGCAGGAGCACCTAAGGTAGTGTGCTCAGGAGTACATCCAGGTGGGGTTGGAAAGTCTCCAGAGCAGGAGACTCCACAACCTCTCTGGGCAGCCTGCTCCAGGCCTCCAGCACCCTCACACCAAAGACGTTTCTCCTCATCTTGAGGTGGAACCTCTTGGGTTCCAGCTTGTACCTCTTGTTCCTTGTGCTATCACTGTGCACCACCAAACAGAGCCTGGCCCCTTCATCCTGACCCCTAGCCCTCAGCTATTGATAGACATTGATCAGATCCCTCTCAGCCTTCTCCTCTCCAGACTAAACAGCCCCAGGGCTCTCAGCCTTTCTTCACAGCAGAGATGTTCCAGACCCTTCATCATCCTTGTGGCTTTCCCTTGGACTCTCTCCAGCAGGTCTCTGTCTCTCTGGAACTGGGGAGCCCAGCACTGGACACAGGATTGCAGCTGTGGTCTCAGCAGGGCAGAGCAGAGGGGCAGCAGAACCTCCCCAGCCCTGCTGGCCACACTTCTCTTGCTGCACCCCAGGATGCCATTGGCTCTCTTGGCCCCCAGGGCACATTGCTGTTCAAGTAGAAGCTTATCTTTAAAACACAGGAGATAAATTTAATGGGAACTGGAAATTATTCTTAACTCTCATGTATTTAGGGACTGGAGAGAATGAGCTGTGAGTACCTCTAGGCAGGCACAGGTCACTCTGTGATCCTCCCCCCAGAGCTCTCTAGGTCTCTCTCAGAGAGTACAGCTGAAATCCCCAGCCCAAGCACAGGCAGGATCTGTGAATCACTCCAGACTCAAAATAGGAGTGAATTTCATTTCAAGCAAAGTTTGTGACTCTGCTGGGTGAAGGAACAAGGGGAACTCTGGTTGTGCTGGGGTCAGAGTGGTTGAGAGCTGCCAAACAGAGAGGGACCTGGGGGTGTTGATTGACAACCGCCTAAACATGAGCCAGCAGTGTGCCCAGGGGAACAAGAGGGCCAATGGCATCCTGGCCTGCATCAGGAATAGTGTGGCCAGCAGGAGCAGGGAAGTCATTGTGCCCTGTACTCTGCATTGGTTCCAATGACGAGTCTCTCAATGTCGTTCTTAAACTGAGGAGCCCAGAACTGGACACAGGACTCAAGGTGTGGCCTAACCAGTGCTGAGCACAGGGCACAATGACTTCCCTGCTCCTGCTGGCCACACCAACAGTATCACAGTATCACTTAGGTTGGAAAGGACCTCGAGGATCATGGAGTCCAACCTATCAACACAGATCCCATGCCTAGACCATGGCACCAAGTGCCACATCCAATCTCCCCTTGAACGCCTCCAGGGTCGATGACTCAACCACCTCCCTGGGCAACCCCTTCCAATGCCGAATGACTCGCTCGGTGAAGAACTTCCTCCTCACCTCGAGTCTGAACCTCCCCTGGCACAGCTTGAGACTGTGTCCTCTTGTTCTGGTGCTGGTTGCCTGGGAGAAGAGGCCAACCCCTTCCTGGCTACAACCTCCCTTCAGGACCCGTCTGGTGGGTGTGGGGCAGGCTGTGGATGCGGTCTACCTGGACTGCAGCAAGGCCTTTGACACCATCCCCCACAGCAAACTGCTGGCTAAGCTGTCAGCCCGTGGATTGGACAGCAGCACTCTGAGCTGGGTTAGGAACTGGCTGGAGGCTGAGCCCAGAGAGTGGTGGTGAATAGTGCCACAGCCAGCTGGCAGCCAGGCACCAGTGGTGTGCCCCAGGGATCAGTACTGGGCCCTGTGCTCTTCAACATCTTCATCGATGATCTGGATGAAGGGGTCGAGTCAGTCATCAGCAAGTTTGCAGATGACACCAAGCTGGGAGCAGATGTTAGTCAGTTAGAGGGTAGAAAGGCTCTGCAGAGGGACCTCGACCGCCTGGACAGATGGGCAGAGGCCAACAGGATGGCATTCAACAAGTCCAAGTGCCGAGTGCTGCACTTTGGCCACAGCAACCCCATGCAGAGCTATAGGCTGGGGTCAGAGTGGTTGAGAGCTCCCAAACAGAGAGGGACCTGGGCGTGCTGATTTACAGCTGCCTGAACATGAGCCAGCAGTGTGCCCAGGTGGCCAAGAGGGCCAATGGCATCCTGGCCTGCATTAGGAATAGTGTGGCCAGCAGGAGCAGGGAGGTCATTGTGCCCCTGTAACTCTGCTTTGGTTAGGCCACACCTTGAGTCCTGTGTCCAGTTCTGGGCCCCTCAGTTTAAGAAGGACATTGAGAGACTTGAAGGTGTCCAGAGAAGGGCAACAAGGCTGGGGAGAGGCCTTGAGCACAGCCCTGTGAGGAGAGGCTGAGGGAGCTGGGGTTGCTTAGCCTGGAGAAGAGGAGGCTCAGGGGAGACCTCATTGCTCTCTGCAACTCCCTGAAGGGAGGCTGTAGCCAGGTGGGGGTTGGTCTCTTCTCCCAGGCAAGCAGCACCAGAACAAGAGGACACAGTCTCAAGCTGTGCCAGGGAAGTTTAGGCTGGAGGTGAGGAGAAAATTCTTCCCTGCAAGAGAGTTTGGCCATGGAATGTGCTGCCCAGGGAGGTGGTGGAGTCCCCATCCCTGGAGGTGTTCAAGAGGGGATTGGATGTGACACTTGGTGCCATGGTCTAGCCATGAGGTCTGTGGTGACAGGTTGGACTCGATGATCTTTGAGGTCTCTTCCAACCTTGGTGATACTGTGAGACTGTGAGACTGTGAAATGATTGACAGGGAAGTTGAAGACCAAGACCTAAACCTAGTAGATGAGGACAGAAAAAAGGACAAAGGCTGCCTCTGTGTCCAGTCTTGAGAAACCCTGGTGACTGCTTTTGCTACTGACACCCCCATGCAGCTTCCTGCAGTGGTACAGGGTGGGACAGTGCAACATCTGGCCCAGATGTGGCTTCTTCCTGTATTTGTGCTTGCTGCTCAGCAGTTCTGTTCCTGCTGGCTCCGCGGCATGCCTGTACTCCGGATGTGTCTCCCACCCTCAGGGTACACCCAGAAATGGACAGCCTTTGCCCTTCTGAAGGCTGCTGCTCTTGAGATGGAAAAGCATTGCTGGAGCCTGCAAAGCAAACACTTCAGCTGACCTTAGTTAACCCCCAGCTAAGCCTGTGAGAGGGGTTTCTAGGGAGGGAAGGTTTAGGCTGGGATTGAGGGTGGGAAAGCAGCTTTTAGTATATTGTCTAGCAAGCTAAGGTACTTCTGGAGGAGGCCACTGATGGATTGATCTTTGTGCTGTGTGTTTCTGATTGCAAAATAACCTGAGTCATAAAATCACAGAACTGTCAGGGTTGGAAGGGAGATCAAGGCTCAGCCAGCTCCAACCCCCCTGCCATGGCCAGGGACATCTCACACTACAGCAGGTTGCTCACAGCCACCTCCAGCCTGGCTGCAAACACCTCCAGCCAGGAGGCTTCCACCACCTCCCTGGGCAACCTGTGCCAGGCTCTCACCACCCTCCTGGGCAACAACTTCTTCCTCACATCCAATCTCAATCACCCTACTTCTGGTTTTGCTCCATCCCCCCCAGTCCTGTCACTCCCTGACACCCTCAGAAGTCCCTCCCCAGCTTTCTTGGAGTCCCCTTCAGATCCTGGAAGGCCACAATTAGGTCTTCTCAGAGCCTTCTACTCTCCAGGCTGCACAACCCCAACTCTCAGTCTGTCCTCACAGCAGAGCAGCTCCAGCCCTCTGCTCATCCCCGTGCCCTTCTCTGGACACCTTCCAGCACAGTTTAGGAAGCTCTTCAGTTCCAGCAGGATTCTGCCCTTAACAATGAAGTTTAAGATTCTTCCTAAAGTCTCATCTGAATCTACCCCCAGGTGCCTGTATCTGTGTTAGGTGCTGCCTATATTTTTCTGTCCAGAGAGAGCATAAGGCACAGCTCTTCTAACCTGTTTGGAGCCTTCAACTCAGGATGAAGCAGGTGACTCCTGCCTTCAAAGTGTCTACTGCCATGTTCAGACAACTGATTTAAGTGTAGATGTCTCCAGGGTAGAAAAAGTCAGTCCCTGTGGGCCTCACAAAACAGAGAATTTAGGGGCTGGAAGGCACCTCAACAGCTCATCCAGTCCAACCCCCCTGCCAGAGCAGGAGCACCCAGGGCAGCTCACACAGGAACACATCCAGACAAGTTCTGAATATCTCCAGAGAAGGAGACTCCACAACTCCCCTGGGCAGCCTGCTCCAGAGCTCTGTCTGTAATCCTTATGCCAGAGTGGGTTTTATATCTGGAATTCCTCAGCTGGCAAAGCAGCCCTCCCCCTGACTGCTGCAAGCATGGCTGGGCAGTTAGAGCTGACTCCCACAGTCAGTGTTCAGTAAAGCACAGAATCCCACAATCAATAAGGTTGGAAAAGACCTCAGAGGTCATCAAGTCCAACCTATCACCCAACACCTCCTGACAGCTAAACCATGGCACCAAGTGCCACATCCAATCCCCTCTTGAGCACCTCCAGGGATGGGGACTCCACCACCTCCCTGGGCAGCACATCCCAATGGCCAATCTCTCTTGCTGGGAAGAACTTTCTCCTCACCTCCAGCCTAAACCTCCCCTGGCACATCTTGAGACTGTGTCTTCCAACAAAGAAGGAGAAAAGTAAAACTTACTGCTGTCCATCTGGCAAATGTAGCTTTTCTTGTGCTGACAGTCAGTGTTTTCCCAGCCTTCTGCATCAGCTGCAGATCTTTTTGTGATTGCAATGCAGTCAGTCTAGGGAAAAATGTAACAACAAAAAAAGGAGAAAATGATAGGTGCTGAAGTGCAAAATGTCTGTCAAAACAATAGAAGCAGATCTGAGGAGACAAAGTTCAGGAAGAAGTTATTCCCCATGAGGGTGGTGAGAGCCTGGCACAGGTTGCCCAGGGAGGTGGTGGAAGCCTCCTGGCTGGAGGTGTTTGCAGCCAGGCTGGATGTGGCTGTGAGCAACCTGCTGTAGTGTGAGGTGTCCCTGCCCATGGCAGGGGGGTTGGAAGTGGCTGAGCCTTGAGGTGCCTTCCAACCCTGACAGTTCTGTGACTCTGTGAAAGTTAAGAGCTTTCCTTTCTAATTTGTTAGCTCTTTGTTTCATGTCTTGTTCTTTGGAAAATAAACTTATTGCATTCTGTTGTCTTCAGCAAATGAACTTTCCTTGGCAGATTACTGCAAGGACTTCTGTCAGTGGAATGGAATGGAATGGAATGGAATGGAATGGAATGGAATAGAATAGAATAGAATAGAATAGAATAGAATAGAATAGACCAGACCAGGTTGGAAGAGACCTCTGAGATCAGCAAGTCCAACCTATCACCCAGCACCCTCTGAACTAAACCATGGCACCAAGTGCCTCATCCAGGCTCTTCTTAAACACCTCCAGGGATGGTGACTCCACCACCTCCCTGGGCAGCACATTCCAAGGTACTGGAGGGCACCAAAGGTATTTTTCTTATGTAGTCTGTGGTAGTCTGTAGTGAATGTGTTGAGCTTTCATTAGGATTCATGTTCTACAAGGAGAAACACTAAAACCAAGTAAAAACCCCAGCTAGGAACATTGACTATTTTCAGTCAAACTTAATCAATCCAATTGATTGCAGCAACAATTGTACTGCAGGAGTCCTTTTCTGGGGTCCCAGGCTTCTGCAAACAACTTGCAGTAAGCCCAGAATCTGAGGAGGCCTGGCATGCTCTGAGCACAGCTATAAAAGCATGATCTCTGACACATTATTCAGCTTCATTCTGCTTTAAGCCATTATTTGGTCCAAACTGAGGGAAGTCAAACTGGTCAGACTGGACAGGCTGGAGAGGTGAACCTCACAAGGTTCAACAAGAGCAAGGGCAGAGTCCTGCACCTGGGCCAGAACAATCCTCACTGTCAATACAGACTGGGGGAGGAGTGATAGAAAGCAGCCCTGGGGAGAAGGGCTTGGGGGTGCTGGTGGGGGAGAAGCTGGGCAGGAGCAGGCAGTGTGAGACTGCAGCACAGAAGGCCAAGGGCAGCCTGGGCTGCATCCAAAGCAGTGTGGCCAGAGATGGAGAGAGAGGATCCTGCCCCTCTGCTCTACTCTGGGGAGACCTCACCTGCAGGGCTGGGGCCAGCTCTGGAGCCTTCAGCACAGGAAGGACCTGGACCTGATGGAGAGGGTCCAGAGGAGGGCATGAAAATGCTCAGGGGGTTGGAGCAGCTCTGCTCTGAGGACAGACTGAGGGAGCTGGGGGTGTTCAGCCTGGAGAAGAGAAGGCTCCAGGGAGACCCAAGAGCAGCCTGCCAGTACCTGAAGGGGGCTACAAGAAGGCTGCAGAGAGACTGTTTGCAAAGGCCTGCAGGGACAGGACCAGGGACAATGGCTTCAAACTAGAGCAGAGCAGATTGAGATTGGATGTGAGGAACAAGTTCTGCACCAGGAGGGTGGTGGAACACTGGCACAGGTTGCCCAGGGAGGTGGTTGAGGCTCCTTCCCTGGAGATATTCCAGGTGAGGCTGGACAGGGCTGTGGGATGAGGATGTCCCTGCTGAGTGCAGAGGGGTTGGCCTGGATGAGCTTTGGAGGTCCCTTCCAACTCAGAGCTCCTTCTGTGATTCTGTTGTCGTGGTAACCCTGAGTGCATTCCCTAGGTGATGCATCTTCTGATTGCTTTCTCTTTACCTCTATTGTGATATACTTGTGGTCAACTTCTGTGTATCTGTCTCTGAATGGGAATCCTTTTGCCCAGTGTGAATAGTCAAACAAGCTTCCATCTGTCCACAGATAGGTGCCCTCTTGTTAATGTCATTCAGTCCAATCCAGGTTTCATTGGTGACATCTTTCAGGTGTAAGGTGAAGAAGGCTATTGAAAAAGAAATAAAACCAGAGAAGCTGAGGAGCTGCCTTCCTTCAAGTTCAGTGTCAACCAAATTCCAGATAAAAGAACCACCCAGCTGTTACAAATATTGCCAATCCTGGGTTCAGCACTGCAGGGCTATGGACAAGACAGGCCTGGCCATGGGTGATTTGACTGAGGCACTTGGAGATCATTAAAAAAAAAAAAGAGACAAATAAGAAAAAAACAGATAAAAATGATAGACATTTCTACATGGGGCTCTTCTGCTTGGAGACAGAAAGTCTCCAGGGAGACCTTAGAGTGGCCTTCCACCACCTGAAAGGTGAGGAGGGACCATCTCCCTGTGAAGCCTGTTCCTGTGTCTCACCACTCTCACTGTGCAGATCTTCCTCCTAACTCTCCCCTGCTCCAGTTTCAAACCACTGCCCCTTGTCCTCTCCCCACAGCCCCTTCTGAACAGTCCCTCCCCAGCCTGCCTGTAGGTGCTCTTCAGATATTGAAATGCAGCTCTAAGCTCTCCCTGGAGCCTTCTCTTCTCCAGGCTGAACAGCCCCAACTCTCTCAGCCTGGCTTCACAGCAGAGGTTCTCCAACCCTCTGATCATCGTGGTGGCCTCTTCTGGACCCTCTCCATCAGCTCCAGGTCTCTCTTCTGTTGGGGCCCCAGAGCTGGACACAGCCCTGCAGGTGAGGTCTCCCCAGAGCAGAGCAGAGGGGCAGGATCCTCTCTCTCCAGCTCTTCCCACACTGCTTTGGATGCAGCCCAGGCTGCCCTTGGCCTTCTGTGCTGCCAGTGCCCAATGCTGACTCCTGCCCAGCTTCTCCCCCCCAGCACCCCCAAGTCCTTCTCTGCAGGGCTGCTCTCCATCTCATCACCCCCAGCCTGTGCAGACACTGTTTGCCCTTGACATCACCTGGTAACACGTGCTGGCTTCTTCCTGAGTGCCCAGAGCTGCAGGGGCCATACCTTGCACTTGTTCATTGTGGACAGAGGCCAGATTTCCCCCCAGCTCTATACAAGCTCTCCTTGCAGAGTGCCAGGTCAGCCTCCCTTCTTCTCTGGATCCAAAGATTTTGTAACACTGTGGGGAGAGGAAAGGATTAGACAAAATGTCAGGTGTCAGGGACCATTGCTTATGATCAGTTCAGCTCTGGACCCTACATGCAGAGACCAGTAGGTGAGGGGTCTGCTGAAATGTGAATATTTTCAGCCTGCAAGGAGACCAGGGAACCATATGTGACAGCTTGAAGCTAGGTGCCTTTAGGAACCACAAAGCTGCAGACTTCCAGAGGAGCCAGAGTGCCCAAGAGGTGGACTGGAAGATGTATTTCATCCCCAGAAGTCCTGCATGCCTAGAAATCTGCCTGCAAAATCAAGTTTCTTGCCTTTTCCCTCCCTCTGTCCTCCCAGGATCTTATCTTTCTTGGTGGGGGAGTGAGGTCTGGTGTCAGGCTTGGCAAAGCTGCCAATTGGGCCTGGGGCTGTTTAATTGGTGTATGAAGGTAGAGAGGCTTGGAAGGGAGGGACCATGAAGGACAGGATTTGTTGACCTGGCTAAAAGGGAGGTTTGGGTGAAGCTTTGGCTTAATGTGGCTCTGTGTTAAGCCCAGACTGTGGATTCTGTGTGTTTGAGCTGCTTTGTACTGCTGTGTGTAGTTGTGAATGGCCTTTCCATCTAACCTTTCCATCTTATCCAAACCTGTGTGTGAGTGATTCTCTTTTGACCTTTCTGCAAGATCTGGGCCCCTCAGTTTAAGAAGGGACATTGAGAGACTTGAAGGTGTCCAGAGAAGGGCAACAAGGCTGGGGAGGGGTCTGGAGCACAGCCCTGTGAGGAGAGGCTGAGGGAGCTGGGGTTGTTTAGCCTGGAGAAGAGAAGGCTCAGGGGAGACCTTCTTGCTCTCTCCAACTCCCTGCAGGGAGGTTGTAGCCAGGAGGGGGTTGGTCTCTTCTCCCAGGCAAGTAGCACCAGAACAAGAGGACACAGTCTCAGGCTGTGCCAGGGGAGGTTTAGGCTGGAGGTGAGGAGAAAGTTGTTCCCAGCAAGAGAGATTGGCCCTTGGGATGTGCTGCCCAGGGAGGTGGTGGAGTCACTGTCCCTGGAATTGTTTAGGAAGAGCCTGGATGAGGCACTTTGTGCCATGGTTTAGTTGATTATTCTATTCTATTCTATTCTATTCTATTCTATTCTATTCTATTCTATTCTATTCTATTCTATTCTATTCTATTCTATTCTATTCTATTCTATTCTATTCTATTCTATTCTATTCTATTCTATTCTATTCTATTCTATTCTCTAAAGGAGCTTCTGTCTGGCTCTAAACCAGGGCACCACAGCAGTGCTTGTGCAGCGCTGACAAACCTGTGGGGTGCCCAGAGTCAGCAGTTAGCCAAAGCAGGCAGCCACCAAAAGCTTTTGAGGAATGAAGTAGGTACCCAAATGTTCTACTTAAAAGTAGACTTCTTGAGAGACTGAAAGTGTTTCTTGACAGGGAACATAACCTGGGGCAGGCAGCTCTTGGGTCAAGCTCTTACAGAGTCTGTGCTGAAGCCTGAGCTGGTGTGAGCACTTGGTTTGAGTGGAACAGCATGGGGAAGACAAAAAAAAACCAGCAATGCTTTTGTGGTTCTGTATGTTCTGAGGAAGGGAAGGCAGGGTTTGGAGTTGGCACGTGCAGCTGCTTCCTTTTTCACGCCCTTTGAATGCCCCAAAGCTTCCCTATTGAATGCACTGTGGGATTGCTTTGTGGTTTTCGTTTGTAGGTTGCTCTCTTAAAGTTCATATGGTCAGGGGGTCCTTTTGCTTAGCTCAGCAAACAACTCATGCTTGCTGATTTTGTGTATTGGAGTTGACATTTACTGCTCTCTGTGTTACTCACACAGACACAGAAGGTTAGGGGTTGGAAAGGACCTCCAGAGATCATCCAGTCCGAGCCCCCTGCCAGAGCAGGAGCACCGAGGGCAGGTCACACAGGAACACATCCAGGGGGGGTTGGAAAGGCTCCAGAGCAGGAGACTCCACAACCTCTCTGGGCAGCCTGCTCCAGGCCTCCAGCACCCTCACAGGGACAAAGTTTTCCCTTGAGTTCTCCTGGCACCTCCTCTGCTCCAGCTTGCCCCCAGTGCCCCTTGTGCTGTCCTTAGCCATCCCTGAGCAGAGCCTGGCTCCAGCCCTGCACAACCTTCCAACCTGGTCTGGTCTATTCTTTTCTATTCTATTCTATTCTATTCTATTCTATTCTATTCTATTCTATTCTATTCTATTCTATTCTATTCTATTCTATTCTATTCTTTTATCCCCAGTAATGAGGGCAGCCCTCAGGCTCCTCTGTCCAAGCCCCAACTGCCTCAGGTTGTGCTCACAGGGAGGTGATAGGACAAGGACAGAGGCCTGGAACAGGCTGCCCAGAGAGTTTGTGGAGTCTCCTTCTCTGGAGAGATTCAAAGTCCTCCTGGACACATTCTTGTGTGAGCTGCTCTGGGTGATCCTTCTCTGACAGGGAGTTTGGACTGGATGGTCTGCCAAGATCCCTTCCAACCCCTAACATTCTGGAGTTCTGTGAAATGTGTGTGCCTGTATCTGTCTGTCTATCTATCTATCTATCTATCTATCTATCTATCTATCTATCTATCTATCTATTTATCTTTCTCTCTCTCTCTCTCTCTCTCTATCTACCTACCTACCTACCTACCTACCTACTTACCTACCTACCTCTCTATAGATACAGATAGATATATAATAAAGATATATGTCAGATAGATAGACAGAAAGGTAGATAGATAGACAGAAAGACAGGCAGATAATTGTTTTCTTGGCCTGTAGCAAACCTGCTAACTATGGCTGAGATTATTTACTGCACCTTATTGTTAAACAGAAGCCAGGTTTCAGGGCATCCTCCCAGAGCTGGAAGTACAGTAGGAGCAAATCCTGAGTAAGTTGAATTGTGCCTTTCACAGATGAAGGCAGCTCTCACAGCACAGCTTACATCTTGCCAAAAGCCTGGAAAAGAATGGAATACAGAGAAACACTGTCTGGAGCCACTCTTGCACCATCCCACCCAGGCAGCATTCCTAAAGCAGAGAGGAAACTTGCTGGAATCATGGAATGGTTTCCCAGAATCACTGAATTATCTGGGCTGGAAGGGACCTCTAAAGCTCATCCAGTTCAACCCCTCTGCACTCAGCAGGGACATCCCCAACTAGACTGGCTGGAAAGCGGCTCTGAGGAGAGAGACTTGGGGGTGCTGGTGGACAAGAAGCTCACCAGGAGCTCTCAGTGTGCACTTGCAGCCCGCAAAGCCAACCAGATCCTGGGCTGCATCAGGAGAAGTGTGGCTAGCAGGTCGAGGGAGGTGATTCTCCCCCTCTGCTCAGCTCTGGGGAGACCCCACCTGGAGTACTGTGTCCAGTTCTGGAGCCCCTGTTACAAGAGGGATGTGGAGGTGCTGGAAGGTGTCCAGAGAAGGGCCAGGAGGATGAGCAGAGGGCTGGAGCACCTCTCCTGTGAGGACAGACTAAAGGAGTTGGGGCTGTTCAGTCTGGAGAAGAGAAGGTTCCCAGGTGACCTCATTGTGGCCTTCCAGGATCTGAAGGGGGCTCCAAGAAGGCTGGGGAGGGACTGCTCAGGATCTCAGGGAGTGATAGGACTAGGGGAAATGGAATGAAGCTGGAGGTGGGGAGATTCAGGCTGGAGGGGAGGAGGAAGTTCTTCCCCATGAGAGTGGTGAAGCCCTGGAATGGGTTGTGCAGGGAGGTGGTTGGGGCCCTGTCCCTGGAGGTGTTTAAGGCCAGGCTGGATGAGGCTGTGGGCAGGCTGATGTAGTGTGAGGTGTCCCTGCCCATGGCAGGGGGCTTGGAACTAGCTGATCCTTGTGATCCCTTCCAACCCTGAATGATACTGTGATACTATGATACTATCAGGTTGCCCAGAGCTCTCTCCAGCCTCACCTGGAATATCTCCAGGCATGGAGCCTCAACCACCTCCCTGGGCAACCTGTGCCAGTGTTCCACCAGCCTCCTGGTGCAGAACTTGTTCCTCACATCCAATCTCAGTCTGCTCTGCTCTAGTTTGCAGCCACTGCCCCTCATCCTATCACTACAGAAGGGCCACTCAATGGTCATCTAGTCCAAGCCCCCTGCAGTCAGCAGGGACAGGCTTCAGCAGGGACAGGCTTCAGCAGAGGCAGCTGAAGCAGTTGCCATGCATTTACCCCAACACAGTCCTCCTGCTGCTGCAGGGTGTTTGTCTCCTGGTCACGATGGCACGGCTGTAAATGCCAGCACCCTCACTACCCAAAGCTGCCAGCATTCTCCAGCCCCCTGCTTGTGGGGCAGCAAAGACATTGGATTGTGCTGCTAAATTTGACATGTTACTCACCAGAAGGCTCTACCATGATCACACAGTTCTCATCATTGTTGGCAAAATTGGGTTCATGTGGAGCCCAGGCAACGTAGTTCACTGGGGTCCCATCCAGCCAGCTGCAAGAAAGAAGTGGCTGCCAGGCAGACATCTCCAGCAGGCAGCTGGTTGTGAGATCAGCTCTGGCAAAGGGTCAAGCAAGCTGCTAGCAGTGAGCAGAGGGCAAAGGCTCTGCACATCACAGAAGTATAGAAACACACAGTGATAGAGGGTGGAAGGGGTATCCAGAGATCATTCAGTCCACCTGTGATCACCCAGGGCAGGTCACACAGGAACACAGCCAGGTGGGGTTGGAAAGTCTCCAGAGCAGGAGACTCCACAACCTCTCTGGGCAGCCTGCTCCAGGCCTCCAGCACCCTCACACCGAAGAAGTTTCTCCTCACCTTGAGGTGGAACCTCCTGGGTTCCAGCTTGCACCTGTTGGTCCTTGTCCTACCCCTGGGCACCACCAAGCAGAGCCTGGCCCCTTCACCCTGACCCTCAGCCCTCAGCTATTGATAGACATTGATCAGATCCCTCTCAGCCTTCTCAAGAACAATCAGCTCCAGGTGTCACAGCCTTTCTTCACACAGAGCAGAGGACACATCCACAACTTCAGTGCTGCTTCTCCTCTCTTTACGCATCACATCCAAGTCCCACTAACATCCCATTTTGCCAGAGGCTGCTAAGCAGTCCCATACTCGAAGGGAAAGATTCTTGTGGTCTGGAGAGCTCCTCTCCTATGGGGACAGACTGAGAGAGTTGGGGTTGTGCAGTCTGGAGAGGAGAAGGCTCTGAGGAGACCTTCTGGTGGCCTTCCAGGATCTGCAGGGGGCTACAAGAAAGCTGGGGAGGGACTTCTGAGGGTGTCAGAGAGTGATAGGACTGGGGGGGATGGAGCAAAACTAGAAGTGGGGAGATTGAGATTGGCTGTGAGGAAGAAGTTGTTCCCCAGGAGGGTGGTGAGAGCCTGGCACAGGTTGCTCAGGGAGGTGGTGGCAGCCTCCTGGCTGGAGGTGTTTGCAGCCAGGCTGGATGTGGCTGTGAGCAACCTGCTGGAGTGTGAGGTGTCCCTGCCCATGGCAGGGGGTTGGGACTGGCTGAGCCTTGAGGTCCCTTCCCAACCCTGACAGTTCTGTGACTCTGTGAAATTCCAAGGTCCCTCCAGAGCACTGACTTTCTTTTGATCCCAGAAATCTGTCCCCCTGGAAGCCTTCTACAAACAGGTTCCCTACAAGCAGTTCCAGAGGGCTGTTGGGTGAGGTGCTGCTTACACTGCTTGCTTGCAGCTCACATGCCTTGGCTCACTGGGATGAGTCTGATCAAACCCTTCAACTCACATTTCATCAAAGCCTCCTGGGCTTTCTCTATAGCCGTGGGAGGTGTGGTCAAAGTTGACACCATTCTAAATCTGATGTCTGAAGTGGGTCAGGTGCATACACTAAAATTAGCTGTTTCTCCTCTCTACTTATGAAGGATGTGTTGGGTGTTTAACTCAGTTCCCTCAGTGTGAGTGACCTTCTGCTGGAAGTACTTAGCACTTCTGGAAGCTATCCAGAGCTCATCTGTGCAGCAGCTAATAGTATGTCAAATGAAAGCACCCACAGAGCAAGGTGAGATTAGCATAGAATCATTGAGTGGTCTGGGTTGGAAGAGACCTCCAGAGCTCATCCAGTCCAACCCTCTGCACTCAGCAGGGACATCCCCAACTAGATCAGGTTGCCCATAGCCCTCTCCAGCCTCACCTGGAATATCTCCAGGGATGGAGCCTCAACCACCTCCCTGGACAACCTGTGCCAGTGTTCCACCACCTCCTGGTGCAGAACTTGTTCCTCACATCCAATCTCAATCTGCTCTGCTCTAGTCTGAAGCCATTGCCCCTGCTCCTGTCCCTGCAGGCCTTTGCCAACAGTCCCTCTGCAGCCTTCTTGTAGCCCCTTCAGGTCCTGGCAGGCTGCTGTTAGGTCTCCCTGGATCCTTGTGCTCCATCATCAGCTTGCTTTCACTCACCTGATTTTCTGATCAAAGCTGACAACTAAGCCAATGAAATATGAGCCCAGGATGTCTTGTTGGAAAATCTGAAAGAAAAGTGAATAACAGTTAACCATTCCTCAACACCATACAAAGGTCTGGCAAATGGGGAACATCTGGAGTGAGGAATTCCCTGGACAGGAAAGCAATACTCACTGTGCCCAGTATTACATATGAGATAAACAACCTGGGCCTCATCTGCCCTTTGCTGCACCTTTAACACTGGCACCCTTTCATCCCTGCCTTCTAAAAGTCACAGTAGTTAATTTCTAGGTCCTGAACAAGAATGTTGGTATGTAAATAAGTCATCACAGGCTCACAGGGTGTTAGGGGTTGGAAGGGACCTCTGGAGAGCTTCCAGTCCAACCCCCTGCAAGAGCAGGAGCAGAGAATCCAGCACAGGTCACACAGAACACATCCAGACAGGGCTGCAAAGGCTCCAGAGAAGGAGACTCCACAGCCTCTCTGGGCAGCCTGCTCCAGGCCTCTGGCACCCTCACAGTCAAGAAGTTCTTCCTCATGTTGAGCTGGAACCTCCTGTGCTGTATCCATTGCCCCTTGTCCTACCCCAGGGCACAGTGAGCAGAGGCTGTCCCTGTCCCTTCCTTCCTGACCCCCAGCCCTCAGCTATCGATAGATATTGATCAGATCCCTCTCAGCCTTCTCCTCCCCAGACTGAACAGCCCCAGGGCTCTCAGCCTCTCCTCCCCAGGCAGTGCTGCAGTCCCTGCAGCATCCTTGTAGCCTCCCTCGGACTCTCTCCAGCAGATCCCTGTCCCTCCTGAACTGGGGAGCCCAGAGCTGGATGCAATATTCCAGGTGAGGT
Source organism: Melanerpes aurifrons (assembly GCA_011125475.1). Taxonomy (NCBI): domain Eukaryota; kingdom Metazoa; phylum Chordata; class Aves; order Piciformes; family Picidae; genus Melanerpes; species Melanerpes aurifrons. The sequence continues at coordinate 1,717,172 of WWNC01000015.1, read as the reverse complement.
CTCAGCAGGGCAGAGCAGAGGGGGAGGAGAACGTCCCTGGCTGTGCTGGACACACTCCTCTGAATGCAGCCCAGGCCCCCACTGGCCTTCTTGGCCCCCAGGGCACAGTGCTGTCCCATGCTGTCCACCAGCACTCCCAGGTCCTTCTCCAGGGGCTGCTCTCCAGCAGGTCACCTTGTCAGGTAGGACAACAGGTCAGGACCCTTGCCCAGCTGTTCCCTACATGTCATCAGCTGCTCTGCTTGAGAGTTCAGCTGGACTGCATAGGCTCAGTGCTTACGTATTTCCACAGAAATTGCCTTTTGCTTTCATTCTCAATGACCACAAGGGCTGCAAAGTTCCTCTGACAGATTCTCTGTGCTTCTTCCATATGGACTTTTGTTCTGCTGAAATAGTACTGCTTGTCTTCATGCAGAAGCCAGCCATCAGCTGTGGTTTGATACACTGAAAGATAAAGAATCAGCTAGCAACTGGCTCCCCAGGGAGGTGGTTGAATCCTCATCCCTGGAGGTGTTTGAATGAGGCAGAGGAGAAGAAACTCATGTAAATAAAGTGGCACTCATAAATGTGAGAAACCCCTTCCTCTTTGTTTTCCTCTTGCCTCACACCAAAGCCCACTGGGAGGTCATAGCATCACTCCAAGACAGACACTGAGGGGCTGGAGCAGGTCTAGACAAAGGCAACAAAGCTGGGGGAGGGTCTGGAGAACAGGGCTGGGGAGGAGCAGCTGAGGGAGCTGGGGGTGTTGAGCCTGGAGAAGAGGAGGCTGAGGGGAGACCTCACTGCTCTCTAAAGCTCCCTCAGAGGAAGCAGGTGGGGCTTGTTCTCTTTTCCCTAGTAAGAAGTGATAGGATGAGGAAAAATGGCCTCAAGTTGCCCCAGGGGAGGTTTGAGTTGAAGAGTACAAGAAACTTCTTCCCTGAAATGGTTCTCAAAGGCTGGCACAGGCTGCCCAGGGAGGTGGTTGAATGCCCATTCCTGTTTGAAAGAGGCAGAGATGTGGTGCTGAGGGATGTGGGTTACCCCCAGCCTTGGTGGAGCTAGAGCATGGCTGGAGTGGATGAGCTGAAAGGGCTTCTCCACAGCCTCTGTCTGTTAGATTCCTATCAGCTCTACAGCAAGTCTGAAGGCTGTACAGTTTCTTTGAAAGAGGAGAAGGTCCTACCAGGTTTGTAGCTTGGCTCAGGTTTCAGCACAGCACCTGCAAAAGAGAGGATCATCACAGGCAGCATTCCAAATGCAACAGGGAATAATCCAGAGAGCTTTGCTTGTCTGTAGTTGCAGGTGTTTTGTATCACAGACAAATCCCCCACAAATCCCCCAAACAAGGAGTTCCAGAATACATTGCTAGGTTTTAGAGTGCCTACCACTGGGATAAGTTTAAAAACAGTCTGAACAGTCATCTGTGGCAGAAAGAGAAAACATTTGTCATGGTTATTGTGGTAGGTATTTGGATTAGGAACTGGCTGGAGGCTGAGCCCAGGTGAATGGTGCCACAGCCATCTGGCAGCCAGGCACCAGTGGTGTGCCCCAGGGATCAGTGCTGGGCCCCAGCCTGTTCAATATCTTTATTGATGATCTGGATGAGGGCATTGAGTCCATCAGCAGTAAGTTTGCAGATGACACCAAGCTGGGGGCAGGAATTGATCTGTTAGAGGTTAGGAGAGCTCTGCAGAGGGACCTTGCCAGGCTGCACAGATGGGCAGAGGCCAAGGGCAGGAGATTGAACACATCCAAGTGCCAGGTGCTGCACATTGGCCACAGCAACCCCAGGCAGTGCTACAGGCTGGGGTCAGAGTGGCTGAGAGCAGCCAGGCAGAGAGGCACCTGGGGGTAGTGGTTGATGGTAGGCTGAACAGGAGCCTTCAGTGTGCCCAGGCAGCCAAGAGGGCCAAGGGCATCCTGGCCTGCATTAGGAACAGTGTGGCCAGCAGGAGCAGGGAGTCATTGTGCTCTGTACTCAGCACTGCTTAAGCCACACCTTGAGTCCTGTGTCCAGTTCTGAGCTCCTCAGTTTAGGAAAGATGTTGAGATGCTGGAAGGTGTCCAGAGAAGGGCAACAAAGCTGGGGAGGGAGTGAGAGACTAAAAGCTTGTCTCTCTTGGTGTGACTCCACAAAGATAAAACAACAGCTGATGTGTGTTGGGCAGAGCCACTGGAAGGACTCTTGGAAGGTGCAAAATAACATTGCTCACTGGGCCATAGCTGGCCTGACAACAATGGACCCAGGCCACCTTTGGGAATAGGCATGAGACAAGATAATCTGCACCCATCAAGTACCCTGGAAAGGGAGGATGGTGAGACAATGGAATGAGTGTGGGGACATGTAGATGGAGAAGGAGGCAGAGCTTCCCCACACACACACACACTCCAGACCCCTGCCCAAACACACAGGAATGCACAGAAAGATTTCCTGGGGAACAATACCTGGATACTTGCCTAAGGATGATTTCCTGGCCCCTGATTTCCTGAGGGACAACACTTGGACACATACCTAAGGACTGAAAACTGTATAAAGACTGGAGCCACTACTGGCTTGGGAGAAGGAAAATGGAGATGAAGGCAAACACAGGAGATGGACCATGCTGCTGAGAAGGAAGAGCCCAGGACAATGCTGCTCTGGAGAAAAGAGGCCATGGAGCCTGGAAGAAGCAGATTGAACCCCTTCTCCCTGTCCTGAGTTCCACCTGCTGCAACTCCTGGAGCTGAAGAGGCTGCCCAAAGGACCACATCTCTTCTCCAGCCAAAGCCTCAGCACCCTTCCTCTACAGACCCAACATCTCCTGCAGCACCTTTCCTCCACAGACTCAAACTGTCTTGGGGGGTGAGTGGTGTGGTAATATAATTCCTTTCCTATTCTTTCTCTCTCTCCCTCTCCATTTTCTCCCTCTCCTCTTCTTATTTCCACTTTATTTATGTAATAAATATTCTAGCTGTTGATATTTTGGCCTTGTTTGTGCCTCTCATTTCACAATACAGGAATATTCAATACAGCTGAGGCTCTTTCCCTCTCTGGACCGAGACAGAGGAGTCTGGAGCACAGCCCTGGGAGGAGAGGCTGAGGGAGCTGGGGTTGCTTAGCCTGGAGAAGAGGAGGCTCAGGGGAGACCTCATTGCTCTCTACAACTCCCTGAAGGGAGGTTGTAGCCAGGTGAGGGTTGGTCTCTTCTCCCAGGCAAGCAGCACCAGAACAAGAGGACACAGTCCCAAGCTGTGCCAGGGGAGGTTTAGGTTGGAGGTGAGGAAGAAGTTCTTCCCAGCAAGAGAGATTGGCCCTTGGGATGTGCTGCCCAGGGAGGTGGTTGAGTCATCATCACTGGAGGCGTTTAGGAAGAGCCTGGATGAGACACTTGGTGCCATGGTTTAGTTGATCAGATGGTGTTGGGTGATAGGTTGGGCTTAGTGATCTTGAAGGTCTCTTCCAACCTGGTTAATTCTATTCTACTCTATTCTATTCTATTCTATTCTATTCTATTCTATTCTATTCTATTCTATTCTATTCCATTCCATTCCATTCCATTCCATTCCATTCCATTCCATTCCATTCCATTCCATTCCATTCCAGAGATATCTGCCATAAGACTGCTTGTACCAAAACAATTCTCTCTTCTCTCTTCTTCACTCTGGAGAGACACTATCCTGCTTCTGCTTGACCTTGGCTGCACTGTTGTGGGTAACTCTAACAACAACTTTCTCTGCTCCTTTCTCTTCTCCCTTTTGGACAGGAAGTTAGAGAGAGGATGTGGGGGGGAGAAGGGAGGGACAGAAAAGGAGAAGCTGGTGTTTTCCCCTGGTGTTTGACCAGGGAGGTTCTTGTGCTGTTTGTTAATTGTAAATCCCTGTACATATTGTAACTCCTGGATATTTTGCACATGTACCTTGCACTCCACTGCAGAGTGTAGTTCTGCCTGTAAATATAGCTTGCATTTGCTTCCAGCTGAGCTGCTCTGGCAAAGTGAATGCTGGAGCCGGGATTTAAACCCACTACACATCTTTCAAACACCTCCAGAGATGGTGACTCCACCACCTCCCTGGGCAGCACATCCCAATGGCCAATCTCTCTTGCTGGAAAGAACTTTCTCCTCACCTCCAGCCTAAACCTCCCCTGGCACAGCTTGAGACTGTGTCCTCTTGTTCTGGTGCTGGCTGCCTGGGAGAAGAGACCAACCCCCACCTGGCTACAACCTCCCTGCAGGGAGTTGGAGAGAGCAAGAAGGTCTCCCCTGAGCCTCCTCTTCTGCAGGCTAAGCAACCCCAGCTCCCTCAGCCTCTCCTCAAAGGGCTGTGCTCCAGACTCCTCCCCAGCCTTGTTGCCCTTCTCTGGACACCTTCAAGTCTCTCAACGTCCTTCTTAACCTGAGGGGCCCAGAACTGGACACAGGACTCAAGGTGTGGCCTAACCAGTGCTGAGCAGAGGGCACAATGACCTCCCTGCTCCTGCTGGCCACACTGTTCCTGATATCTATAATATTCCTTCTCAAAACAAAACCAAACCAAAGAAATAAACCCAGAAAGGGAGCATCCTGTGTCTTAGGGAATATGAGGGAATTAACAGCTCTCCTTAAGGCATGGGAAGATCATAGGGCTGATTGCAGAATCTAGATTGACAATCTTTATCTTTTACTTTTGAGATGTCATCTAGGGCCAAGATAAGGTCAGCTGGGGTTTTGTGTCCTGGTTTCTGAGGTCCTCTTGAATTCAGAGCTCCTTCCTCTCCTCACCAAGAGCAGAGCCATCTGTGTCCCCAGCAGCATGCTCAGGGCATCAGGAAGGTCTGCACAGGATGTGCTGCTTCAGGCTGGTATGCAGAAGTCAGGGCTTTGCTGATGCATTTGTGTGACTAATGCAGCCACAAGGGAACAGGGATCCTTCCCCTTCTGGTAAGCACTGTGCACAGGTGGCAGGGTGTGTTATTGGCTGCAAGTAGTGGTTTGTTAGCAATCATCATATGTTAGATGCACTCAGTGCCTTTTACACAGCTGCTTGTCCCTTCCCCTCCCTGCTAACCCCTTGTGTGCATCCAACTTGCTTTTCATTGCAAGTGGCTTTGAAGTATTGATGACCTCGAAGATATTTTCCAACCTGGCTTGTTCTATTCTATTCTATTCTAGTCTAGTCTAGTCTTCTATTCTATTCTATTCTATTCTATTCTATTCTATTCTATTCTATTCTATTCTATTCTATTCTATTCTATTCTATTCTATTCTATTCTATTCTATTCTATTCCATTCCATCCCATTCCATTCCATCCCATCCCATCCCATTCCATCCCATTCCATCCCATCCCATCAACCCACCACACACATAGGCTTTGTGCTTTGGTGACAGAACTTGTAAGGAGGAGGTCACAAGCCTTGCTAGTAGAGTAATTTAGTGATCTCCTGCTCCATGGAGATGCATGGAAGTACTCAGCTAACAACCAGCAAGCAGGGATGGAAAAGTAAGCCCAGCAAGTTCTTTCATTACTGGTTGTCACTTGGGCTCCTCACCTCATGAGGACCCCATTTCCCACTGGCAGGCACCCCAGCATGTGTCCATCAGGTCCCTTTTGTACCCTGGGGCCAGATGTGGGGGGCTTGGAATTAAGGCAATGCTTCCCAGGCCAAGGTGGGAGCTGTAGGAATCCTTCACGGCTAAGCCATCCTCTGCTGGTGATCTGTGTCAGTGGCTGGTTCCTGAGCCCTCTCCTTGCCTCCCATTATTCATTCCACTGTGGGGTGCAAAGCTGGGTTCTCCTTTTTACACAGAACTCTGGTGTCCTGCTAAGGCTGAAGCAGATTGAAATGCAGAGAAGAGATACAAGGAGAGGGGATAAGAACCTCTGCCTTGCAAATTCATTGAGCCCAGAACAGAAAGACTTAAAGGCAGTGATACAGAACCAGGGGTAGGTTGAGTTCCCTGCATCAGGAAATACCTCAATTCATTCCACAGAAGGTTAGGAGTTGGAAGGGACCTCCAGAGATCATCCAGTCCAACCCCCTGCCAGAGCAGGAGCACCGAGGGCAGCTCACATAGAACACATCCAGGGGGGGTTGGAAAGGCTCCAGAGCAGGAGACTCCACAACCTCTCTGGGCAGCCTGCTCCAGGCCTCCAGCACCCTCACAGGGACAAAGTTTTCCCTTCTGTTCCTGTGGCACCTCCTCTGCTCCAGCTTGCCCCCAGTGCCCTTTGTGCTGTCCTTGCACATCCCTGAGCAAAGCCTGGCTCCAGCCCTGCCCATGGAGGTGGTGGAGTCACCATCACTGGAGGTGTTCAGGAGGAGACTTGATAGGGTGCTTGGTTGTTTAGGTGGTGTTGGATTGGTTGATGGGTTGGACACGATGATCTTGAAGGTCTCTTCCAACCTGGTCTGGTCTATTCTATTCTATTCTATATTCTGTTCTGTTCTGTTCTATCTTTATCCCCAGCCATGAGGGCAGCCCTCAGGCTCCTCTGCTCCAAGCCCCAGCTCCCTCAGCCTGGCCTCCCAGGGAGATGTTCCACTGCCTGCAGCAGCTCTGTGCCTCTGTGCTGGACTCTCTCAAGTGGTTCCCTGAGGTCCTTCTTGAGCTGAGGGGCCCAGAGCTGGACACAATATTCCAGATGAGGCCACCCCAGGGCAGAGTAGAAAGGAAGGAGAACCTCTCTGACTTACTCACTACAGCCCTTCTAATCTGCCTCAGGATGCCCTTGGCTCTCTTGGCCACCAGAGCACATTGCTGGCTCCTGGGCATCCTTCTGTCCCCCAGGTGCCTCTCCTCTGTGCTGCTCTCCAGCAGGGCAGTTCCCAACCTATCCTGCTCCCTGTGTTGCTTCACTACACCCGGGTTCAAAATGAATAGCTCCCAGTCTCTTTCTTCTTTTTGGTCTGTTGGAATCCATCCCATTGGGTTGGGTTTTAGCTTGGCTGCTTTGCTGCAGTGAGCTGGGGGAGGGGCCATACCTTTCTTGGTCTCACAAACCCAGTTGAGTTCACGTTCACAGCTCAGGTCGTTCCAGCGCAGCTGCGGCGACCTGTCCAGCATCACGCAGTGCTCCAGGGCGTTCTGGTTGTTGGGCTCACCTTCAGCCCAGTTCTCATAAACTACCTGTGTTGGAAATGTGTCTCAGTTACCACTTCACAGTATCACAGTATCACACAGTATAGCCAAGGTTGGGAGAGACCTCGAGGATCATGAAGTCCAACCTGTCACCACAGACCTCATGACTAGACCATGGCACCAAGTGCCACATCCAATCCCCTCCTGAACACCTCCAGGGTCGATGACTCAACCACCTCCCTGGGCAGCACATCCCAATGACAAACAACTCACTCGGTGAAGAACTTTCTCCTCACCTCCAGCCTAAACTTCCCCTGGCACAGCTTGAGACTGTGTCCTCTTGTTCTGGTGCTGCTTGCCTGGGAGAAGAGATCAACCACCACCTGGCTACAACCTCGCTTCATGTAGTTGTAGAGAGCAATGAGGTCTTCCCTGAGCCTCCTCTTCTCCAGGTTAAGCAACCCCAGCTCCCTCAGCCTCTCCTCACAGGGCTGTGCTCAAGGCCTCTCCCCAGCCTTGTTGCCCTTCTCTGGACACCTTCAAGTCTCTCAATGTCCTTCTTAAACTGAGGGGCCCAGAACTGGACACAGGACTCAAGGTGTGGCCTGAGCAGTGCTGAGCACAGGGCACAATGACCTCCCTGCCCCTGCTGGCCACACTCTTCCTGATGCAGGCCAGGATGCCATTGGCCTTCTTGGCCCCCTGGGCACACTGCTGGCTCATGTTTAGGCAGCTGTCGATCAGCCTTGTTGATTGGAAGTATTTGAGATGATTGCTGTCCTAACAATTTCAGGATCTTTTCTTCTCAAGTCCCTGGCTTGTGTATGGGATCAACAGAGAGTCACACAGGCACAGAATTAGTGAGGCTGGAACAGACCATCCAGCCCAGCCTGTGACCCAACACCACCACACCAACCACACCATGGCACTGAGGGCCACATCCAATCTCTCCTTAAACACCTCCAGGAACAGTGGCTCCATCACTTCCCTGGGCAGCACATCCCAGTGTCTGATTCCCTTTCCCTGAGGAAGTGCTTCCTAGCATCCAACCTAACCCTCCCCTGGCACAGCTCCAGGCCATGCCCTCTCCTCCTGTCACCAGGTGCCTGGGAGCAGAGCCTGACCCCCACCTGGCTACAGCTTCCCTTCAGGTAGTTGTAGAGTGTGCTAAGGTCCCCCCTGAGCCTCCTCTTCTGCAGGCTGCACACCCCCAGCTCCCTCAGCCTCTGCTCCTCAGCCTTTCCCTCCAGTCCCTTCCCCAGGCTGGTTGCTCTCCTCTGGACCTGCTGCAGCACCTCAAGATCCTTCCTGCAGTGAGGGCCCAGAGCTGCAGACAGAGCTCCAGGTGAGGCCTCAGCAGTGCCCAGCACAGGGCAGAATTCCATCCCTGCTGCTGCTGCCACACTGCTCCTGACACAAGCCAGAATGCCCTTGGCATTCTGTGCCCCTGGGCACACTGCTGGCTCCTGTGCAGCTGCTGTCCCCCAGCACTGCCAGGTCCCTCCCTGCCAGCTGCTCTCCAGCCACTCATCCCCAGTCTGTAGCCTGCATGGGCTTGGTGTGGCCAAAGTGCAGGAGCCTGCCCTTGGCCTTGTTGAACCTCATCTCATTGGCCCCAGCACATCCACCCAGCCTGGCCAGGCCTCTCTGAAGTGTCTTCCTGCCTTCCAGGAGCTCAGATGAGCCTGAGAAGTGCTGCAAAGCTGTGCTGAGCAGTTCACTTTCCCCATCACTAACCACAGGAAGTATAAAGGTGACCCAGAACAGAAAAGCCTGAGCCTGATGGTGGGAAAAGTGATGGCTGGAGGCAGTTGTGTTTATCTGAGTATGAAAAATAGCAGCCTGACTTCTTTGGACTGCCAGGCAGCAGTGCCTGCTCTGGAGGTTGTGAAGATGGAATGGAATGGAATGGAATGGAATGGAATGGAATGGAATGGAATGGAATGGAATGGAATGGAATGGAATGGAATGGAGTAGAGTAGAGTAGAGTAGAGTAGAGTAGAGTAGAGTAGAGTAGAGTAGAGCAGAATAGACCAGGTTGGAAAAGACCTTTGAGATCATCCAGTCCAACCATCTCAGAGCATGGGCTGGGGAAGCTGGGATGTAGCAATGTCAGGGGTGAAAGAGAGGTAATTTTGCACTCCCATTGTGAGTTAAGGCAGTGCCATCACTGAGCACAGCAGTTGTTCAGGTGATGAAGAAAAACACTGCCAGGCACCTGCCAAAGATTTAAAAGGCTGGAGGGGTGAGGGGGGGGGAGGGAGTGGGAGGAAAGACATAAACAGAAAAAGGTTTCCATGCTCTGAAGGGCAGAAAGTCAATAACTAGGAAATAAGTACTCACAGGGGAACCATCCACCCAGGCAAATCCTTCATCAGGATTTAAGAGAAACAAACCAATCCAGAAGCCCTGATAGTTCAGTCCTTTAGCCCTAGAATAAACCATAGAGACATGAGTGTGAAACGTGGGGCAGCAGGGAGGTGCTGGAAAGCACAGAGCACACAGCACTGCTGCTCTCTCACCCCTTGGTTCTGCTCTGCTCAGACCTCACCTCCAATCCTGCCTCCAGTCCCCAGCACAGGAAGGACACAGAGCTGTGGAGTGAGTGCCCAGGAGAGCACAGAGATGGTCCAAGGGCTGGAGCAGCTCTGCTGAGGGAGCTGGGGGTGCTCAGCCTGGAGAGGAGAAGACTCTGGGGGGACCTTCTAGCTGCCTTCCAATAGCTGAAGGGATCCTGCAGGAAGGCTGCAGAGAGACTTTTCCTTAGGGTTTCAAGAGACAGGACCAGGGGGAAGGGTTTGGAGCTGAGGCAGAGCAGGGCTAGACTAGAGCTGAGGAAGAAATGGTTTATAGTGAGGGTGGTGAGGCTCTGGAACAGGTTGCCCAGGTAGGCTGTGGATGCCTTCTGCCTGGAGGTGTTCAAGGCCAGGCTGGACGAGGCTTTGAGCAACTAAGTCTAGTGTGAGGCATCCCTGCCCATGGCAGTGAGCTTGGAGTAGATGATCTGTGAGGTCCCTTCCAAGCTGAGCCATTCTATGATGCTACCAGTCCTGTCTTGGTCGCTGCATACCATGAAGTTTCCCTCCAGAACGAGGGAAAGCAAAGAGCCCAGCAGACAAAGTGCAAACACTTTCAGCTTCTTACAGTACTGAGAAACAATCAAATGACAGAGATGTTCCCAGGTGACAGATTCTCTTGGAGAAATGAAGCCCAGATTGACCACACTGTGAAGCAGCTGCTTGGGTAGCAAGCTATGACCTTCCACTGAGATGCTGGACATTAGGGAACACCATGCAGTGCTCCACTTCTGGGGGAAAACAATGGCTTCATTTCTACACTTTGGGCAAGAGATGGCATCTACCATGCTAGCAAAAGGTACCTCAAAGGAATTCCTCTTTGACTTCAGCAGTCTTTAAGTTATAGTCTGCATATTTCCCATTCAAGTCTTTGCATTTTAGTTTACACTGCACATAATCTGAATTAAAATATGAACTCATAGATTCACAGAGTGGGTTGGGCTGGAAGGGACATTAAAGGTCACCCACTTCCAACCCCCCTGTCATGGGCAGGGACACCTTCCACCAGCCCAAGTTGCTCAAGGCCTCATCCAGCCTGGCCTTGAACACCTCCAGGGAGAAGGCAGCCACAGCCTCCCTGGGCAACCTGTGCCAGAGTCTCCCCAGCCTCACTGCAAAGAATTTCTTCCTCCTCTCCAGTCTGAATCTGTCCTCCTCAACCTTCAATCCATTGCCCCTCAGTCTATCTCTATAAGCCTTTGTAAAATATCCCCAGCTCTCCTGGAGCCCTTCAGCCACTGCAAGGCTGCTCTAAAGTCTCCCCAGAGCCTTCTGTTCTCCAGGCTGAACAGCCCTATCTCCCCCAGTCTGTCCCCACAGGGATGGTTCTCAGCACTCTGATCATCCTCAGGGCCTCCTCTGGACCCTCTCCAGCAGCTCCAGGTCCTTGTGCTGGGAGCCCCAGAGCTGGAGGCAGTGCTGCAGGTGGGGTCTGAGCAGAGCAGAGCAGAGCAGAGGGCAGAATCCCCTCCCTGTGCTGCTGCTCTCTCTGCTCTGGATGCAGCTCAGCACACAGCTGCCTGCTGGGCTGCCAGGGAGCACTGCTGGCTCCTGGGGAGTTTGTCACCAACTGACACCCCCAAGGCCTTCTCCTGCAGGCTGCTCTGGAGCCACTCCATTCCCAGCCTGGATTTGTGCTCAGGCATCTAAATAGATAGAACATTTTGTTGCCTGGAAGTGGGGCTGACATCTACAAAGTGGATCAGGTCTGGAGAGCAGCCTTGATAAAAACCTCTGATGGCATCCAAGCCTCTGAAACATTCAAGATGTATGTTGAAAAAGCGATGTTTCAGGATGGTGTTTCCAGATGAGCACTGCCCATTGCCATTTAAAATGTGGTTGTGTTTATTCACTCACTTGCCCAGCTCCAAAGACACCTTGAAGGCATTCATTTGCAGCACAGCATGAGCATGAAAATGAATCCTTGTGCAGGTACTCACGATGCTAACTGCCAGAGCAGAGTCTGCTCTTCCCTGGAGTTGATTGTGACCAGGCTTCCTCCTATTTCTCTGCAGAACTCTTCAGCCTCAAACCAAGACTTCTTTTCCTTCCTTTGTCTCACAAAAAACTATGGAGAGTCACAGAACCACAGAATGTTAGGGGTTGGAAGGGACCTCCAGAGATCATCCAGCCCACCCCCCCCTGCAAGTGGAGGGTGACCCAGGGCAGGCCACACAGGAACACATCCAGGTGGGCTTGGAAAGTCTCCAGAGCAGGAGACTCCACAACCTCTCTGGGCAGCCTGCTCCAGGCCTCCAGCACCCTCACACCAAAGAAGTTCCTCCTCACATTGAGGTCAAACCTTACATGTTGCAGTTTGTCTCCATTGTTCCTTGGCTTACCACTGTGCATCACCAAAAAGAGCTTGCCCCCCAGCCCTCAGATATTGATAGACATTGATCAGATCCCTCTCAGCCTTCTCCTCTCCAGACTAAACAGCCCCAGGGCTCTCAGTCTCTCTTCATAGGAAAGATGCTCAAGTCCCCTAAGCATCCTCATAGTCTCTGTGGTACAGCCCCAGGCCTCTCAGTCTTGCTGCATAACAGAGCTATTCCATTCCCTCAATCATGTCAGAGGAGACTGAGGGGGATCTCATTAATGCTGAGCAACATCTAAATGTACAAGCATCAGCAGGATGGAGCCAGACTCTTCTCACTGGTGTCCAGTGTCAGCACAAGGCCAGTGGAAACTCACTGGAATCCAGGAGATTCCACATCCAGCCTGGCTGCAAACACCTCCAGCCAGGAGGCTTCCACCACCTCCCTGGGCAACCTGTGCCAGGCTCTCACCACCCTCATGGGCAACAACTTCTTCCTCACATCCTGTCTCAATCTCCCCACTTCTAGTTTTGCTCCATCCCCCCCAGTCCTATCCCTCCCTGACACCCTCAAAAGTCCCTCCCCAGCTTTCTTGGAGCCCCCTGCAGATCCTGGAAGGCCACCAGAAGGTCTCCTGGGAGCCTTCTCCTCTCCAGCCTGCACAACCCCAACTCTCTCAGTCTGTCTCCACAGCAGAGCAGCTCCAGCCCTCTGCTCATCCTCGTGGCCCTTCTCTGGACACCTTCCAGCCCCTCCAGAGCCTGCCTGGCACAGAGGCTCCAGAACTGGCCCCAGAGCTCCAGCTGTGGTCTCAGCAGAGTGGAGCAGAGGGGCAGAATCCCCTCCCTGGCCCTGCTGGCCACACTTCTCTTGCTGCAGCCCAGGCTCTGCTTGGCTCTCTGGGCTGCAAGTGCTCCCTGCTGGCTCCTCTTGAGCTTCTCCTCCCCCAGCACCCCCAAGGCCTTTTCTTCAGGGCTGCTCTCCAGCCAGTCCCTGCCCAGCCTGGATTGGTGCCTGGGGTTGCCTAGACTCTTGTTGAAGCTCATGAATTTCTGGACATAAATGAATTAGGTGAGGTTCTCCCCTGGCCTTTAACTGACACAAAGCAGATTCCTGGCACTGTTTCAGGTTTGCCATGCTGGCTTCCATTCTATTTTCTCATGGGTTTTTCACCCTTGAAAAGCATGGGGGAAAGGATTGTTCCCAAACAACTGACCCAGCAGCTGTGTCCCTGAGTCCCACTGTGGCCTGGGCATGGCCCCTCAGCCTGCACCCTGATCATGCTGACAGTGGAAGCATGCACAGACTTACTTTGAAGCATGAATCTGCCCAGGAGGCTCCGTCCCAGCCTGTGGCACAGGTGGCTGCAGGGACAGGCACTGGAGGCTGCACTCCTGCTGCCTGCTGTTTGCAAAGGTAATTTGCCGTCTTCTCACAGCTGATAACATCCCATAATCCAGCTGCAGGTCCAGTTCTCATGGCAACACAACCTTGCTCCTTCCCTTTGTGGCACAGAAGAGGAAAAGGGTGAAGCCAAAGCCCTAACTGCTCGCTGAGAAAGGAGACCTTTGCTCGTGGTCACTGAAACCCATGGGAAGGGAGGTGCAGATTATGCAGGTCAAACACCATCCTGGAGAGAAAATCATCCTTAATGCCTCCTGCCAGAGCCCAGGTATGGACCAGTGAGTGCCCAGGCACATCTTTGCTGGGAATGGCAATTTGTAGCTTCAGAATACAAATCTTCCTTTCTTGCTACCCCAGGGAAATCAGAGGGCAAATGGCACAGGCAGCAAATCCTGGCCATCTGGTACTTCAGCACTACTCTTTCTAGGTCCTCTGTACAGCATCAGAGAAATGTTTCAGTTGGAAGAGACCTTTAAGGTCATCCAGTCCAGCCATACCTTAATTCTATCAAGTCTGGTGCTCACCTGTGTCCCTCAGCACCACAACTCTCTCTGTCTGAAACACCTCCAGGGATGGGGATTCAACTACCTCTCTGGGCAGCCTGTGCCAGGACTGACAGCTGCTTCAGTATCCAGCTGATTCCACTCCAAGAAGGTTGATACCAAGTACAAGAAGTTTGTTTCAAGGCTAGAGTTCCCACCTGGATATGCAATGTGGTTGGAATGCAGAAGAGCTGGAGGCTCACTGCTCATTTCTCAGCTCTGGGTCAAAGCAAAGTCTCCATCTGTTATTTTTCCTCACTCAGATGAGTTGTTGTTGTTGTGGTTAAAAAGTTGGAGCTCACAGACCTTGTTCACTCCTCCTGTCCCTGTGGAGCTGCTCAAGGGACTGACACACAACAGCTGGCACTCAGCTGTGGTGGTGCTTGTAGCACTGGCACTCAGCACAAGGTGTTACCCACCCACCTTGCTCCAGTTTCCATCACCAAGGGATGGGAAGCAGAGACCCACTTGAACTGCAGCTGCACTCTGACCACAAGGGCTGAGCCTGAGCAGGGCTGAGCCTGAGCAGGGCTGAGCCTGAGCAGGGCCGAGCCTGAGCAGGGCTGACCTGGCATTTCTGTGCTCCAGTGTGTGAAGAGAGCTGTCCCACCACTACTCCACCTGAAGCTCCCTCCTTCTTCTGTGGCAGAGAGACCAGTCCAGAAATACTCTTCAGGCCTCAGCCCCACCAGACTAATCAGAAAGGCCTGCTCATTCCTGCAGTGGAAAACAATGTGCATTCATCTCTGAGGTGAAAACAATGTTCACTCACCTTGCAATATCATAGCATTGATATGGGCTGAATGGGCTGGGCTGGAAGGGAGCTCCAAAGCTCATCCAGTCCAACCCCTCTGCACTCAGCAGGGACATCCCCAGCTAGATCAGGTTGCCCAGAGCCCTCTCCAGCCTCACCTTGAATATCTCCAGCCATGGAGCCTCAACCACCTCCCTGGGCAACCTGTGCCAGTGTTCCACCACCCTCCTGGTGCAGAACTTCCTCACATCCAATCTCAATCTGCTCTGCTCTAGTCTGAAGCCATTGCCCCTGCTCCTGTCCCTGCAGGCCTTTGCAGTCTCTCTGCAATCTCTCTTCTTGTAGCCCCCTTCAGGTCCTGGCAGGCTGCTGTTAGGTCTCCCTGGAGCCTTCTCTTCTCCAGGCTGCACACCCCCAGCTCCCTAAATGTGTCCTCAGAGCAGAGCTGCTCCAACCCCCTGAACATTTTTGTGTCCCTTCTCTGGACCGTCTCATCAGGTCCAGGTCCTTCTTGTGTTGAGGGCTCCAGAGCTGGACACAGCCCTGTAGATGAGGTCTCCCCAGAGCAGAGCAGGGAGTCAGGATCCCCTCTCTGGATCTGCTGTCCACATTGCTTTGGATGCAGCCCAGGCTGCCCTTGGTATATTAATCCAAGTGATACAAACAGAGGTATCACTGTCCTGCTAGCATGACCTGAAGGCAGCAGCTGCTCACAGAGCTTCAGGCAAATCCTCACATGTGCTTCTAGTCACCTTGTTCTATTTTCTTTGTCTTTACAAGCCTTTGAGGTGTGTCAGAGAGGCCACCCAGTCAGGAGCACACTGGCAGCTTTGCTAGCCACCACCTCTCCAGGATAAATGAAGTCCCTCAGAGGACTTCAGGCTGGATGTGAGGAGGAAGTTCTTCCCCATGAGAGTGGTGAAGCCCTGGAATGGGTTGTGCAGGGAGGTGGTTGGGGCCCTGTCCCTGGAGGTGTTTAAGCCCAGGCTGGATGAGGCTGTGGCCAGGCTGATCTAGTGTGGGGTGTCCCTGCCCATGGCAGGGGGGGTTGGAACTAGCTGATCCTTGTGGTCCCTTCCAACCCTGACTGATACTATGATACTATGACATGAAGCCTGCAAAGCCTGACTGAGGTATGGGTGGGTTGGAAGTGATATACACTGGCTGTGGTAGGGCAGGCCTTGGGGAGGATTTCCTACATGTGCTCAGCCAAATGGCTGCAGAGGTAGTTCAGGAAAGTGTTTTTGTTAAAGGCCATCAGTAAATTGCAGTCACTACCTGGCACCAGGAAAAACCACCCCAAGCCCCAGAGGAAGGTAGCAGCTGCTTTAATCAGCTGCTAGAGGAAAGCAATCTGTTTAACTCAAGAACCCTCAGCACCTGAAACTGTTACAGCAGATGAAGTAGAAAGCTCTAAATCACTGAGTCTTCCTGGGTTTATTTTTATCCTGCATGGATAATTTGATTTGCCTTACTGCTCCACAAGGTTTGAACAGTGCTGGTAAAGCCTTTGGAAGAGTTCAAAACCATGGGCAGGTTTTGCAGGTTCCTCCACCAGAGGCAGTGGTTTTGAAGTACAATAAAGAGTTGGTTTCCTACCTGCTTTCCACAGTAGCTAGGTAAGCCTGGCTCCCTTCACAGGTCTTCTTTGCTTCTGAGAAGGTCAGAAGGGCAGACCCCACCAGGTAACAGTGGGAGCCATATCTGCTCCAACCCTGGGACAGACAGAAGGTTGTCAGCATGAAATTGAAAGGGTCTTCAATGCAGAAATTAGCTCTGCTCTTCCACAGCTCAAACCCAAGGTGAGAACAGGACAATGTGGTACAAGCAGAAAGCTGTGGGTGTGCTGCTGATTGCTCCCACAGAAGGCCTTCTTGCCTTTGAAGGATGGCATTAAGGTGACAGTTGTTGCCTCTTTTGCATGCCCATGACTCCAAAGCACAAGAAGAGCAGCTTTTCTCTTGTGCCTCTTCTCAAAGGGGGAAGGGAAAAATGCTCACACAAAGGATTGGATAGGATTGGGGAGTTCAGCTGGAGATGCTGTTCACAACAACATACAACAGCACAAATTACACAGTCCCCCTTGGCCAGGGTTCTCCAAGAACCCCATTCCATCCCATTCCATTCCATCCCATTCCATTCCATCCCATTCCATTCCATCCCATTCCATTCCATCCCATCCCATCCCATCCCATTCCTTAGGCCAAAGCTTTACATAAACCTCCCTTTAAACCAGGCCATAACTCAGGCTTCCAATGCCCCCCACACCTCCTCCATGACTCTTTACCTTCCTCCCACCACCTATACCACTTCTGTGTGATGCAGATAAAATTTGGCTCAGCAGCTCCAGGCCCCAGCCAGGCTGCTCCAGGCCTAACTGGCAGCATTGCCAAGGCTGAACCAGACCTCACTCCTCTGCAAAGAGATTTGTCTCAGCCTGGGCGTCCTCCCGGGAGCAGAGAGGGAGGGGGAAAGGGAAGAAACCTCCTGCAGCCAGTTTCATAGGGGTGCAGGGCTCATGGGGATGAAATACAATTTCCTGGTCCACCTCCTGAACTCTCTAGCCTCTGAAGGTCTGCAACTTCATGGTTCTTAAAGGCACCCAGCCTCAGGACCATAACACTGAGGCAAGAGGAATCCAGTTGGCACTTGTTCGGGGGGGAGGGTAGAAAGGAGCAATATCAATCACTCTTTCTATGAAGAATTTTCTCCTCACTTCCAGCCTAAACCTCTCCTGGCACAGCTTGAGACTGTGTCCTCTTGTTCTGGTGCTGCTTGCCTGGGAGAAGAGACCAACCCCCACCTGGCTACAACCTCCCTTCAAGGAGTTGGAGAGAGCAATGAGGTCTCCCCTGAGCCTCCTCTTCTCCAGGCTAAGCAACCCCAGCTCCCTCAGCCTCTCCTCACAGGGCTGTGCTCCAGACCCCCCCCCAGCTTTCTTGCCCTTCTCTGGACAGGTTCCAGCAAGTCAACCTCCTTCCTAAACTGGCTGCCCACCTGGGAGTGGCAGGCAAGGCAGCATTCCTGCACATGTGAATGGATCCTGACTTCCTTGAGTATTTTCAGAGCACAAATGAAGCTCACACATATGTTAGTAAAGTGCTAATAGGAGAAGGTAAGGTTTGCTCAAGAGTAGACTCCATAAGAGGCAAGAACCAGTAAGTGAAGTGAAGTCCTGTTCATTCCCAGTGTCACTCATGTGTGAAAGGGCATTTACCTTCTGGCAGCCTGGGTCCTCAGTTTTCTCTTTTCCAGAAGATGGTGATGAAGGCTTCTTTTTACAGCTGTAACCAAGTTCTTTGTCACAAACATCAGTTGCCCAGTACCCATCCTAGGACAGCAGGGAGAAGGAACTTGTGTAAATAAAGTGGCATTCAAAAAGTAAGAACCCCCTTTCCCTTCGTTTGCCTCTTGCCTCACAGCCACACACCACTGGAAGGTCACAGGATCACTCCAAGACAGAAACTGAGGGGCAGGAGCAGGTCCAGAGAAGGGCAACAAAGCTGGGGGAGGGTCTGGAGAACAAGGCTGGGGAGGAGCAGCTGAGGGAGCTAGGGGTGTTTAGTGTGGAGAAGAGGAGGCTGAGGGGAGACCTCATTGCTCTCTACAATTCCCTGATAGAAAGCTGGAGCCAGGTGGGAGTTGGTCTCCTCTCCCCAGTAACAAATGACAGGGCAGGAGGAAACAGCCTCAAGTTGCCCTAGGGGAGGTTTGGGTTGGAGATTAGAAGAAACTTCTTCCCTGAAAGGATTTTCAAAGCCTGGCACAGGCTGCCCAGAGAGGTGGTTAAATCCCCATCCATGTTTCATAGTGGCAGAGCTGTGGTGCTGAGGGCCATGGTTTAGTCCCAGCCTTGGCAGCGTTGGAGAATGGTTGGGCTGGATGAGCTGAAAGGGCTTTTCAAACCAAACCCATTCTGTGCTTCTTCTATGATCATCACTTAAGGTTTAGGCTTGAGGTGGGGAGAAAGTTCTTCCCAGAGAGAGTTGTTAGCCATTGGAATGTGCTGCCCAGGGAGGTGGTGAAGTCCCCATCACTGGAGGTGTTCAGGAGGGGATTGGATGTGGCACTTGGTGCCATGAGGTCTTTGCTGACAGGTTGGACTTGATGATCTTTGAGGTCTTTTCCAACCTCATTGATTCTATGATTCTCTGATTTATATAGCTATAGGTTTTTAAAAGCCACCTGTCAGGATGCCTTAAGATGTATTTGATTCTGATCTATGGTGAAAGAAGGACCCAAGTGACATCTTGAAGTCCCAGCATTATTTGCTACCTTAACTATGTATTTAGTGAGTGGATTTCTGAAGATCCAGCTGCCCTGGGGCTAGAGGATCTGAACACATCTGGAAAAGAGGTTGGTGGCACTGAAATAATGCAGGGCTGGGTTTGTTGCAGTGAACCTGGCTATTCAAATCCATTGAGGAGGAAAGTCTCAATGGCAGTGATTCATATCTTTAAAAGGAATAACATATCTATATCATCTGTCTCTGTCTCTTTATCTACTTATATCTCTCTATGTCTATCCCCCCTCTCTCTCCCCCTATCTATTTATGTATCCCTATCTCTATCCCTATCTATCCCTATCCCTATCTATTTATGCATCCCTATCTCTATCCCTATCTCTGTCCCTATCTATTTATGCATCTCTATCCCTATCTCTATCCCTATCTCTATCCCTATCTCTATCCCTATCTATTTATGCATCCCTATCTCTATCCCTATCTATCCCTATCTCTATCCCTCTCTATTTATCTATCCATATCCCTATCCCTATCCCTCTCTATCATTATCCTTATCTCTATGCCTATCTCTCTGTATCTCTATCCCTATTTATGCATCCCTATCTCTATCCCTATCCCTATTTATTTACCTATCCCTATCTCTATCCCTATCTATTTATGTATCCCTATCCCTATCTATGTATCCCTATCTCTATCCCTATCTATTTATCTATCCCTATCCCTATCTATGTATCCCTATCTCTATCCCTATCTCTCTGTATCTCTATCCCTCTCTATTTATCTATCCCTATCCCTATCCCTCTCTATCATTATCCCTGTCTCTATGCCTATCTCTATCCCTATTTATGCATCCCTATCTCTATCCTTATCTCTCTCCCTATTTATGCATCCCTATCTCTATCCCTACCCCTATCTATTTATATATCTCCATCCCTATCTTTACAGATATAGATATATAAAAAAGGGTTTCCTTTTTCTTCTCCTAAATTCTGATTTTTCACCAATTTTACTGATGCCACATGCTGCCAGACCCCAATACCATCCCAGGACACAGCAGTTCTGTCACTAACAGTATTTCCTTCATCACAGCATTTTCAATGTGTTTCTGTTAGAATTCAGAGATTCACAGAATGGTTTGGGTCAGAAAAGACCTTAAAGATCATCCAGCAGCAACCCCCTGCCATGGGCAGGGACACCTCCCACCAGCCCGGGTTGCTCAAGGCCTCATCCAGCCTGGCCTTGAGCATCTCCATACAGGAGGCAGCCACAGCCTGCCTGGGCAACCTGTGCTAGTGTCTCCCCACCCACATTGTAAATAATTTCTTCCTAATCTCCAGTCTCAATCTGCCCTCCTCAAGTTTCATTCCATTGTCCCTCATCCTATCACTACAAGCCCTGGACAAAAGCCCCTTCCCTGCTGTCTAGCAGGCCCCTTTCAGATCCTGTGTGCACACACAGGGATGCCAATGTGTCAAGCAGCCATGTCGTGCAAGGTAGTTCAGTTTGAGTCAAGCAGTCAGAAATCACAGAATCACAGAAACATTTAGGTTGGAAAGGACCCCCGGGGTCACCAAGTCCAACCACTGACCCTATTCTACAAGGTTCTTAATTACTTCCTTCCCTTTCCTCTTTCTGGGAAGATGCAGGGTCCTGCATCTGGGTCGAGGCAATCCCAGGCACAAATCCAGGCTGGGCAGTGACTGGCTGGAAAGTAGCCCTGAGGAGAGAGACTTGGGGGTACTGGTGGACAAAAAGCTCAACATGAGCTCTCAGTGTGCACTTGCAGCCCGCAAGGCCAATCAGATCCTGGGCTGCATCAGGAGAAGTGTGGCCAGCAGGTCGAGGGAGGTGATCCTCCCCCTTTACTCAGCCCTGGTGAGACCCCACCTGGAGTACTGTGTCCAGTTCTGGAACCCCTATTACAAGAGGGATGTGGAGGTGCTGGAAGGTGTCCAGAGAAGGGCCAGGAGGATGAGCAGAGGGCTGGAGCACCTCTCCTGTGAGGACAGACTGAAGGAGTTGGGGCTGTTCAGTCTGCAGAAGAGAAGGCTCCCAGGTGACCTCATTGTGGCCTTCCAGGATCTGAAGGGGGCTACAGGAAGGCTGGGGAAGGACTTCTCAGGATGTCAGGTAGTGATAGGACTAAGGGGAATGGAATGAAGCTGGAGGTGGGGAGATTCAGGCTAGATGTGAGGAGGAGGTTCTTCACCATGAGAGTGGTGAGACCCTGGAATGGGTTGTGCAGGGAGGTGGTCGAGGCCCCGTCCCTGGGAGTGTTTAAGCCCAGGCTGGATGAGGCTCTGTCCAGCCTGATCTAGTGTGGGGTTTCCCTGCCCATGGCAGGGGGGTTGGAACTAGATGATCCTTGTGGTCCCTTCCAACCCTGAATGAAACTATGAAACTATGAAACTTTCTCCTCACCTCCAGCCTGAACCTCCCCTGGCACAGCTTGAGACTGTGTCCTCTTGCTCTGGTGCTGCTTGCCTGGGAGAAGAGACCAACCCCCACCTGGCTACAACCTCCCTTCAGGAAGTTGCAGAGAGCAATGAGGTCTCCCCTGAGCCTCCTCTTCTCCAGGCTAAGCAACCCCAGCTCCCTCAGCCTCTCCTCCCAGGGCTGTGCTCCAGACCCCTCCCCAGCCTTGTTCTCTGGACACATTCAAGTGTCTCAGTGTCCTTCTTAAACTGAGGGGCACCAAGCCTCAGACAGCCAGATTCTTCTAGCCTGAGCCCCGTGGCAAGTGGTTTCAGACTGGCCCAGCTCTTGGCTGTCATTCCAGCAGCAAGCCCAGAGGGTTTTACCTGCCCCTTCATCACCACGCAGCGCTCCAGCCCCTTGGTGTAGCTGGGCTGCCCCCGCCGCCACGAGGTGAATGTCACAGGGCTCCTGTCGCTCCACTCCAAAGAGAACTGAACCTTCAGGTCGTTCAGACCCAGCCATAGCTCTTCTGTGGGCTCTGGAGTGTGACAAGAGATAGGTGTGCTTGTGATCTGCTGTGCTAGGAACACTTTCACATCCAGACTGGGAAGGTCAGCAAGGGAAGCACAGGGTCCTGCACCTGGGGAGGAATAACTTCCTGCAGCAGTACAGGTGAGGGCTGACCTGCTGGAAAGCAGCTCCATGGAGAATGACCTGGGAGAGCTGGTGGGCAACAAGTTGCCCATGGGCCAGCACTGGGCCCTCATGGTCAAGAAGGCCTACGGTGTCCTGGGGTGCACTAACAGGAATGTGGTTCTCACAGCCCTCTGATTTGCCCTGGTGAGGCCACACCTGAAGCATTGTCTCCAGCTCTGGGCTCCCCAGTTCAGGAGAGACAGGGAACTGCTGGAGAGAGTCCACTGCAGACTACAAAGATGCT
Organism: Melanerpes aurifrons; assembly: GCA_011125475.1. Classification (NCBI taxonomy): domain Eukaryota; kingdom Metazoa; phylum Chordata; class Aves; order Piciformes; family Picidae; genus Melanerpes; species Melanerpes aurifrons. The sequence continues at coordinate 1,694,957 of WWNC01000015.1, read as the reverse complement.
GAGGGGACTGGAGCATCTCTCTGACAAGGACAGGCTGAGAGACCTGGGTGTGGGGAGGGGGTGAACAGTGTTTAACCTGGAGGGATCTTCTCAATTCTGATCAATAGCTAAAGGAGGGGGGGGGGGGCAAGGGGATGGAGCTGGGCTCTTCTCAGTTGTGCCCAGTGACAGGACAAGGGGCAATGAACACAAACCAGAACACAGCAGGTTTCACTCAATCATGAGGAAAGTCTTTGTTGCTGTGGGGGTGCCAGAGCACTGTACCAGGCTGCCCAGAGAGGCTGTGGAGTCTCCTTCCCTGGGGACTTTCACACCCACCTGGATGTGACCCTGTGCAACCTGCTCTAGGTGAAACTGCTTTAGCAGGGGGGTTGGACTAGAGGATCTCCAGTGGTCCCTTCCAACCCCTACCATTCTGTGATTCTGTGATGATGTTGGGCTGTGCTGCAGCCAGGCTTTGACAAGAATGCTGTTGTCCTCTCATATCAACAAGTGGGGGCCCCTAGGGATCAGCACTGGGCCCAATGATGTTTAATATCTTCATGAGTGTTGGGTTCAAGAGCACCTTGATGTATATTGCAGATGACAGCAAGATGAGCAGGGAGGTTGGCACTCCAGAGGGAGAGCCACGCTCCAGGAAGCCCTGGGCAGGCTGCAGGAGTGAGCTGGCAAGAACCTTACAGCATTCAGTGGGGCCAAGTGCAGGGTCTTGCACCTGGGAATGTATGGCCCAGGAACGCAGCTCAGACTGGGATCCACCTGGCTGGAGAGCAGCCCTGAGGAGAGGCACCTGGGGGTCTTGGTGGCCAACAAGCTCAGCACAAGTGAGCTGCAGGGGCAAAGAAAGCCAACAGGGTGCTGGGGGCATCACCAAGGGCATCACCAGCAGGGACACAGAGGTCATTGCCCCACTCAGTGCTGCTCAGACCACACCTGGAGCACTGCCTGCACTTTTGGTCCCTGCTGTACAAGAGATGTGAGCAGGATGGGAAGCATCCAGAGAGGGGCCAGGAGAATGATCAGAGGCCTGGCAGCCCTGCCCTGGGAGGAAAGGCTGAGGGCTGGGCTTGCTCAGCCTTCAGCAGAGCAGGCTGAGGGGAGACCTTATTGCCATGGACCAGGACATAAAGGGTGGCTGCCAGGAGAGTGGAGACTCCTAGATTCCTAGAACCATTGAATGCTCTGGGTTGGAAGGGAGCTCCAAAGCTCATCCAGGCCAACCCCCCTGCACTCAGCAGGGATATCCTCATCCCACAGCCCTGTCCAGCCTCACCTTGAGTATCTCCAGGGATGGAGCCTCAGCCACCTCCCTGGGCAACCTGTGCCAGTGTTCCACCAGCCTCCTGGTGCAGAACTTGCTGCTCACATCCAATCTCAATCTGCTCTGCTCTACTTTGAAGCCATTGCCCCTGGTCCTGTCCCTGCAGGCCTTTGCAAGCAGTCTCTCTGCAGCCTCCTTGTAGCCCCTACATTTACTGGCAGGCTGCTCTTAGGTCTCCCTGGAGCCTTCTCTTCTCCAGGCTGAACACCCCCAGCTCCCTCAGCCTGTCCTTGCAGCAGAGCTGCTCCACCCCCTGAGCATTTTTGTGTCCCTCCTCTGGACCCTCTCCATCAGGTCCAGATCCTTCCTGTATTGAGGGCTCCAGAGCTGGACTGCTTTTACAAGGAATGCCATGGAGCAGACAAGGGCTGATGGGGACAAGGTACTGCTGGGGAGGTTCCCTTTGGACTGCAGGAGGAAATGGTTCCCCATGAGCACAGTCAGGGACTGGAATCATCTCCCCAGGGCAGCAGTGCAGTCCCCTACCCTGGGCAGTGTAAGACTCAGCTTGCCAGGGGGCTGGGGCAGCTCCCTGCAACTGCAGCACCACCTGGACAGGTTGGAGCAGGTGAGCCCTGGGGTCCCTTCCAGCCTGGCTTCCTGGGATTCTGTGTTATTCAGTAAAGCAAAGCTTCCTCCTTACAGAGGGAGCAAACAGAAGCCTGCCTGTGTACTCACTGTAACCAAGCTGTGACAGCAGGAAGCTGAACTCAGCAACGTTGTGGACACTTGCCAGGTCTCCACCTTGCTTCTTGCATGAAGCCAGAGCATCCTTCCACGCTTTGGGCTCCTGTTGAATGCTGTAGCAGTAGCCTGCATATGGCCACCAGCCATCTGGGCAAGCAATGGATTTCAGCTCCTCTGAAAATCAAAGCACACCTTGGGTTGTTTGGAGCAATTTTGCAAGAGGAAACTGAGGAGAGACTGAGGGAAGACTGAGGAGAGCCTGAGGGAGCTGAGGGCTCTTAGGCTTGGAGAGGAGGAACCTGAGGGTGAGCTCCTTGCTGCTGCTCAAGATGTGCAGGGGGAGTGCCCAGAGGCTGGAGCCAGGCTCTGCTGGGTGCTGCCCAATGCCAGCAGAAGGGGCAGTGGTGGAAGCTGAGGCAGAGGAAGTGCCATGGAAACAGGAGGAAGAGTTTTTTCCCTATGAGGGTTCTAGAGCCCTGGAGCAGGCTGCCCAGGGGGGTTGTGGAGTCTCCCTCTCTGGAGATATTCAAGACCTGCCTGGATGTGTTCCTGTGTGAGCTGCCCTGGGTGGTCCTTCTCTGCTGGCATCAGGCTCTACCTCCTGCTCAGTGCCTTTGATCTGATAAATCTCTTTCCCATATGCAATGTGTGAAGCAAATCTTTGGTGACTGCAGGTCAGCAAGCAGGGCAAATGAGCCCAGAGTAGGTGGGGGGCTACTTTTTGAAACTACTTGGATTCCCAAAATATAGAATCACAGAATTGTCAGGGTTGGAAGGGAGCTCAAGGCTCAGCCAGTTCCAGCCCCCTGCCATGGGCAGGGACACCTCACACCACAGCAGGTTGCTCACAGCCACATCCAGCCTGGCTGCAAACACCTCCAGGCAGGAGGCTTCCACCACCTCCCTGGGCAACCTGTGCCAGGCTCTCACCACCCTCCTGGGCAACAACTTCTTCCTCACAGCCAATCTCCATCTCCCCACTTCTACTTTTGCTCCATCCCCCCCAGTCCTATCCCTCCCTGACACCCTCAAAAGTCCCTCCCCAGCTTTCCTGGAACCCCCTTCAGATCACGGAAGGCCACAATTAGGTCTCCTGGGAGCCTTCTCCTCTCCAGCCTGCACAACCCCAACTCTCTCAGGCTGTCTCCAGAGCAGAGCAGCTCCAGCCCTCTGCTCATCTTCATGGCCCTTCTCTGGACACCTTCCAGCCCTCCAGATCCTTCCTGGCACAGAGGTTCCAGAACTGGACACAGTAATATCTTTAAAAGCTTGTTATAAGCTTTGAAGAGATGTCCTGCATCTCTTTCTCAGGCTCATAGAGCAACCAGGACTCTCTGCAATGCTTTCTCTATCTTTGGTGTCTACTCCTTTAGGAGAAGCTTTGCTAACATGCCCAGGTGGCAGCCTCCAGCAAAGCCTCCATCAGACCCCTCCTGTGTGTAGGAAGTTCCCAACCGCCTCGAGTCACTGAAGCCTGAGGTGGAGGTGGCCCCTGGATGAAATATAGGCTGTGTCAGTCCAGCTGCTCCTCTGCTCTGCTTGCAGGGACCCAAGTGTCACCAGAGCACGAGAGGGTTTTACATTGCTGTTAAAGGATCTGCAATTGCTCATCTGGAGGAGAGGAGAAGGAAATGAGAAGGAATAAAATTTCTACTGCCTTCATGTAAATGTGATTGCTGGCACTGGTTCCCATGACAGAGCCTGGAGCCTGGAGAAGAGGAGGCTCAGGGGAGACATTAATGCTCCCTACAACTACCTAAAGGGTAGTTCTGGGCTCCTCGATTTAGGAAAGATGTTGAGCTGCTGGAAGGTGTCCAGAGAAGGGCAACAAAGCTGGGGAGGGGTCTGGAGCACAGCCCTGTGAGGAGAGGCTGAGGGAGCTGGGGTTGCTTAGCCTGGAGAAGAGGAGGCTCAGGGGAGACCTTCTTGCTCTCTCCAACTCCCTGAAGGGAGGTTGTAGCCAGGTGGGGGTTGGTCTCTTCTCCCAGGCAGCCAGCACCAGAACAAGAGGACACAGTCTCAAGCTGTGCCAGGGGAGGTTCAGGCTGGAGGTGAGGAGAAAGTTCTTCCCAGCAAGAGAGATTGGCCATTGGAATGTGCTGCCCAGGGAGGTGGTGGAGTCCCCATCCCTGGAGGTGTTCAAGAAGATCCTGGCCATGACACTTGGTGCCATAGTTGAGTTGATCAGATGTTGCTGGGTGATAGGTTGGACTTGATGATCTCAAAGGTCTTTTCCAACCTGGTTAATTCTATTCTATTCTATTCTATTCTATTCTATTCTATTCTATTCTATTCTATTCTATTCTATTCTATTCTATTCTATTCCATTCTACTCCACTCCACTCCACTCCACTCCATCCCATCCCATCCCATCCCATCTCATCCCATCCCATCCCATCCCATCCCATCCCATCCCATCCCATCCCATCCCATCCCATTCCACCCTATCCTATCCTATCCTATCCTATCCTATCCTATCCTATCCTATCCTAGCAGGTTCTGTGTCCTGCAAGGGTGAGTGGCAGGGTGCTGGCAACAAAAGAGCAAAGTTCTCCAGTGAATGGTGAATGCAGAATGAGAGGACCCAAAGCAGTGTCTGCAGTTCTGGGCCTGCAAGCAGAGCTGTGCTGTGCAAAGCTTTCTGACATCTGGGTTGGCAAATCATGTTGCAGACCTTTAATCCTCTACAGATTACTGTGTTTTCTGGAGGTCAAAGGGAAAACTTCTCCTCTCCCTTGGCAGCCTACCTTTGGGTAGCACATCAGGCTTGGGACTGGAGCTTCTCTTTTCACAGATGTAGCCAAGCCTCTGGTTGCATGCTTGGTTTTCCCATTTCCCATCCTTTTTGGGATTCATTAGTCCACAGAGCTTCCCAGGAGCCTGGGAAGGACTTCCTTTGAAGAAGAGAGAAAAGAGAATCTCACAGCAAAGGTGAATTAAAATATTGACAAAGCCATGGTATGTCCAACAGCAACATCAACTCATTCTGATTCCCTCAGTGCTTCCTATGAAGAAGCCCTCTCAGGCAGCACAGGTGCTGCTGTAGCTTAGAGGATGCTGCTTGTACTCTGTGCTCTGGCAGTGAAATAATGACACACACACCACACACACACACTGACTGTGCCAGGATACTGGTGGGAAATCTCTGGTTCTTGTCCTGATACCCTGCTGCTCACAAACAGAGCAGCTGAAGTCAGGCCCCTATGCTGTAGTCACAGAATAACAGAGTCACAGAGTGCCAGGGGGTGGAAGGGACCTCTGGAGATCTTCCAGTCCAACCCCCTGCCAGAGCAGGAGCAGAGAATCCAGCACAGGTCACACAGGAACACATCCAGACAGGGCTGCAAAGGCTCCAGAGAAGGAGACTCCACAACCAGCTTGTACCTCTTGTTCCTTGTCCTATCCCTGGGCACCACCAAACAGAGCCTGGCCCCTTCATCCTGACCCCCAGCCCTCAGCTATTGATAGACATTGATCAGATCCCTCTCAGCCTTCTCCTCTCCAGACTAAACAGCCCCAGGGCTCTCAGCCTGCAGGGATCAGTCCTGGGCCAAGGCTTGTTCAACATCTTTGTTGGTGCCATGGAGAGTGGCACTGAGTGCAGCCTCAGCAGGTTTGCTGATGACTCCAAGCTGTGTGGTGCAGCAGACAGCTGGAGGGAAGGATCCATCCAGAGGGAGCTGGACAGGCTGCAGAGCTGGGCCCAGGACAACCTCAGGAGGTTCAACAAGGCCAAGGGCAAGGTCCTGCAGCGGGGGCAGGGCAATCCCAAGCACCAATACAGGCTGGGCAGGGACTGGCTGGAGAGCAGCCCTCAAGAAAAGGCCTTGGGGGTGCTGGGGGAGGAGAAGCTCAAGAGGAGCCAGCAGTGAGCACTTGCAGCCCAGAGAGCCAAGCAGAGCCTGGGCTGCAGCAAGAGAAGTGTGGCCAGCAGGGCCAGGGAGGGGATTCTGCCCCTCTGCTCCACTCTGCTGAGACCACAGCTGCAGCTCTGGGGCCAGTTCTGGAGCCTCTGTGCCAGGAAGGATCTGGAGGGGCTGGAAGGTGTCCAGAGAAGGGCCACGAGGATGAGCAGAGTGCTGGAGCTGCTCTGCTCTGGAGACAGCCTGAGAGAGTTGGGGTTGTGCAGGCTGGAGAGGAGAAGGCTCCAGGGTGACCTCCTTGTGGCCTTCCGTGATCTGAGGGGGGCTCCAAGCAAGCTGGCGAGGGACTTTTGAGCGTGTCAGGGAGGGATAGGACTGGGGGATGGAGCAAAAGTAGAAGTGGGGAGATTGAGATTGGCTGTGAGGAAGAAGTTGTTGCCCAGGAGGGTGGTGAGAGCCTGGCACAGGTTGCCCAGGGAGGTGGTGGAAGCCTCCTGGCTGGAGGTGTTTGCAGCCAGGCTGGATGTGGCTGTGAGCAACCTGCTGTGGTGTGAGGTGTCCCTGGCCATGGCAGGGGATTGGAACTGGCTGAGCCTTGAGGTCCCTTCCAACCCTGACAATTCTATGACTCTATAGCTGTTGCACACAGTGAACTTTGTGATTTAGAGGTGTGCCTCTGTCTAGATTTAGTCTCTCCTAGGGACTAAACTCTGCTGTTGCTCTATCACCCAGTGACACCTTCCCAGCAGAGAAGGAGCATGGGTGAAAGGAGAGCCACAGGCTGCAATGAAAATGGATTTAATGGAACAGCCACACTGCTCCCTGTGTCAATACAAGACACAAAAAGTTACACTCAGCCCAGCAGGGGTACAGCAGCCACACTCAACAGGAAGGCAGACCTGGAGAGTGAAGTAAGGAGTCCAAGCAGGAGGCTTTAGCAGAAGGCTTCCCTCTCTTCAAACTTCCCCCTTTACACTGGGTGTGATGCTGTTGGGATGGGACACAACTGCAGCCAGCTCAGGGCAGCTGCTGGCCTGGGATTCTATAAGAATGTAATGGAAAACAAAGCTAAGGTATGGACACAGCTCCAGTGCCTGTGTTCAGCCCTGGGCCCTCCCTGCAGGAAGGCCACTGAGGGGCTGGAGCCTGTGCAGAGCAGGGCAGGCAGGCTGGAGAAGGGCCTGGAGCCCCTGGGCTAGAGGAGGGGCTGAGGGAGCTGGGGGTGTTGAGGCTGGAGAAGAGGAGGCTGAGGGAGATCTCCTTGCTCTCTGCAGCTCCCTGCAGGGAGGTTGCAGTGAGGAGGGGACAGCCTCTGCTCCTGGGTGTCAAGGGCCAGGAGCAGAGGCAATGGTTGCAAGCTGCCCCAGGGGAGGTTCAGGCTGGCTGCTAGGAAATCTTTCTTGCCTGGAAGGGTTCTGAGGCCTTGGAATGTTGTGGCCAGGGCAGTGCTGGAGTCCCCATCCCTGGAGGTGTTGAAGCAGTGTGTGGAGCTGGTGCTTAGGGCCATGGTTTGGTGCTGAGCCTGCAGTGCTGGGTGGGGGTTGGCCTGGCTGAGCCTGGAGGTCTCTTCCAGCCAGATGTGTTCTGTGAGGCTGTGATATCAGAAGTAAAGGCAGCCAGAGCACTTTTTGGTACTCGGTGTCTTCTCAGGGAACCAGTTCTTACCTAGGGCCCAGTTCAAGTATCTGAAAGGGCTGCCCCCAGCCCATTGCCATCCACTGTTGAAATTCAAAGAGTTCAATCCGATCCAGAGGGAGGAACTGAAGTTTTTAATCAGCTCTAGATGCACAAAACAAACAGATAAATAAATAAACAAGTCAGATTTTCCTCCCTGGTGTTAGCCTTAGCAAATTCATCTGAAAAATAAGATACAATAAAGCCTCCTCCACCCCATGGGTAACCAAAGTGACAGCAGCACATCCCCTGCAGGGACAGAGGTGTGCAGATGCAGCCATGTCAGGACCACTCTAGACATTGTCACATGCTCTCCTCCAGACAATAATCCTGGACACACATAGGGGATGGAGTCAGTCATCAAGAAGTTTGCAGATGACACCCAGTTAGGAGCAGATGTTGGTCAGTTAGAGGGCAGAAGGGCTCTGCAGAGGGACCTCGACCGACTGGACAGATGGGCAGAGGCCAACAGGATGGCATTCAACAAGTCCAAGTGCCAGGGGCTGCACTTTGGCCACAGCAACCCCATGCAGAGCTACAGGCTGGGGTCAGAGTGGCTGAGAGCTGCCAAACAGAGAGGGACCTGGGGGTGCTGATTGACAGCTGCCTGAACATGAGCCAGCAGTGTGCCCAGGTGGCCAAGAAGGCCAATGGCATCCTGGCCTGCATCAGGAACAGTGTGGCCAGCAGGAGCAGGGAAGTCATTGTGCCCTGTGCTCAGCACTGGTTAGGCCACACCTTGAGTCCTGTGTCCAGTTCTGGGCTCCTCAGGTTAGGAAGGAGGTTGAGAGACTTGAAGGTGTCCAGAGAAGGGCAACAAGGCTGGGGAGAGGCCTTGAGCACAGCCCTGTGAGGAGAGGCTGAGGGAGCTGGGGTTGCTTAGCCTGGAGAGGAGGAGGCTCAGGGGAGACTTTCTTGCTCTCTCCAACTCCCTGAAGGGAGGTTGTAGCCAGGAAGGGGTTGGTCTCTTCTCCCAGGCAATCAGCAGCAGAACAAGAGGACACAGTCTCAAGCTGTGCCAGGGGAGGTTTAGGCTGGAGGTCAGGAGAAAGTTCTTCACTGAGAGAGTCATTTGTCATTGGAATGTGCTGCCCAGGGAGGTGGTAGAGTCCCCATCCCTGGAGGTGTTCAAGAGGGGATTGGATGTGGCACTTGAAGCCATGGTCTAGTCAGGAGGTCTGTGGTGACAGGTTGGACTTGATGATCTTTGAGGTCTCTTCCAACCTTGGTGTTATGTGAGACTGTGAAAAAGGGAACTTTGTGGACCACACTGTGGCCCTGCTTAGGACTGAGTGCACTGGCATGAAGGGAAATTGAGGAGAGCCTTCCCCTGGGGCAGGCTACCCCCAGGACACACATGTGGGATGGGGCCACCTCCCTGCCTGCAGGGGATTAGGAGCAACCCTTGATAAAACCTCATCGCCTCCCTCTTGGCACTCCCTGCTGAGCCACCCATGGCATTGTCTCCTTCACTGAGGCAGGGTAAAGCAGCCACCTTCAGTAATGAGGATGATGAAGGGACTGGAATTGCTCAGTTGTGAAGAAAGGCTGAGAGCCCTGGGGCTGTGTGGTCTGGAGAAGAGAAGGCTGAGAGGGATCTGATCAATGTCTATCAATAGCTGAGGGGTTGTGGTGGTTTTGGGCCTTCACTGGGACTTAAGGGCTCAGATGGGGGGGAAGGCTGAGAATGCCTCCCCTGCTCTCCCCTCCTCCCTCCCAACAGAGAAAGGGAAGGAGCAAACCCACCAAGCAATAATTTAGAGTTGGCCTGGAAGCAGAGAGGTAAAGAGTTTTCTTTAAACTATATATATAAAACAATAACAGGTAAGGGTCACAAGGGCAAGGAACAAGGATGGATGGGAGGGAAACAAAACAAGAATACAAAAGCAGTCTCTCTCTGAAGAGGCACAGAGGCAGCAGGGAGAAGGATCAGGCCCAACCACATGGCAGAGGAGCAGGAAGGCAGCTGCAGTAGCTCTTGTCCAGGAGAGGCAGGAGCCAAGAAGAGAGCTAATGGCTGCAGTGCCCTGCCTTTTACACCCTGGCTGGGCAGGGAGGGGGGAGTGGAACAGACTCAGTTTCCCAGGGGGAAAAAGCCCTGCAGGGAGGGCAAAGCACTCACAAGCCCTCCCCCCCTTTTCAGGATGGGCATTAACCCACCACAGGGCTGGGGGTCAGGGTGAAGGGGCCAGGCTCTGTTTGGTGGTGCCCAGTGATAGGACAAGCACCAACAGGTACAGGCTGGAACCCAGGAGGTTCCACCCCAAGATGAGGAGAAAGTTCTGTGGTGTGAGGGTGCTGGAGGCCTGGAGCAGGCTGCCCTGAGAGGTTGTGGAGTCTCCTGCTCTGGAGCCTTTCCAACCCCCCCTGGATGTGTTCCTGTGTGCCCTGCCCTGGGTGCTCCTGCTCTGGCAGGGGGCTTGGACTGGATGATCTCTGGAGGTGCCTCCCAACCCCTAACATTCTGTGATTCATTCCTGCTCTGGGACAGCTTGGTTTTAAGGTTCTCAATCATTTTACCTTCTATATATTCCTGCTCATGAATCTCAGTGATGCTCAAGAGTTCTGCATCTTGCTGCTGACAGCTTTTCCTCGCTTGCTGCCACGGGAGAGCTGATTCTGAGCTGAGCTGATAGAGGATGCCAGTTGAAACATCTTTGGTCCAAAATTTGTCTGTGTCAGCTGGAAGAGACACAGAGCACTGCTCTTTATTGACCTGAGTGAAAGCAAATGCAGTATGCTGTGAGGCACACCTCCCCCAGAATGCCCAGCATGAGGAGTGTGCTGTCACCAGGTGCCAAGGGGCAGGGCAGCTGAGAGCAGATTGGGTAGCAATTAAAAACTACAGGCAGTGATTTTTTTAAACACTAAACCCTTTATTTTAAGTAACTCCATTTTCAGAGGGGAGTGAAAGGGGTTTCCCATATTGGCTGTTGCAGAATCACAGAAACAATCAGGTTGGAAAAGACCCTCAGGAGCACCAAGTCCGACCCCTGACCCTGCTCTGCAAGCTTCACCCCTAAACCATAGCCCCAAGCACCACATCCAAACCACCTGGAAACACAGCCAGGCTTGGGGACTCCACCACCTCCCTGGGCAGCCTCTGCCAATCTCTGACCACTCTGGCTGGGAACAAATGTTTCCTGCTGTCCAGCCTAACCCTGCTCTGCTGCAGCTTGAGGCCATTCCCTCTTGTTCTGTCACTAATGACCTGGGAGAAGAGACCAGCACCAACCTCTCCACAGCCTCCTTTCAGGGAGCTGTAGACAGCCAGGAGGTCTCCCCTCAGCTTCCTCTGTTTCTCACTGACCATCCCCAGCTCCTTCAGCCTCTCCTCACAAGACTTATTCCCCAGGCCCTTCCCAGCTTCACCTCTCCAGGCTCCAACTGGCCTTCTGATGTAGTCACAGTGTCAGGAAGGAGCCAGTTCTTGCTTTTTATGCCTCATGCCTTGGAGCAGAGAGAGAAACCTGCACAACTGTCACAAAACATGGCTCTAAATCCCTTCTGACTGATCACTGCACTGTGGGTGCCATGGGGAGGGTGAACAGAAAGAGCTTCCTTCTTCTTCACCTCTTATTGCCCATTTGAGTTAAAGTTTCCACGGAAAGAAGTTCCAGTTTCAAGATCCTGCTTTCCTTCCCCCCATGTCCCTGGATGTTCCTACACCTCCCCTCTTCTATTCTGCGAGTCAGGAGCTGCCAGGATGCTTCCCAGCAGGCTCCTTAGATCCTGTGTCCAGTCTGGTAACAAAAGACAAACCAATCAGTCTGGGCATTAGAAGCCTGAAGCTGCCCAAGGCAAAGGATTTTCATTCAGTTTAACACAAACCCCAGAGGAAACTTACCCAGGGACTGGAGTGAGCCATGCAGAAGGGAAAGCAAAGCCAGCAAGCTGGAGACACTCATTGCAGAGGTGACTTGCTCTTCATTCCTCTACCAAAAGCAGGCAGCCTGTACAATCCTCCTGAATGAGGATGGCAACAGCTTCCCCTCTGTGCCAGAGGGTTGCTGGATGAGGCTCTGCTCTCTAAATGAGGAACTCTGCTGTCACATGGCAGTGTGGGGCAGCTGGAGAGCACAGGGCAGACACAGCTCTGCTCTGAAACTCAGGGCTCCAGCCTGGGAGGTAGAGGGGGAGAAGCCTGCCTTGTGCTGGGGCTTTGCTAGTGTCATTTAGGTCAAATGTTGGGGTGCTCCACAGCACAGACTTCCTTACAAGCAACTTGAGAGTGCAGCACAAGCAGTGAAAGATCACCAGTGAGAGACTGAGGCTCTGCTCCAGCCCCCAGCAAAGGGACACAAAGTGGGGAAGTGCAACACAGAGTCACAGATCCACAGAATGTTGGAGGTTGGAAGGGACCTCCAGAGACCATCCAGTCCAATCCTCCTGCCAGAGCAGCAGCACCCAGGGCAGCTCACACAGGAACACATCCAGGGGGGTTTGGAAAGGCTCCAGAGCAGGAGACTCCACAACCTCTCTGGGCAGCCTGCTCCAGGCCTCCAGCACCCTCACCACAAACAAGTTTCCTTTCAGACATTGATCAGATCCCTCTCAGCCTTCTCTTCTCCAGGCTAAACAGCCCCAGGGCTCTCAGTCTCTTTTCACAGGGGAGATGTTGCAGATCCCTTCATCATCCTTGTAGCTCTCCAGCAGGTCTCTGTCTCTCTTGAACTGGAGAGCCCAAAACTGGACACAGGATTGCAGCTGTGAGCTCAGGAGGGCAGAGCAGAGGGAGAGGAGAACCTTCCCAGCCCTGCTGGCTGCAACAACTTTTTCACTGTGAGGCAGACAAAACACTCAAATGGTCTGCACAGAGAGGTTTATTAGAACAGAATAGTACAGAGCTAACCAGGTTGGAATAGGCCTGAGAGAGAAAAGAAAAAAGAGAAAAGTGATCATCCAGTCCAACCTATCACCCAACACCATCTGATCAACTAACCCATGGCACCAAGTGCCTCAGCCAGGCTCTTCCTAAACACCTCCAGGGATGGGGACTCCACCACCTCCATGGGCAGCACATCCCAATGGCCAATCTCTCTTGCTGGGAACAACTTTCTCCTCACCCACAGCCTAAACCTCCCCTGGCACAGCCTGAGACTGTGTCCTCTTGTTCAGGTGCTGCTTGCCTGGGAGAAGAGACCAACCCCCACCTGGCTACAACCTCCTTCAGGGAGTTGGAGAGAGCAAGAAGGTCTCCCCTGAGCCTCCTCTTCTCCAGGCTAAGCAACCCCAGCTCCCTCAGCCTCTCCTCACAGGGCTGTGCTCCAGACCCCTCCCCAGCTTTGTTGCCCTTCTCTGGACACCTTCCAGCATCTCAACATCTTTCCTAAACTGAGGGGCCCAGACCTGGACACAGGACTCAAGGTGTGACCTGACCAGTGCTGAGCACAGGTATATTAATGGGAAGAAGAAGCCTAGGGAAGGTGTGGGCCCCCTCAGAAAGGAAACTGGTGACATGGTCACAAGTGATGAGGAAAAGGCTGAGGCACTTAATAGCTTCTTTACCTCAGTCTTCACTGCAAGGGCCTCTAGCCACACTCCTGATGTTATGGAAGTCAAAGCCAGGGATGGGGAGGAAGAACTGCCCATTGTAAGTGCAGATCAGGTTCGTGATCATCTGAAGAGCCTGAAAGTGTTCAAGTCCATGGGACCCGACGGGATACACCCATGGGTGCTGAGAGAACTGGCAGATGAGGTTGCTAAACCCCTCTCTATTATGTTTCAAAAGTCATGGCAGTCTGGTGAAGTCCCCACAGACTGGAAAAGGGGAAACATTGCCCCCATCTTCAAACAGGGTAAGAAGGAGGAACCAGGGAACTCCAGGCCAGTCAGTCTCACCTCTGTGCCTGGAAAGATCATGGAGCAGATCCTCCTGGAGTCACTACTGGCTCAAAAGAATAGTGAAGAGGTGATTGGGAACAGTCAGCATGGCTTTGCCAAGGGCAAATCCTGCCTGACCAACCTGGTGGCCTTCTATGAGCAGGTGACAACATTAATAGCAGAGGGGAGAGCAACTGATGTCATTTACCTGGACCTGAGCAAAGCCTTCCACACTGTCCTGCACCACATCCTGGTCTCCAGGCTGGTGACACATGGGTGTGATGGGTGACCACCAGATGGATAAGGAACTGGCTTGATGGCTGCACCCAAAGAGTGGCTGTCCATGGCTCCATGTCCCAGTGGAGGCCAGGGACAAGCAGAGTTCCTCAGGGATCGGCCCTGGGACCAGGCTTGTTCAACATCTTTGTGGGTGCCATGGACAGTGGCATTGAGTGCACCCTCAGCAGGTTTGCTGATGACACCAAGCTGTGTGGTGCAGCAGACACACTGGAGGGAAGGGATCCATCCAGAGGGAGCTGGACAGGCTGGAGAGGTGGGCACAAGCCAACCTCAGGAGGTTCAACAAGACCAAGGGCAGGGTCCTGCAGCTGGGTGGAGACAATCCCAGGCACAAATCCAGGCTGGGCAGGGACTGGCTGGAAAGCAGCCCTGAGGAGAGAGCCTTGGGGGTGCTGGGGGAGGAGAAGCTCAAGAGGAGCTCTCAGTCTGCACTTGCAGCCCAGAAAGCCAACCAGAGCCTGGGCTGCAGCAGGAGAAGTGTGGCCAGCAGGGCCAGGGAGGTGATTCTCCCCCTCTGCTCAGCTCTGGGGAGACCCCACCTGGAGTACTGCCTCCAGTTCTGGAGCCCCTATGACAAGAGGGATGTGGAGGTGCTGGAAGGTGTCCAGAGAAGGGCCAGGAGGATGAGCAGAGGGCTGGAGCACCTCTCCTATGAGGACAGACTGAAGGAGTTGGGGCTGTTCAGTCTGGAGAAGAGAAGGCTCCCAGGTGACCTCCTTGTGGCCTTCCAGGATCTGAAGGGGGCTCCAAGAAGGCTGGGGAGGGACTGCTCAGGATCTCAGGGAGTGATAGGACTAGGGGGAATGGAATGAAGCTGGAGGTGGGGAGATTGAGGCTGGAGGGGAGGAGGAAGTTCTTCCCCATGAGAGTGGTGAAGCCCTGGAATGGGTTGTGCAGGGAGGTGGTTGGGGCTCCATCCCTGGAGGTGTTTAAGGCCAGGCTGGCTGAGGCTGTGGCCAGGCTGATGTAGTGTGGGGTGTCCCTGCCCATGGCAGGGGGCTTGGAGCTAGATGATCCTTGTGGTCCCTTCCAACCCTGACTGATACTATGATACTATGTCCTGGTTTGAAATGGGAGCCTTTAAGAAACATAAAGTTACAGACCTCCAGGAGGCCCAGAGAGTCCAGACCAGTGGGTGGACACAGGATACCAGGCCACTTTTAAAAGCAGCTGCTTTAAAAGAAGGCCTGTGGCCAACAAACCAAAGTCTGACCTGGTAGGCAGAAGCAGGAGCAGCCTGTGCTCTGTAGGGGTACATAGTTGTGGCACAATGCAGAAAGGCCTCTGCTGGGACAGCTGAAGAGCCTCACACATGGAAGTGCCAGCCCGTGGGCAAGCACAGAGACATCACACAAGGGTTCTTTTAAGCCTCTCTTCACCACCTTAGTGAAGATTTTCTTTTGTGGAGCCCTTCCCTTCCCCTTTCCTCTCATGTGATCCACAGGCATGTCCAAAGCTGAAGGTTATGCCATTGACCTTTATTTATTTCAAAGTATTAACCACAAGGAGGGAGAATGCAAGGGTGAGAAAAACTTCATTGCTGTTGGTGAGCACTCTACAGGTAATGATTCAGAGGGCATTGGGTGGAAAAGAGATCCTCCAAGGTCATCTTGCCCAACCCCTGCAGGGACAGCTCCAGCTAGAGCAGGCTGCCCAGGGACACAGCCAGGTTGATCTTCAATGTCTCCAGGGACATTGTCTCCACCTCCCTGGACAACCTGTTCCAGTGTCTCACCAACCTCACTGTGCAGAACTTCCTCCTGATGTCCAACCTAACTCTGCCCTGCTTCAGTTTCAAACCATTGTCCCTTGTCCTATCTCCACAGCCTCTTCTGAACAGTCCCTCCCCAGCCTTCCCCTAGGTCCCCTTCAGATATTGAAATGCTGCTCTAAGGTCTCCCTGGAGCCTTCTTTTCTCCAGCTTGAACAGCTCTAACTCTCTCAGCCTGTCCCCATAGTAGGGGTTCTCCAACCCTCTGATCATCTTTGTGGCCTCCTCTGGTCTCTCTCCATCAGGTCCAGGTCTCTCTTCTGTTGGGAATCCCAGAGCTGGACACAGTCCTGTAGGTGAGGTCTCTGCAGAGCAGAGCAGAGGGGCAGGATCCTCTCTCTCCATCCCTGGCCACACTGCTTTGGATGCAGCCCAGGCTGCCCTTGGCCTCTGTGCTGCCAGTGCCCATTGCTGGCTCCTGTCCAGCTTCTCCCCCCCAGCACCCCCAAGTCCTTCTCTGCAGAGCTGCTCTCAATCTCATCAGCCCTCAGTCCAGATTGATGTCCAGGGTTGCCCCAGCCCAGGTGCAGGTCCTTGCACTTTGCCCTATTGAAGCTCATGAGGGTCTCCTCAGCCACCTCTCAGCCTGTCCAGGTCCCTCTGGCTGGCTCCCATCCCAGGCATTAGTCCTATCAACCACAGCACTCAGCCTGGCATCATCTGCAGACTTGCTGCCTCAGTCTCACTGCATTGATGAAAACAATGAACAGCTCTGGTGCCAATGCAGAGCCTTGAGAGACACCACTGGTCTCCACTCTCCATCTGGACACTGAGCCATTCAATCATCACATTGAAAGCTTAACTTTCCCTGCTGATGTTGCCTGTGTTTCCCATAGCAGACAAGGAGAGTGGAAGCTTTGCTGTCCCCAGGCTCTCTGCAGGCCCTGTGTGAAGGATCATCTGGTCAGTGTGACAGGACACAGCCCTCAGGAGCAATAAAAGTGCTGGGCTGAAGCAAAGCCTGTGGAGCAAAAAGAGTCCAAGGCTGCAACAGAGCTGGGCAGATTTTATCCTTTTAAGTTCTTTGCAGTATCCACAAAGTGATAGGAGCAGAGTGCTGCCCAGCAGCCACACTTCACTGCACATTCCTGCTCACTGGGGGCTTCTATAGCTCTTCTCAGTACCTTTGTTCTCCTCAGACCAGAGCAGAGCAGATTGAGATTGCATGTGAGGAGCAAATTCTGCACCAGGAGGGTGGTGGAACACTGGCACAGGTTGCCCAGGGAGGTGGTTGAGGCTCCATGGCTGGAGATATTCAAGGTGAGGCTGGACAGGGCTGTGGGCAACCTGATCTAGCTGGGGATGTCCCTGCTGAGTGCAGAGGGGTTGGACTGGATGAGCTTTGGAGCTCCCTTCCAACCAGAGCATTCTATGGTTCAATGATTCTGTGAATTGATGACTCTGATTCTGTGATTCCCAGATTCTGTGACTCTATGTTCTGTGATTCCCTGATCCTATGACTCACAGCCATACCTTTGTTGAGACACTGCAGGACCTGCTGCCAGCTCCCAGCCATGCAGTGTGTGCAATTTGGCTGGCAGTGCCAAAAGAGGAGAGGGATTGAAGCTGGGGTTACAGAGAGCCACACTGGGGAACTTCAACAGATACAGCCTTTAATGTCACCACACCTCCTCCAAGCAGGCCCAGGTCACAGGACACATCCCCAGCAGTCCTTCAGCCACCAGCACATCATCAGAGAAGTGTCTCATGGCCAGGATGTGCTGGTGGTTGGTGCTGTCTTTTTCTCTGGTAGAAATAGCCTGCGAGGGCAGCCCCCAGCAGGGTGACAACAGCCAAGGCAAGGAGTGGCCAGACAGAGAGGTGAAGAGCTGGGGGAGTCTCTCCATGCTGCTCCTTCCCTGAAAGGAATGCAGAGAGCTGTGAGAAACCTGAGCAGCTTTTAATCCCTCAGACAACACGAGCAACAAGGAAGAGCTCTTCTCTCCTGCCTCAGTGTAAATCTGAGCCCTGAGTGCCTGCTGCTGAGCACAGGTCTCTGTGGCTGAAGCTAACATGGATGCACTTAAACATGAGGGGAAACTTCCCTGGGGGTGCTGGAGCCCTGCAGCAGGCTGCCCAGAGAGGCTGTGGAGTCTCCTGCTCTGGAGCCTTTCCAACCCCACCTGGATGTGTTCTGTGGGACCTGCCCTGGGTGACCTTGGGGTAGCAGTGGGGCTGGACTCAGTGATCCCCACAGGTCCCTTCCAGCCACCACCAGTCTGGAATTCTGTAGCCTTAGTGGATCTGGGTTACAGCTGAAAACACAGAGTGTGCAGAGGGTGCTTGTAAGAATGAAATGGAAAGCTATGCTAAGGTGTGGACATCCCTGGAGTGCTGTGTTCAGCTCTGGGCCCTCCCTGCAGGAAGGCCACTGAGGGGCTGGAGCCTGTGCAGAGCAGGGCAGGCAGGCTGGAGAAGGGCCTGGAGCCCCTGGGCTAGAGGAGGGGCTGAGGGAGCTGGGGGTGTTGAGGCTGGAGAAGAGGAGGCTGAGGGAGACCTCCTTGCTCTCTGCAGCTCCCTGCAGGGAGGTTGCAGTGAGGAGGGGACAGCCTCTGCTCCTGGGTGTCAAGGGCCAGGAGCAGAGGCAATGGTTGCAAGCTGCCCCAGGGGAGGTTCAGGCTGGCTGCTAGGAAATCTTTCTTGCCTGGAAGGGTTCTGAGGCCTTGGAATGTTGTGGCCAGGGCAGTGCTGGAGTCCCCATCCCTGGAGGTGTTGAAGCAGTGTGTGGAGCTGGTGCTTAGGGCCATGGTTTGGTGCTGAGCCTGCAGTGCTGGGTGGAGGTTGGCCTGGCTGAGCCTGGAGGTCTCCTCCAGGCAGAGCCATTCTGATTCTCTGCCATGGGATGCTCATTATTGGGAAAGCAGTTTCACAGTACTTGTGTCACATGAGGTGCAGTGCTATCTGGGGAAGGATTTTGCATCTACAGCCCAGGGAAAGCTCTCAGTGCCTCCTGTCACCAGCTGGGCCACTGCTGAGCTGCTCAGCTCAGGGTTAGCCCTGCAGCTGTCCAGTCAGTCAAAAACATAATCACACAGCCACCAAATCCAGTCAGGTTGGAAAAGCCCCCTGGGATCACCAAGTCCAACCACTGACCCTGCTCTGCAAGCTTCACCCTAAACCATATCCCCAAGCACCACATCCCCAAACCCCACATCCAAACCACCTTGAAACACAGCCAGGCTTGGGGACTCCACCACATCCCTGGGCAGCCTCTGCCAATCCCTGACCACTCTTGCTGGGAACAAATGTTTTCTCCTGTCCAGTCTAACCCTGCCCTGCTGCAGCTTGAGGCCATTCCCTCTTGTTCTGTCACTAATCACCTGGGAGAAGAGACCAGCACCAACCTCTCCACAACCTCCTTTCAGGAGCTGTAGACAGCCAGGAGGTCTCCCCTCAGCCTCCTCTCTTTCACACCAACCATCCCCAGCTCCTTCAGTCACTCCTTACAAGATTTCTTCTCCAGACCCTTCCCAGCTTCCTTGCCCTCCTCTGCTCCAGCACCTCCACATCTCTCTGGCATTGAGCTGCCCAACACTGAACAGAAAACCCCTGAGTGGTTGTCTGCATGCAGAAGGCCCCAAGGGCTCCCCCTGAGTGATTTCCAGCCATGCATCCATGGCAGGCAGTGCCAGCAGGTCTTGCTCTCTAAAGGGGGTGGTTTGGGGAAGCTCCTTTGGGTTCTTCATCTCTTTTGATTGATGTTCTTATGGAAGCTCTTACCTTGTTGCTGCAGAGGGCTCCCCTTGGCTCAGCTGCAGTGGATGTCAGAGGGAAATGAAAAGGCACTTCATTAGAGTGGGCAGTTGTGAGAACTGTGAGTGCTCAGCTCACTGCACAGCAACCACCCCCGGGCAGCACTGTGGCTGCAACAACAGCAGCCATGGCTCTGACAGAGGACAGCATCAGGCAGGTTGCAAAATGCATTGCTAAGGCTTTGCCTTCCTCCATCACATCCCCAACAGAGAATATGCACTCATCTAAAACCTTACCTTGCTTTTATATCTACCAGCATTAAGGTACTGCCACCCAGGCTCATTCCAAAAGACTTTCCACATTTTTGCTGAGATGTTAGCTTGAGCTGACTGAGAGCAGGAGGTACAGCTCTGGGCATTAATTGCACAGCACCACAGAGCTGGCAGGGCTGGAAGGGACCTCAACGATCAGTCAGTGCCAACCCCTGCCACAGGCAGGGACACCTCACACTACAGCAGGTTGCTCACAGCCACATCCAGCCTGGTCTTCAAAGCCTCCAGGGGTCCTAGTACCAGTCAGGGTTGGAAGGGACCACAAGGATCATCTAGTTCCAACCCCCCTGCCATGGGCAGGGACACCCCACACTACATCAGCCTGGCCACAGCCTCAGCCAGCCTGGCCTGAAACACCTCCAGGGACAGGGCCCCAACCACCTCCCTGGACAACCCATTCCAGGGCTTCACCACTCTCATGGGGAAGAACTTCCTCCTCCCCTCCAGCCTCAATCTCCCCACCTCCAGCTTCATTCCATTCCCCCTAGTCCTATCACTCCCTGAGATCCTGAGCAGTCCCTCCCCAGCCTTCTTGGAGCCCCCTTCAGATCCTGGAAGGCCACAATGAGGTCACCTGGGAGCCTTCTCTTCTGCAGACTGAACAGCCCCAACTCCTTCAGTCTGTCCTCACAGGAGAGGTGCTCCAGCCCTCTGCTCATCCTCCTGGCCCTTCTCTGGACACCTTCCAGCACATTTTAGGGAGCTCTGCAGCTCCAGCAGGATTCTGCCCTTAACAGTGACATTTAGGATTCTTCAGTGTTTTTCCCTAGAAAGTTCTCCCTGAGTCAGGGCTGTTTGTTTCCCAAGGAAAGAGCCAAAGAAATGAGCTTCATGAAGGCTTTGTTGAAGAGGTGCACACAGGCTTTGACACTCAGAAATGAAGCAGAATTAAACACATTGAGAGTTCTTATAAAGACAGGAAATCTATCCTGGGTCAAAACAGCTGTGTCCAGCTCTGGGCTCCCCAGTTCAAGAGAGGCAGAGACCTGCTGGAGGGAGTCCAACACAGAGCTGTGAGGATGAGGAAGGGACTGGAAGAGCTCTGCTATGAAGAGAGACTGAGAGCCCTGGGGCTGTTTAGTCTGGAGAGGAGAAGGCTGAGAGGAATGGAATGGAATGGGTTGGAAGAGACCTTTAAGATCATCGAGTCCAACCAATCACCCAGCACCATCTGATCAACTAAACCATGGCACCAAGTGCCTCATCCAGGCTCTTCCTAAACACCTCCAGGGATGGTGACTCCACCACCTCCCTGGGCAGCACATCCCAATGGCTAACAACTCTCTCAGTGAAGAACTTTCTCCTGACCTCCAGCCTAAACCTCCCCTGGCACAGCTTGAGACTGTGTCCTCTTGTTCTGGTGCTGGGTGCCTGCCTGGGAGAAGAGACCAACCCCCACCTGGCTACAACCTCCCTTCAGGGAGTTGGAGAGAGCAATGAGGTCTCCCCTGAGTCTCCTCTTCTCCAGGCTGAGCAACCCCAGCTTCCTCAGCCTCTCCTCACAGGGCTGTGCTCCAGACCCCTCCCCAGCTTTGTTGCCCTTCTCTGGACACCTTCCAGCAGCTCAACCTCCTTCCTAAACTGAGGGGCCCAGAACTGGACACAGGACTCAAGGTGTGGCCTAACCAGTGCAGTGTACAGGGGCAGAATGACCTCCCTGCTCCTGCTGGCCACACTCTTCCTGATGCAGGCCAGGATGCCCTTGGCCCTCTTGGCTGCCTGGGCACACTACATCTATCAATATCTGAGTGCTGGGGGTCAGGGTGAAGGGGTCAGGCTCTGTTTGGTGGTGCCCAGGGATAGGACAAGGAAGAAGAGGTACAAGCTGGAACCCAGGAGATTCCACCACAGCATGAGGAGAAAGCCCTTTGGTGTGAGGGTGCTGGAGGCCTGGATCAGGGGTGAACAGACCTCCTGCCATGGGCTTGTGTTGGTTTAAGCATGGAAATCAGCAGCTGATGGGAGACAGCTGGGGTTTGGGATAGTGCTGGGACCAGTGCTGTTTAACATCTCTGTCAGCAACATGGGCAGTGGGATTGGAGCACTAGCAGCTCTTTTGCTGATGACACCAAGCAGGGTGGGGTGTTGGCATTCTGGAGGGAAGGGATCCATCCAGAGGACAGGCTTCCTCTCCTTCCAGCCTTCCTGGACAGGCTGCAGAGCTGCAGAGGTTCAACAAAGCCAAGGGCAAGGTCCTGCACCTGGGGCAGGGCAATCCCAAGGTCAAATCCAGGCTGGGCAGGGAATGTATGGAGAGCAGTGCTGAGGAGAAGCACTTGGGAGCCCTGGGTGAGGAGAAGCTCAACATGAGCTGGCAAAGTGCACTCAGAGCACAGAAAGCAGCCCTGTGCTGGGCTGATCCCCAGCTGTGGGCAGCAGCTTGAGGGAGGGAATTGTGTCACTCTGCTATGAGCTACTTGAGAACCCCCTGGAGTCCTGCGCCCAGCTCTGGAGCCCTCAACACAAGGAGGACATGGACCTGTTAGAGCAGGTCCAGAGGAGCTCATGAAGATGATCTGAATGCTGGAGCACCTCTGCTGTCAGGCTGGGAGAGTTGGGGCTGTTCAGCCTGGAGAAGAGAAGATACTGGAAAGACCTCAGAGCAGCCTTCCAGTACCTGAAAGGGGCTCCAGGAGAGCTGGGGAGGGACTGTTGAGAAAGGCTTGGAGTGACAGGGTGAGGGGCAATGGCTGCAACCTGGAAGAAGCTGGATTGAGATTGGACACCAGGAGGAAATTCTTCCCCATGAGGGTGGTGAGGCACTGGAACAGGCTGCCCAGAGAAGCTGTGGAGGCTCCAAGGCTGGCAGTGTTGAAAGCCAGGCTGGATGGGACCTGAAGCAATCTGGGCTGGTGGAAGGTGTCCCTGCTCATGGCTGGGGAGATGGAACTGGATGACCTTTGAGGCCCCATCCAACCCAAACCATTCCTGGATTCGATGATTCTTGGTTACAGATGTTGACAGAGCTGGGATCTGCCAAACTCTCAGGAATTCCTTCCAGAAGTGGGGGAGGATTCTCAGAGTTCCTCACAGACAGCCCTGCTCTGTCACTGGGGCCTGAGTGACTGGGGCCTCACCTTTGGGTTTTTTGCAGATAAATCCTTTCTGAGAGGAGCAGTTGATGTCATCCCAGGAGCCAGCTGCTGCAGTCATCTCCACACAGCCATGCAGCCCACTGGACTCTTTCTCCTTCCAGTTGACAAAGGCCAGGGAAGCATTATCTAGCCACAGCCACTGGCCTACAGGGCACCATGCAGAGCAAAAAGAAGCATTAAAACCTCTCTCATGGATATTTCAACTCCTTAGCTCCTAACATGTAGTAGCAACTGGTGTCTGAGCAGAAGAGCACAGCACTATGGCATATGAATACAACTGGCCTTGGTTCTCTTGTGTTAGCAAAGCATTTAGTCAGTTCAACACTGAGTGAGAGATTACCATCCACATTTTGGTACAGTCCTATCCAGAAGCCTCCTACTTTGTTTCCCAGGGGATGGATGGCATGGATCAGAAAGTCAGATTCATCAATGCTCTCTATTGACACCAAGGTAGCACCTGGAAGACATCAGTGACAGAGTCAGAGGGTCATGGAGTCATAGAATCATGGAATCACAGAGTGATAAACCTACTGAGTCATAGTGATAGAGTCCTAGGATCAGAGAATCAGAGAACAGCTCAGGTTGGAAGGGACCTCAGAGATCAGCTACTCCAACCTCCTGCCATGGGCAGGGACACCTCTTAGCTACACTTGGCCTTAAATATCCCCAGGGAGGGGGCAACCAGAACCTCCCTGAGCAGCCTGTGCCAGAGTCTCACCTGGAGTGCTTCATGGGGAAGAACTTCTTCCTCAGCTCCACTCTAGCCCTGCTCTGCTTCAGCTTCAAACCATTCCCCCTTGTCCTGTCTCCAGACACCCTCAGGGAAAGTCTCTCTGCAGCCTTCCTGCAGGATCCCTTAAGGTCCTGGCAGGCAGCTCTGAGGTCCTCCTGGAGCCTTCTCTCCCCCAGGCTGCACACCCCCAGCTCCCTCAGCCTGTGCTCACAGCAGAGCTGCTCCAGCCCTTGGAGCATCCTTGTGGCCTCTCTGCACTCACTCCAACAGCTCTGTGTCCTTCCTCTGCTGGGGCTGAGAGTGGGTTAGAGGCTGGCAGGTTAGCAAGCAAACCCCCATAACTAGCTGGCACAATGACCTCCTCTGCCAAGTCTCTGCAATCTCCTTTCCCACCTGCAGGCTTTCCCATTGCTTCTGCTGCAGGACACAGAGCTGGAGGGGCTCAGGTCTCAGGGCCCTACCACTGCACCCAGGATGGTGTCCCAAAAGCTGATGGGAACCTGGACTGTGCCTGAGAGGCCAGAGTGCTGCACAAAGCTGCCTGCATCAGTTTATTTTCCCTCTGCCAGACCTAGAACAGCCTGGCAGGGGAATAAAATATCTCTCAGCACAGGAGCAGAGGATGTTAGGGCTTGGAAGGGACCTTCCAAGATCATTGAGCTCAATCCCCTGCCAGAGCAGGAGCAGAGAATCCAGCACAGGTCACACAGGAACACATCCAGACAGGGCTGCAAAGGCTCCAGAGAAGGAGACTCCACAACCTCTCTGGGCAGCCTGCTCCAGGCCTCTGGGATCCTCATAGGGAAGAAGTTCTTCCTCATGTTGAGGTGGAACCTCCTGTGCTGAAGTTTATATCCATGGTCCCTTGTCCTACCCCAGGGCACAGTGAGCAGAGGCTGTCCCTGTCCCTTCCTTCCTGACCCCCAGCCCTCAGCTATTGATAGACATTGATCAGATCCCTCTCAGCCTTCTCCTCTCCAGACTGAACATCCCCAGGGCTCTCAGCCTCTCCTCTCTGCTGTTGTTTTAAACAAACAAAGCAAGCAGAAGGAGGAAAAGAGCCATTCTTGATGCCATTGCTGTGTGAGCTGTGTGTGAGGTGCTGGGAGCCCTGAGCAGCTGCAGGCTCTCACCTAAGCGAGCGCACTCCAGCGAGGCCAGAGCCCAGCTGGTCCCCGCCGATGCCTCCAGGTAGTAGCAGTGGCCACGGTGAGGGATCCAGGCTCGCAGGTCCTCTGCTTCAGGGCAGTCTCCAGGCAGCTGTGCAGGGTCAGTAGGAGCTACAGCTAAAGGAATCATAAGGTATGAAGCTGGCTTTGCATGCTGAGTCCCCTGGGAGGGAGGGGTAGGCTGTGGCAGCCAGCAGCACATCTCCAGGCTCTGCAGGGAGGTAGATGCTGTCCTGGAGCACTCTCTCCTGAGAGCTTTGGCCCAAGCCACAGCAAGGACTCTGGGCTGAGGCAGACTAATGGAGTGAAGAATGGGTCCTGAAAATTACTACAGCCATAAAATCACTGCTTTGGGTTGGGAAAGACCTTCAAGATCATCCAGTCCAACCATTCTCTAACTCTACCAAGGCTGGTGCTGAACCATGGCCCTCAGCACCACAGCTCTGCCTGTTGGAAACACCTCCAGGGATGGCATTCAACCACCTCCCTGGGCAGCCTGTGCCAGTGCTTCAGAACCCTTTCAGGGAAGAAGTTTCCTCTAATCTCAAACTTAAGCCTCTCCTGGGGCAACTTGAGGCCATTTCTTCCCATCCTATGACTCCTTACTAGGGAGAGGAGACCAACACACACCTGCTTCCAACTGCCTCTCAGGGAGCTGTAGGGAGCAATGAGGTCTCCCCTCACCCTCCTCTTCTCCACACTAAACACCCCCAGCTCCCTCAGCTGCTCCTCCCCAGCCCTCTTCCCCAGACCCTTCCCCAGCTTTGTTGCCCTTCCCTGGACCTGCTCCAGCTCCTCAATGTCCTTCTTGGAGTGAGGATCCCAAAACTGAACCCGGTACTGAAGATGAGTCTCACCAGTGTCCAAGACAGAGGGACAATCCCTTCCTTGGTCCTGCATATCACATTCAAGCAGATCAGAATATCCTCCTAGCTTGCTGTCATCTGCAAACCTCCTGAGGGCACCCCCTCATCCAGACCATTCAGTAAAGGAACTGGAGAGAAGTGGCTGCAGTGCTGAGCCCTGGGGAGCCCCACTGGTGGCTGCCCACCAGCTGGACATTCATTTACTCACCATCTGATTTCTTACAGGCTGCAAAGTAGCTTTCATTGCAGGGTGCTGTTCTCCAGGCAGCATCCAGGCCCAGGTAGACACAAGCAGTGTTCTCCCTTGGCTCTCCTGCTGCCCATCTCGTGTACCTGGTTCTCCAATCATCAGTCCACTTGGAGTAGCTGCCAGTCTGGAAGCAAAGGAGTGCTGCTCACAGGGTTTGTTTCATGCTCTGGCACACTGATGCAGTGCTCTGTGTCTGTCTGAGGTTTTCAGACAAGGAAAAGCAAACCCAGCCCTGTGCTGCTCTGGGGGTTTCAAGCCCCAGGCACTGCTCTGTGCCATGCTCTGAGCTACACCAGGACTGCAGCTGAACAGCAACCAGCAGTGCAGTGACTTTGGGAGGCTTCTCCTCAAGAGACACAAAGTTCTACAGCATGGCAAGGGAGTCAGATGGGTGCATCTTAGGTCATTTACCAAATCTCATATCAAGAGAATCTCTCTATTGAAGGAAGGCTGAGAGCCCTGGGGCTGTTTAGTCTGGAGAGGAGAAGGCTGAGAGGGATCTGATCAATGTCTATCAATAGCTGAGGGCTGGGGGTCAGGAGGAAGGGGCCAGGCTCTGTTTGGTGGTGCCCAGTGATAGGACAAGGACCAGCAGGTACAGGCTGGAACCCAGGAGGTTTCTCCTCAAGATGAGGAGAAACTTCTTTGGTGTGAGGGTGCTGGAGGCCTGCAGCAGGCTGCCCTGAGAGGTTGTGGAGTCTCCTGCTTGGAGCCTTTCCAACCCCACCTGGATGTGTTTCTGTGTGCCCTGCCCTGGGTGCTGCTGCTCTGACAGGGGGGTTGGGCTGGATGATCTCTGGAGGTCCCTTCCAGTCCCTAACCTTCTCTGGTTCTATGATTCTCTGATTACAGAGGAAGTGTCCTCTCTGTGTTGTTTAAATGAGACCTGGGAGCTGTTTGGTGAGAAAAGATCTCTTGACATTAAACACTCACAATCATTTTCAAGCATCACTCCAAGACAATGACTCTGGTGACTCCTAGTTCTGGCTGTGTAGCAGGGAGTTAGACTTTCAGAATGGTGAACTGTTGCTTCTTGGCAGCTGCACTTAGAATCATAGAGGCATAGAAGGATTTGGGTTGGAAGGGACCTCTAAAGGTCACCTAAAGCAGCCCCCATCCTGGCTTGGGACTCTCACTCTGCAGACTTATTCCTTTTACCATTTCTAAGGCTTTCTGTTCTCACCTATTGCTTCTCTTCTCACCTATTGCTTCTTGCTTATCTTTTCCTGTAACTCTCAGCTCCCTCTGGTGCACACTGGAGGGGAGGCTTAGGTTGGATATGAGAATAAACTTCTTCCCTGAAAGAGTTCTCAAAGCCTGGCACAGGCTGCCCAGGGAGGTGGTTGATTCCCCATCCCTGGAGGTGATTCACAGAGGCAGAGCTGTGGTGCTGAGGGCCATGGGTTAGCCTCAGCCTTGGTGGAGCTAGAGACTGGTTGGACTGGGTGAGCTGAAAGGGCTTCTCCAGCCAAAATGATCCTATGAGAGTCTGAACAACTTGAACAGAACTCTGTGCATATGCACAGTAGAGCATTCAGGGTACAACTGTTCCATAGAGCCACAGAGTCATAGAATGGGGTCTGGGCTGGATGGGACCTCCAAAGCTCATCCAGGCCAACCCCCTGCACTCAGCAGGGACATCCCCAGCTAGATCAAGTTGCCCACAGCCCTCTCCAGCCTCACCTTGAATATCTCCAGCCATGGAGCCTCAACCACCTCCCTGGGCAACCTGTGCCAGTGTTCCACCACCCTCCTGGTGCAGAACCTGTTCCTCACATCCAATCTCAACCTGCTCTGCTCTAGTCTGAAGCCATTGCCCCTGTCCCTGTCCCTGCAGGCCTTTGCCAACAGTCTCCCTGCAGCCTTCTTGCAGCCCCTTCAGGCACTGCTGTGGTGATCCAGAAGACCTCTGAAGAGCAGGAGAGCTCACCAGGCCCCTGCCACCCACCCAACACTTACCATGTTGCTGTTAAGACCAATCCATGCTGGTTTTCCGTACTTCAACATCTGGATCCAGAGGAATGAGTGGCTGTGGGCATCCTGAATGCTGGCAAGGTCTGCACCTCTCTCTTGGCAGCTTTTCCTGGCCTCTTCCCATTGCATTTCAGCTGAGATGATCAAGTAGCTGCTGTCACCATAAGGGGCAAAGCCAGAGGGTGTGTTTGTTGTCTGTGCTGCAGTCTGTGTGGCACCTGTGGAGGAAAAACTGACTGCATGAGTTTCCAACACCCCACTCCTCTCTGGCTTGGGAATAAACAACTGAACAGAAGGTCAAACTGCTAGTAACAACAACCCAAAGCTTTACTTCTGCTCACCAAGGATCTCATGACCAAAACCAGATCCCAAACCCCTGCCAACAACAAAAACCCTCACCAGAAGAGCCAACCACCAAACAGAGCCCCAAGCAATGAAACAAACAACCCCTACCAAACCCTCCCTGGCCAGAAAACACCAAAGCAAACAAAAGAACAAAGCCCAGGCCCTGCAGTAAAGCATGGAGCAAAGGGATGAATGCAAAGAGCAGAGTGGAACCCTGGCTGCCTTGAGGATGCCCTGAGGATGCCTTGAGGATGCCCTGGGGATGCCCTGAGGATGCCCTGAGGATGCCCTGAGGATGCCCTGAGGATGCCCTGACTGTACCTATTAGAAGCCTGCTTAGTGCAGCCTCATCTCAGGGGTATTTGAGCTACCCTGCTTGCACCCTGTGCAGCTGAGC
This sequence comes from Melanerpes aurifrons, assembly GCA_011125475.1. Classification (NCBI taxonomy): domain Eukaryota; kingdom Metazoa; phylum Chordata; class Aves; order Piciformes; family Picidae; genus Melanerpes; species Melanerpes aurifrons. The sequence goes on along the minus strand of WWNC01000015.1, from coordinate 1,666,664 downwards.
ACAAAGCTGCTTCTGATCCCTGCTGCAGAGGACTTGGAAGCACAGAATTGTTTCAGCCCAGTCCAGCCATGATCTAACTCTGCTAAGGCTGGGACTAAACCATGTCTCTCAGCATCTCATCTCTGTCTCTCTGAAACACCTCCATGGGTGGGGATCCAACCACCTCCCTGGGCAGCCTGTGCTTGAGAACCCTTTCAGGGAAGAAGTTTCTTCAATCTCCAACCTAAATATCCCCTGGGGCAACCTGAGGCTGTTACATCCCATCCTGTGACTCCTTGCTAAGAAGAGATGAACCCCCACCTGGCTTCAGCCTCCTTCCAGGGAGCTGTAGAGAGCAATGAGACCTTCCCTGAGCCTTCTCATCTCCAGACTGAAGAACCCCAGGTCCCTTAGCTGCTATGGGCTAGACATTTAAGATATTGACTGTTACAGTTGCAACCCCACTGCCATGGGCAGGGACAGGGACATCTCACACTACAGCAGGTTGCTCACAGCCACCTCCAGCCTGGCTGCAAACACCTCCAGGCAGGAGGCTTCCACCACCTCCCTGGGCAACCTGTGCCAGGCTCTCACCACCCTCATGGGCAACAACTTCTTCCTCACAGCCAATCTCCATCTCCCCACTTCTAGTTCTGCTCCATCCCCCCCACTCCTATCCTTCCCTGACACCCTCACAAGTCCAGGGGAAATGTGGAGAGGATGAAATGCTCTGCTCAGAGGCAGCCAGGAGTGTGGGGAGGTCACTGCAGGAGCATGGTTTGACACTGCACTCACAGAGGCTGCCTGGGAGCCTCATCTTTCACTGAGAACAAATCCCTTTCCTCCAGGACAATTGCTGGCACAGGTGCCACCACCCCAGCTAAGAGAGTGGCTCTTCTCCAGCAGTTTCTGTGGGACAAACCATACCTAAACCACAGCAGCCTTAGGACAGGTGGAGCTCTGAAAGCCTGAGAGAGCCAGAACAAGGCTGGAAGCTGAAAGCAATCCTGCTGGCTTGTGCATTCAGCTGATCTACCTGAGACACTTCTGCTGAGGAGCCTGCCTTGAAGAGAACTCACCTGGCTCCAGCTGGCATATGTAGCCTGCCTCGTTGTCACAGCTCTTATCCCTCCACTGCCCATCAGACCTCACCATGGAGACACAGTCTGTCTGCAGGAGAGGGCAAGAGGCAGGGCTGTGACCAAAGGCTGTCAGGAGGGAAGGAGATGAAGCCTCTGTACCCCTGGTGCTGGCCGGGGAGAGGAGGGAGGGGAGGGGAGGGGGGGGGGAGGGGGAGGGAGGAGGGGAGGGGAGGGGGAGGGAGGGAGAGGAGGGAGAGGAGAGGAGAGGAGAGGAGAGAGGAGAGGAGAGGGAGAGGAGAGGAGAGGAGAGGAGAGGAGGGAGAGGAGGGAGAGGAGGGAGAGGGAGAGGAGAGGAGAGGAGAGGAGAGGAGAGGAGAGGGAGAGGAGAGGAGAGGAGAGGGAGAGGAGAGGAGAGGGAGAGGAGAGAGGAGAGGAGAGGAGAGGGAGAGGAGAGGAGAGGAGAGGGAGAGGAGAGGAGAGGAGAGGAGAGGAGAGGAGGAGAGGAGAGGAGAGGAGGAGGGAGAGGAGAGGAGAGGAGAGGAGAGGAGAGAGGAGAGGAGAGGAGAGAGAGAGAGGAGAGGAGAGAGGAGAGAGGAGAGGAGAGGAGAGGAGAGGAGGAGGGAGAGGAGAGGAGAGGAGAGGAGAGGAGAGGGAGAGGAGAGGAGAGGAGGAGAGGAGAGGAGAGGAGAGGAGAGGAGAGGGAGGAGAGGGAGAGAGAGAGGAGAGGAGAGGGGAGGAGGGAGAGGAGAGGAGAGGAGAGGAGTCAAATGGGAAGTACAAAGTTCTCTTCTCCAGAGCCCCTGCCAGGTAGTTTTGGTGTGTTTGTGCTGCTCTCAGGTGATTTGCTAGCCCCATTCTGCTCACAGAAGGACTTGTTTCACCTCCTCGCTGCTGCAAGTTCCCTTTCAGGAAAGGCCTGTGGCTGCCCAGGAGCCACAGGTCACTCAACTCTCCTGTACCTCTATACTGAAGTCTGTCAGTCTTTCCAAGTCAAAATAGTCATAGTAGCTTTGTTTCTTCTCTGGGGCACCAGGAGCCCAGTTGGTGTAGGAAACACTGCTGCCATCTGCCCAGAGAAATGTCAGCTCCCTGTTGATGTCATTCATCCCAATCCACACATCAGTGGTGGCAGCCTTCAAGTGATAGAACAGGAAAGCTGGAAGGAAGCAAAGATTTCTCATGAGGGAAAGCTCCTCACAACTTGCCCAAAACAGGCTTCAGAGGTGAGACCACATGGGTGCATGAGGAAGTGTGTCCAGCACTCTGCTCCTCCTCATGGCCCTGCTCTGGACACCTTCCAGCACCTCCAGAGCCTTCCTGGCACAGAGGCTCCAGAGCTGGCCCCAGAGCTCCAGCTGTGGTCTCAGCAGAGTGGAGCAGAGGGGCAGAATCCCCTCCCTGGCCCTGCTGGCCACACTTCTCTTGCTGCAGCCCAGGCTCTGCTTGGCTCTCTGGGCTGCAAGTGCTCCCTGCTGGCTCCTGCTGAGCTTCTCCTCCCCCAGCACCCCCAAGGCCTTTTCTCCAGGGCTGCTCTCCAGCCAGTCCCTGCCCAGCCTGTATTGGTGCTTGGGATTGCCCTGAGCCAGCTGCAGGACCTTGCCCTTGTTCTTGTTGAACCTCCTGAGGTTGTCCTGGGCCCAGCCCTGCAGCCTGTCCAGGTCCCTCTGGATGGATCCTTCCCTCCAGCTGTCAGCAGCACCACACAGCTTGGTGTTGGCAGCTAACTTGCTTTTCCCTTTCAGCTCCAGAGGTACCTTGCACTTGTTGATTTGGAATGCTGGCCAGGTTGCCTCCCAGCTGGATGCAGGCATCTCGTGCAGCATGCCAGGGGAGCCTGCTGGTGGCATTGGAAGCAAACACTTTGAAACACTGAGAATAGAAAAGAAGAAAGAGGCATTTGGTTCCACCCAGCAAAGATAGGAACTGCTGAATGGGACTAACATCAGTTAGCTCTGGGATCAGTCAGCTCTATAAATAAACCAGGGCTAGAATCAGCACTCAAGAGTACACACTGTGTAGGTCTAAACAGGAAGATCCTCTACTCCCCTCACAGGAGAAGGTGTAAGGCAGGAGAGCAGTACCACCTGAGCTGACTGTGATGATGTCAAGCACAAAATCCCTTTGCCCACTTTCATCTGCCTGCTGCCTCCAATAAGAGAGGGACCATTTGAAAGCAGCAAGATGTGACACAGCTGCAGGGAATCACAGCCTCACAGAACACATCTGGCTGGAAGAGACCTCCAGGCTCAGCCAGTCCAACCTCCACCCAGCACTGCAGGCTCAGCACAAACCATGGCCCTAGGCACCAGCTCCACACACTGCTTCAACACCTCCAGGGATGGGGACTCCAGCACTGCCCTGGCCACAACATTCCAAGGCCTCAGAACCCTTCCAGGCAAGAAAGATTTCCTAGCATCCAGCCTGAACCTCCCCTGGGGCAGCTCAAAACCATTGCCTCTGCTCCTGGCCCTTGACACCCAGGAGCAGAGGCTGGAATGATCTCTCCTGTGCCTTGTCCAGCTTCCAGTGAATCATGGAGCCACAGAATGGGTTGGGTTGGAAGGGACCTTCAAGCTCACCCAGTTCCAGCCCCCCTGCCATGGGCAGGGACCTCTCACCAGCCCAGATTGCTCAAGGTCCTGCCCAGCCTGGCACTGAACACTTTCCAGAGAAGGGGCTTCCAGCTCCTCCCTGGGCAACCTGTTCCAGGGTCTCACATCCTCATTTTAAAGAGTTTCTTCCTAACCTGGAGTCTCAATCTCTCCTCTTCCAGCACAAGGCCATTCTCCCTCATCCTGTCACTACAAGCCCTTGGGAAAAGCCCTTTCCCAGCTCTCCTGTAGCCCCCTCCTGCTATCTAGGATGGTAGCTTAGCATTCTGAGGCTGAGACTAGCAGAGCCTCAGTGTGTGAAGCAGACAAAACAGCCTTTGGTAAATGGAGCTTCAGCTCATACTGGTCCAACTCATTCTGTTACAGCAGTAAGGGCTTCCAGACCATGCCTGAAGGGAAAACTGCACTCAACCCCACTGTGCTTTGGCATCATCTCTCTGAACTGCAACCTTTGGGAACCCCCTGCAAACCAAAAGCATCACTCAGATACCTTCTAAGTCATCCCACCTGAAGGCTTTGGTTTGCCAAGAGGGACCAATACAAAGTGCAGCTTCTAACATAGATACTGAAAACAGGGAGGGGGGGGGGGGAGGGGAGGGGAGGGGAGGGGGAAGGGAGGAGGGAAGGGAGGGGAGAGGGGGAGAGGGAGGGGGAGAGGGGGAGAGGGGGAGAGGGGGAGAGGGGAGAGGGGGAGAGGGGGAGAGGGGGAGAGGGGAGAGGGGGAGGGGGAGAGGGGAGAGGGGGGGGGGAGAGGGGGAGAGGGGAGAGGGGAGAGGGGGAGGGGGGAGAGGGGGAGAGGGGGAGAGGGGGAGAGGGCTTTTTTGTGAGCACTTACAATGTGCTTCAAGCCTGCAAAATTGATCCAGCATACATCTGCGAGTGGACATGGGGCAATGGATAGAAACTCCAGCACAGGAGGTTCCACCTCAACATGAGGAAGAACTTCTTCACTGTGAGGGTGCCAGAGGCCTGGAGCAGGCTGCCCAGAGAGGTTGTGGAGTCTCCTTCTCTGGAGCCTTTGCAGCCCTGTCTGGATGTGTTCCTGTGTGACCTGTGCTGGATTCTCTGCTCCTGCTCTGGCAGGGGATTGAGCTCAATGATCTTGGAAGGTCCCTTCCAAGCCCTGACATCCTCTGCTCCTGTGCTGAGAGATATTTTATTCCCCTGCCAGGCTGTTCTAGGTCTGGCAGAGGGAAAATAAACTGATGCAGGCAGCTTTGTGCAGCACTCTGGCCTCTCAGGCACAGTCCAGGTTCCCATCAGCTTTTGGGACACCATCCTGGGTGCAGTGGTAGGGCCCTGAGACCTGAGCCCCTCCAGCTCTGTGTCCTGCAGCAGAAGCAATGGGGAAGCCTGCAGCTGGGAAAGGAGATTGCAGAGACTTGGCAGAGGAGGTCATTGTGCCAGCTAGTTATGGGGGTTTGCTTGCTAACCTGCCAGCCTCTAACCCACTCTCAGCCCCAGCAGAGGAAGGACACAGAGCTGTTGGAGTGAGTGCAGAGGAGGCCACAAGGATGATCCACAAGGGCTGGATCTCCTTTCCCTGCATTTCTCTATGAAGTTCAATGGCTAGAGTCATCTCCACCTGCAGCCTCCTCCACCTGCAGCCTCCTCCACCTGCAGCCTCCTCCAGCATCCAGGCCTAGCCATGCAGCCAGCAGGTCCTGACTGGATGATCACTCTCCAGATTTACTTTGTAATCACAAAACACTCTTCCCCAGCTCTCCTGCTTTGCACAGTGTACCCAGGATAGCTGCTGACATACCTTGTAGTTAAAGAAGCCCCAGCTGTCTGGACATCCTCCAGAAGGCAGTGGGGAAGCAAAGGTTGAGTTAACAGAGCTGTTATGTTTTTCACAGATGAATTGATTGGAGGCACCACAGTTGACATCATGCCACAGGCCTAAAAATGATTAGATTGGAAAAGCAGCTCAAGATCTTGTAGTATCTGTAACAATAATCTATCCCTTCTGAGTTAGTAAGAGGCTGATCTCTGCCCTTTAGAACATCAAAGCAAGTGAAAGAGCCACACACACTCATGCCCTCGATCGACTCTCTGGAGCCTTCTCTTCTCCAGGTTGAACAGCCCCAACTCTCTCAGCCTGTCCCACAGCAGAGGTACAGAACAGAACAGAACAGAATAGAATAAACCAGGTTGGAAGAGACCTTCAAGATCATCGTGTCCTACCTGTCATCCAACACCACCTAATCAACTAACCCATGGCACCAAGCACCCCATCAAGTCTCCTCCTGAACACCTCCAGGGATGGTGACTCCACCACCTCCCCAGGCAGCCCATTCCAATGACTAACAACTCTCTCTGTGTAGAACTAACTTCTGATCTCCAGCCTAAACCTCCCCTGGCACAGCTTGAGACTGTGTCCTCTTGTTCTGGTGCTGGCTGCCTGCGAGAAGAGACCAACCCCCACCTGGCTCCAACCTCCCTTCAGGGAGTTGCAGAGAGCAAGAAGGTCACTCCTGAGTGTCCTCTTCTCCAGGCTAAGCAACCCCAGCTCCCTCAGCCTCTCCTCACAGGGCTGTGCTCCAGACCCCTCCCCAGCTTTTTTGCCCTCCTCTGGACACCTTCCAGCAAGTCAACCTCCTTCCTAAACTGAGGAGGCCCAGAACTGGACACAGGACTCAAGGTGTGGCCTAACCAGTGAACCCCCTGCCAGAGCAGCATCACCCAGGGCAGGGCACACAGGAACACATCCAGGTGGAGTTGGAAAGGCTCCAGAGCAGGAGACTCCACAACTTCTCTGGGCAGCCTGCTCCAGGCCTCCAGCAGCCTCACACCAAAGAACTTTCTCCTCATGTTGAGCTGAAACCTTCTCTGTTCCAGTTTGTCTCCACTGTTCCTTGACTTATTGCACCACCCAAAAGAGCTTGGCCCCCTCCACTTGCGCCCCAGCCCTCAGCTATTGATAGACATTGATCAGAGCCCTCTCAGCCTTCTCCTCTCCAGGCTAAACAGCCCCAGGGCTTTCAGTCTCTCTTCACAGCAGAGCTGTTCCAGTCCCTTCACCATCCTCACAGCTCTCCCTTGGACTCTCTCCAGCAGGTCTCTGTCTCTCTGGAACTGGGCAGCCCAGCACTGGACACAGGATTGCAGCTGTGGGCTCAGCAGGGCAGAGCAGAGGGGCAGCAGAACCTCCCCAGCCCTGCTGGCCACACTTCTCTTGCTGCACCCAGGATGCCATTGGCTCTCTTGGCCCCCAGGGCACATTGCTGTCCCATGCAGAACTTGCTGCCCAGCAGCACTCCAAGGTCTTTCTCCCTGGAGCTGCTCTCCAGCAGGGCAGCCTCTAACCTGTCCTGGTGCCTGCTGTTGTTCCTGCCCAGCTGCAGGACCCTGCCCTTGTCCTCATTGCACTTCCTGCCTGTGCCCAGCTCTCAGCCTGTCCAGCTCTGGTTGGATGGCAGCACAGCCAGGGGTGTCAGGGGGTGTCAGGGGTGTCAGCCAGCTCCCCACTTGTGTTGTAAATGCTTTTGTCAGTTCTTAGGAGGAAAGACTGACTGCACTCAGCTGTTCACTTGCAGAGGTACTGCATTAAATTACTGCAGTGTCCCCATTCTAAGGCCTTAGATTCTGCCATGACCAGAGGCTGCAGCAGGTGGTTAGTTTGGCACTGGAAAGGAATGGCAGAAAAGAACCACAAGAGGTTGTGTGAGAGCTGAAAGCAGAAGCTGGGCAGGTCCACAGCCAAGGAGAGAGAAGCAAAAGTTTAGCCTTGCTGCTTACCTTCCTCTGCAAACATCACCACACAGTTCTCCTCATTGTTGGCAAAGTTGGGCTGATTGGGACCCCAGGCCACATAGGTCACTGGAGTCCCATCTGTCCAGCTTGAAGGGAAGATGCACAAGTAGTTATCCATTAATTAACACTTTGCAATTGTGAGAGGAGACTCCTAATTAGCAGCTGACAATTAAGAAGGTCCATGAGCATTCACAGGAACTGGTTACACCTGGAAGGGTTTTCTCTCCTGGTTATTCTAACTTGAAAAACCTCTTGCTGTCTGCTAAAGAGAAACTAAGATACAAAACCTAGCAGTGATCTGCATGAGGGGAGGGAGAGCACCCTCAGGAGGCTTGCAGAACACATTTAGCTGGGAGAGAGTCTTGATCTGCTTGAGGGTAGGAAGGCTCTGCAGAGGCAGCTGGACAGGCTGGATTGAGGCAATTGTATGAGGTTCAACAAGGCTCCAGTTCTGGAGCCCCTATTCCAAGAGGGATCTACAGGGGCTGGAAGGTGTCCAGAGAAGGGCCAGGAGGATGAGCAGAGGGCTGGAGCACCTCTCCTGTGAGGACAGACTGAAGGAGTTGGGGCTGTTCAGTCTGGAGAAGAGAAGGCTCCCAGGTGACCTCATTGTGGCCTTCCAGTACCTGAAGGGGGCTACAGAAAGGCTGGGGAGGGACTGCTCAGGATCTCAGGGAGTGATAGGACTAGGGGGAATGGAATGAAGCTGGAGGTGGGGAGATTCAGGCTGGAGGTGAGAAGGAAGTTCTTCCCCATGAGAGTGGTGAAGCCCTGGAATGGGTTGTGCAGGGAGGTGGTTGGGGCCCTGTCCCTGGAGGTGTTTAAGGCCAGGCTGGCTGAGGCTGTGGCCAGGCTGATGTAGTGTGGGGTGTCCCTGCCCATGGCAAGGGGGCTGGAACTGGCTGATCCTTGTGGTCCCTTCCAACCCTGACTGATACTATGATACTAAGTGCTGGGTCCTGCACTTGGGCCACAACAATCCCATGAGCACTCCAGGCTTGGTGCAGAGTGGCTGGAGACTGCCTGGCAGAGAAACACCTGGAGGTGCTGGTCAGCAGCCAGGTGAAGATGAGCCAGCATTAGGAATGGCCTGCATTAGACGCATTAGCTGGCCTGCATTAGGAATAGTCTGGCCTGCATCAGGAAGAGTGTGGCCAGCAGGAGCAGGGAAGTCCTTGTGCTCCTGGACTCTGCATTGTTTAGGTCACACCTTGAGTCCTGTGTCCAGGTCTGGGCCCCTCAGTTTAAGAAGGACATTGAGACACTTGTAGGTGTCCAGAGAAGGACAACAATGCTGGGGAGAGGTCTTGAGCACAGCCCTGTGAGGAGAGGCTGAGGGAGCTGGGGTTGCTTAGCCTGGAGGAGGCTCAGGGGAGACCTTCTTGCTCTCTGCAACTCCCTGAAGGGAGGTTGGAGCCAGGTGGGGGTTGGTCTCTTCTCCCAGGCAGGCACCCAGCACCAGAACAAGAGGACACAGTCTCAAGCTGTGCTAGGGGAGGTTTAGGCTGGAGGTCAGGAGAAAGTTCTTCACTGAGAGAGTCATTCGTCGTTGGGATGTGCTGCCCAGGGAGGTGGTGGAGTCCCCATCCCTGGAGGTGTTCAAGAGGGGATTGGATGTGGCACTTGGTGCCATGGTCTAGTCATGAGGTCTGTGGTGACAGGTTGGACTCGATGATCCTCGAGGTCTCTTCCAACCTTGGTGATACTGTGAGACTGTGATACAGTGTGTGCCCACGTGGGTAAGGTCAAGAGCAGCCTGTCCTGGATCAGCAATGGTGTGGCCAGCAGGAGCAGGGCAGTCACTGTGCCCCCATGCTGGCCACTGGCCACACCTTGGAGGAGCTGGAGCAGGTCCTGCGAAGGGCAATGAAGCTGGGGAAGGGTCTGGAAAAGAGGGCTGGGGAGGAGCAGCTGAGGGAGCTGGGGGGGTTCAGTCTGGAGGAGGCTGAGGGGAGACCTCATTGCTCTCTACAGCTCCCTGAAAGGTAGTCAGAGCCAGATGGGGGTTGGTCTCTTCTCCCTAGTGATGAGTCATAGGATGAGAGGCCTCAGGTTGTCCCAGGGGAGGTTTAGGCTGGAGATTAGAAAAAGCTTCTTCCCTGAAAGGGTTCTCAAAGCCTGGCACAGGCTGCCCAGGGAGGAGGTTGGATGCCCATCCCTGGAGGTGTTTCCAAGAGGCAGAGCTGTGGTGCTGAGGGCCATGGGTTAGCTCCAGCCTTGGCAGTGTTGGGTGAAAGGTTGAACCTGTTGGCCTTAAAGGTCTTTTCCAGTCTAAATGATTCTGTGATTCCCTGTTTTTCACTGACAGGCAGGACAGCATTGCCCAGCAGAAACTCTTCTCACTTGTCCATAAGATGTAAGAGAGGGAAGAAGTTTTCTTTCTCTTAACCCAGTCCCTGTTAGGCTTCTCTGTCTGAGCATCCCTGACCTTTCCATGGATGCTAATAAGGACAAAACCACTGTGCTGCATTTTCCCACTGAAATAAGCTATGTCCATTGGTTGTTATTATTAAGTCAGGTGATGGTAATGAGCATCCTGTCTCTTCAAAAGCACCCTTCCTGAAATAGCAAAGCTAACTTTTCCCCCCTATCTGCTTCTAAGTACACTGCTGTTGAAGAAAGAGGAGGTTGGCTCCAGAATCGATCCTTCAGAATCTAAGTCGCTCAGCCAGAGGTGGGAAATGAGTTCATCTCCCTGCTTCATCTCTTGCTGCTGCTGCTACATTTCATCTGAAGAGATGCTCACTGGACCCAAGCAATGTCTAATCTCCCAAAAGACCAATGGCAGCCTGGGCTGCATCCAAAGCAGTGTGGCCAGAGATGGAGAGAGGGGACCCTGCCCCTCTGCGCTGCTCTGGGGAGACCTCACCTGCTGGGCTGTGTCCAGCTCTGGAACCCTCGACACAGGAAGGACCTGGACCTGATGGAGAGGGTCCAGAGGAGGCCATGAAAATGCGCAGGGGGTTGGAGCAGGTCTGCTATGGGGACAGGCTGAGGGAGCTGAGAGTGTTCAGCCTGGAGAAGAGAAGGCTCCAGGGAGACCTAAAGAGCAGCCTGCCAGGACCTGAAGAGGCTACAAGAAGGCTGCAGAGAGACTGTTTGCAAAGGCCTGCAGGGACAGGACCAGGGGCAATGGCTTCAAACTAGAGCAGAGCAGATTGAGATTGGATGTGAGGAACAAGTTCTGCACCAGGAGGGTAGTGGAACACTGGCACAAGTTGCCCAGGCTGAGGCTCCATCCCTGGAGATATTCAAGGTGAGGCTGGACAGGGCTGTGGGCAACCTGATCTAGCTGGGGATGTCCCTGCTGAGTGCAGAGGGGTTGGACTGGATGAACTTTGGAGGTCCCTTCCAGCCCAGACCATAGAATCATAGTATCAACCAGGATGGAAAAGACCTCAGAGATCATCAGTCATTAGGTATTACCTAATACCAAACACCTCCTGACAACTGAACCATGGCTCCAAGTGCCACATCCAGTCCTTTTTTGATCACCTCCAGGGATGGGGACTCCACCACCTCCCTGGGCAGCACATCTCAATGGCCAATTCCTCTTTCTGGGAAGAACTTTCTCCTCACCTCCAGCCTAAACCTCCCCTGGTAGGACCATTCTGTTCTGCTTTCTACATGCAACTGCCTTCAGCCCTTGAAAACACCTCTGGTACCTCCAGCTACATAAACTATTTGCTTCTGCATGTGAAGAGCTGCAGAGGTCATCCAGACTTACCTAAACTTTTTATCCAGACTCACATGCAGACCAATGAAGTATCCTCTTCTCTGACCCCAGGAGCTCTTCTAAAACACAAAGATGCTATCTTAGCTGTTGTTCTGTTGTTGTCTTTTTAATAGTCTTTGATGTAAACCAAGCAGAAATGGCTGTGCCATTGGTTAGGCTCACAGAGCAGCTCCTGGAGACACCCCCAGCGAAGGACAAGGTGCCAGCTAAGTTGAGCAAAGCACTCACACACCCAGGCACAGAGGCCAGGTTTTGATCTGGATCATCAGGGCTGAGTGCTGTGGCACTGAGGGCCCCTGGGGTGGGTAGGAGCAAAGTAAATCTTGATCAGAAACTGGGAGCCCTCCTTGCATTCTCCCTCTAGGGCTGCAGCACCATCTCAGACCCATCCCAAGTCTTCCTCTCCCACCAACTACTTCCCAAGAGAGACCAAACCCCATGGACCCTTATCCCAGCAGCCCCAATCCCTCCTTTTAATGAATCCCAAATTTTCCATGCTCAGCTCCTTGGACAATTCCTGGGGTGAGGATTCTCCTCTGGTGGTCAGAGCTGGGATCATTTTCCTGCCTTTAAGCTATTTTTGGACCCACTCACTCCCATTTTTAGCCAGGATCCATCCCTTACATCCCACTTCTTCATCACAAGCTGGATTTTTACTTCCTAGTTCTTTACTGGGTGGCACCAGATGGGAATTTGGCAAAGACCTAGAGAAAGGCTCTGGAAGGACTTTTCCAGCTTGACTTTTCCTGGAGGACAACCAGGGTTTGGGGAAGAGGAGGAATTTTGAGGCAGGACTGGGTGGTGCCAGGGCCACTGGGATTGGTTTTGGTGGTGCTAACAAAGCCAGGTTTGGAATTCCCTCATTTTTTCCAAGGATTTAAGGACCTGAGCTCTTCCAGGAGCTCTCTTTTCAAGTACCACTGCTGGGAAAACCTGCTGGAAAACCTGGAGTGCTGAGGTACCAAAGGACATATGGGGGGGAAGTTTCCCAGATCTGCCCTCAGGTGGGTGTTGTTAGCAGCAGTGTTGATGGCTCTGCCTCCGAGGCAGCTCAGCAAGCAGCTCACAGGCTCACAGGATGTTAGGGGTTGGTAGAGAGCTATGGAGACCTTCCAGTCCAACCCCCTTGCCAGAGCAGGACCACAGAATCCAGCACAGGTCACACAGGAACACATCCAGACAGGGCTGCAAAGGCTCCAAAGGAGACTCCACAACCTCTCTGGGCAGCCTGCTCCAGGCCTCTGGGACCCTCACAAGCAAGAAGTTCCTCCTCATGCTGAGCTGGAACCTCCTGTGCTGCAGTTTCCATCCATTGCCCTTTGTTCTATCCCAGGGCACAATGAGCAGAGGCTGTCCCTGTCCCTTCCTTCCTGACCCCCAGCCCTCAGATATTGACAGACATTGATCAGATCCCCCCTCAGCCTCCCCTCCCCAGGCAGTGCTCCAGTCCCTGCAGCATCCTCATATCTTGGTCAGACCATCACAAGCATTTCTACTTCAGGCTCTCATTTGCCACACTCCTTACACTTTCTTTGAGTGCTCTCTGCAGGAACCTTCTCTCACTATTACTGCTCACAACAGCCAGGTCAGCAGAATTGCTCCTGCAGAACTCTTGGGCTTTGTCCATGGGGACAGCTTTGCTGCTGATGTAATACAGCTTGTCCTCATACATCACCCAGCCATCCGCTGTGGTTTCGTACACTGGAAAACAGGGGAGGGAGCCTTAAACCCCACAGCTGGAGAACACCAAAGCTCATTTTAGCAGCAGGATTTTGATACTGAGCAAGATGAGGAAGTGTGTGCAAAAGCTTACCATATGTGTCAGGTGGTTCAGGTCTTAATGGCACCCCTGCAAAGCAAGGCAATGGAAGGGTGTCAGACATCTCTGCAGCCTCCGTTGTGACACAGCTTGGGAATGGCTGTGAATCACAGAATCACAAATGGGCTGGCTTGGAAGGGAGCTCCACAGCTCATCCACTCCAACCCCTCTGCACTCAGCAGGGACATCCCCAGCTAGGTCAGGTTGCCCAGAGCCCTGTCCAGCCTCACCTGGAGTTTCACAGGATCACAGAATTGTCTCAGCTGGAAGAGACCTCTAAGATCATCCAGTCCAGCCACAGGCCCAACCCCACCATGGCCATTAAACCCTGTCCCCAGGTGCCATGGCCCACAGGTTTCTTGAACACCTCCAGGGATGTGGCCTTGTGATGGTTTGAGCCTTCACTGGGACTTAAGGGCTCAGATGGGGGCAAGGCTGAGAATCCCTCCCCGCTCTCCCCTCCTCCCTCCCAACAGAGAGGGGGAAAAAAGAAAGGGAAGGAGCAAATCCACCAAGAAATAATTTGGAGGTGGCTTGGAAGTAGAGAGGTTAAGAGTTTGCTTTAAACAATTATATATGTGTGTGTGTATATATATATATATATATATAACCAATAACAGGTAAGATTCACAAGGGCAAGGAACAAGGTTGGATAGGAGGGAAAAAAAACCCCAAGAATGCAAAAGCAATCTCTCTCTGAAGAGGCACAGAAGGAGCAGAGAGAAGGATCAGGCCCAACCACGTGGCAGAGGAGCAGGAAGGCAGCTGCAGTAGCTCTTGGCCAGGAGAGGCAGGAGCCAAAAAGGAGAGCTAATGGCTGCAGTGTCCTGCCTTTTATACCCTAGCTGGGCAGGGAGGGGGGAGTGGAACAGACTCAGTTTCCCAGGAGGAAAACACCCTGCAGGGAGGGCAAAGCACTCACAAGCCCTCCCCCCTTGTTTTCAGGATGGGCATTAACCCACCACAACCTCAACCACCTCCCTGGGCAACCTGTGCCAGTGTTCCACCACCCTCCTGGTGCAGAACTTGTTCCTCACATCCAATCTCAATCTGCTCTGCTCTACTTTGAAGCCATTGCCCCTGGTCCTCTCCCTGCAGGCCTTTGCAGCCTTCCTGTAGCCTCCTTCGGGTATTGGCAGGCTGGTCTAAGGTGTCCCTGGAGCCTTCTCTTCTCTAGGTTGAACACCCCCAGCTCTCTCAGTCTGTCTCCATAGCAGAGCAGCTCCATCCCTCTGCTCATCCTCCTGGCCCTTCTCTGGACACCTTCCAGCAGAAATACAAGCCAAAGCTCCTTAATATTTGAAAAGCTTGCAACCCATGGAAGGCTTGCAGAGGCCTGGGTCAGTGGAGCATCCCACCTCATCTGAAGACATCAATGTGCTTATTCTCACCCTCTATCCCTGACGAAGTCCTACCCAGCGCTCTTAAACCTCCCTTTGGAGACATGGAGTTTTGCACAGTTTGCTGCCTTTCTCCAGCAGCTGATAGTAAAACCCAACCTCTTGTGATGTTTTTGAAGCTTCTTGTCTGAAGGAGAGGAATACCTGTACCTTTTTTCACCTGGCAGAGCCAGTTGAGCTGCGCTTCACAGAGCGAGAAGGACCATCGCTGAACGTAACTCCAGCTGTACTTGTAGGTGCCACAGGACTTGCCTCCCCCTGAACTTCTGGGGCTGTCTTCCCAGTTGATGTACCTCACCTACAGAGGAAAGCATCCTGGTCACTCCTGGGATCAGCATTCTGCATCAGCAAACTGGTTTTGCCCAGAAGATTCAGTCTCTCAGTGCTAAGAGGTGCAAACACAAGGAAAGCAACAGGTACAGGAACCTGCGGAGCAGGGAGGTGCTGGCAGTGACCAGGTCAGGCTGCCTGGCCAGGAACAGCTTTTCCTCTTGCTGCAGAGTGACACAATGCTAGGGGCTGGAAGGGACCTCCAGAGATCACCCACTCCAACCCCTCAGCCAGAGCAGGAGCACCCAGGGCAGGTCACACAGGAGCACATCCAGGTGGGGTTGGAAAGGCTCCAGAGCAGGAGACTCCACAACCTCTCTGAGCAGCCTGCTCCAGGCCTCCAGCAGCCTCACAGGGACAAAGCTTCTCCTTATGTTCACACAGAACCTCCTCTGCTCCAGCTTACACTGTTTGTGCCCCAAGCTATGGACACAGCCAGAACAGAAACAGAACTACAGAAATAGGACAGATTTAATGAACTTCATTTAATGATGAACTTCATCCCACTCGTGCTAATCACATGCAAATGAGGTAGCTTTCACCTCGTCATCTGGAGGTTGGAGAGTTGACAGGGAGAAATTTAGTGAAGTTCAACAAGGGCAAGGGGAGAGTCTTGAACCTGGGCAAGAACAATCCCATGGAGCAGGAGAGGCTGGGGACTGAGCTGTTGGAGAGCAGTGAAGGTGAAAAGGACCTGGGGGTCCTGGTGGATAGGAGATTGACCATGAGCCAGCAATGTGCTCCTGTGGCCAAGAAGGCCAAGGGCATCCTGGGGGGCATTAGAAGGGCTGTGGGGAGGAGGTCAAAGAGGTTCTCTTCCCCCTCTGCTAAGGCCACAGCTGGAATCTTGTGTCCAGTTCTGGGCCCCTCAGCTCAAGAAGGACCTCAGGGAACTGCTGGAGAGAGTCCAGCACAGAGCCACAGAGCTGCTGCAGGCAGTGGAAGATCTTCCTCATGAGGAGAGCCTGAGGCAGCTGAGGGCTCTTAGGCTTGGAGAGGAGGAGCCTGAGGGTGAGCTCCTTGCTTTTGCTGAAGATGTGCAGGGGCAGTGCCCAGAGGCTGGAGCCAGGCTCTGCTGGGTGCTGCCCAATGCCAGCACAAGGGGCAGTGGTGGAAGCTGAGGCAGAGGAAGTGCCATGGAAACAGAGGGAAGAATTTTTTCCCTGTGAGGGTTCTAGAGCCCTGGAGCAGGCTGCCCAGGGGGATTGTGGAGTCTCCCTCTCTGGAGATATTAAAAATCCACTGGGATGTGTTCCTGTGTGACCTGCTCTAGGTGCTCTGGCAGGGGGCTTGGACTGGGTGATCTCCAGAGGCCCCTCCCAACTCCTAACATTTAGTGACTCTGTGATCTATGACCTGGTTCAAAATCACATTTCCCAGCAGCTGTATGGTGGCCATGACCATATTGTGTATCAATTCAATGTTCTTTCCCTCCCTGTGGCTAATGAGGATTGGACCATGGCCTTGGGGAGGGCAGTCATGTCCTGCAGACCTAGTGGAGTTGCATCTGCACATAAAGAACATCCAGATGGGAAAGGAGAGCCATTTGCTACAAGCTAATTTGGATTGTTAAAATATTCCTGTTAAGAATCCCTCCAGACATCTGTGTAGAAAAGGGTAAGGTCCTTGCTTGGGTTAAAAAATAGGGAATAGAGAGTAGGAGCCAAAGTAGAGCAGTGGTGTCCTGCAGAAACTGTTCATGCATCTGTCAATATTTGTGTGGGTTCCAGAGGTGCCTGCAAAACTTCATGGAAATTAATAAATTAGGATGATAGATGATAGCTGCAATTCTGGAAGAGCCTGAGGCACTGCTGAGGCCTCACCCACAGCACTGTCTGCAGCTCCTGGGCCCTCACTGCAAGAAAGCAGCAGGTCCGGAGGAGAGCAACCAGCCTGGGGAAGGGGCTGGAGGGAAAGGCTGAGGAGGAAAGGCTGAGGGAGCTGGGGGTGTGCAGCCTGGAGAAGAGAAGGCTCAGGGGGGAGCAGGCAGAAAGGGACCTGGGGGTACTGGATGACAGCAGCTGAACATGAGCCAGCAGTGTGCCCAGGGGGACAAGAAGGCCAAGGGCATCCTGGCCTGCATCAGGAAGAGTGTGGCCAGCAGGAGCAGGGAGGTCATTCTCCCCCTGTGCTCAGCACTGCTCAGGCCACACCTTGAGTCCTGTGACCAGTTCTGGGCTCCTCAGTTTAAGAAGGACATTGAGAGACTTGAAGGTGTCCAGAGAAGGGCAACAAAGCTGGGGAGGGGTCTGGAGCACAGCCCTGGGAGGAGAGGCTGAGGGAGCTGGGGTTGCTTAGCCTGGAGAAGAGGAGGCTCAGCGAGGTTGTAGCCAGGTGGGGGTTGGTCTCTTCTCCCAGGCAGCCAGCACCAGAACAAGAGGACACAGTCTCAAGCTGTGCCAGGGGAGGTTTAGGCTGGAGGTGAGGAGAAAGTTCTTCCCAGCAAGAGAGATTGGCCATTGGGATGTGCTGCCCAGGGAGGTGGTGGAGTCCCCATCCCTGGAGGTGTTCAAGAGGGGATTGGATGTGGCACTTGGAGCCATGGTTTAGTTACTCAGGACTCAGGAGGTGTTGGGTGCCAGTTTGGACTTGATGATCTCTGAGGTTTTTTCCAGCCTTGTTTATTCTATGGTTCTATGATTACCACACTCTACAACTACCTGAAGGGAAGCTGTAGCCAGGTGGGGGTCAGGCTCTGCTCCCAGGCACCTGGTGACAAGAGGAGAGGGCATGGCCTGGAGCTGTGCCAGGGGAGGGTTAGGTTGGATTCTAGGAAGCACTTCCTCAGGGAAAGGGAATCAGACTCTGGCATGGACTGCCCAGGGAGGTGGTGGAGTTGCTATCCCTGGAGGTGTTTAAGGCAAGAGTGGATGTGGCTATGGTTTGGTTGAGTGCTGTGGTCTGGTTGGTGTGGTGGTGTTGGGTCATTGGCTGGACTTGGTGATTTCAGAGCTCTGTTCCAGCCTCCATAAGTACACATCACTTCCTGGAGGATGTAGGCTTATGCTGGGAAATCTGCTCTGGCAGACACAGGACACAAGTGTGGCAGATCTTTATGTCCTGGTGTTGTATTCTTGGGAAAGAAAATATGTGGGAGTGCTGTGCAGAAAGGTAGAGAAGCTGGGGGGACACAGATGCTTTCCATGCATTCCAAGGTGTTGCTGTGAGTTTACTCACAGACATGAAAGCTGACAGCCATGGAAAGGCTTGCAGGATTAGTGTGTTCCTTGATGAGCATAACAGCAAAAAAACCCCAAAGCATGCCCCCAAAGCATGATGAAAAGTTGAAGTACTCACTGGAGAGCCATCACTCCAGGCAAATCCTTCCTCTGGATTCAGGGAATACAGACCCAGCCAAGCTCTTTCATATTCACAGTGACCATCCCTGACAAAAATGAGCAAGCAGAGCAGTGTGTGAGCATCCAAACCCAAACCCTCCCACCAATACATCCTTCAGCTTTCCAGAGCACAGCAGAAAATGCAATGAAGCTGCAATAGTTACCCTGCCACCTCTGGGCAAGGGCAGATGGTGTTCATAGAGTCACAGGATGCTTTGGGTTGGGAGGGAGCTTAAAGATCATCCAGTTCCAGCCCTCTGCCATGGGCAGGGACACCTCCCACCATCCAGGTTGGACTAGACGACCTTTGAAAGTCCCTCCCAAACCAAACCATTCTGGTTTTGAAATGGAATGGAATGGAATGGAATGGAATGGAATGGAATGGAATGGAATGGAATAGACCAAGTTGGAAGAGACCTTCAAGATCATCGAGTCCAACACATCAACCAATCCAACACCACCTAAACCACTAACCCATGGCACCAAGCACCCCAGCAAGTCTCCTCCTGAACACCTCCAGGGATGGTGACTCCACCACCTCCCTGGGTAGCCCATTCCAATGGGCAATCACTCTCTCTGTGTAGAACTTCTTCCTAACATCCATTCTGAACCTCCCCTGGGGCAGCTTGAGACTGTGCCCTCTTGTTCTGGTGCTGGATGCCTGGGAGAAGAGACCAACCTCTGCCTGGCAACAACCTCCCTTTAGGGAGTTGTAGAGGGCAATAAAGTCACTCCTGAGTCTCCTCTTCTCCAGGCTAAGCAATCCCAGCTCCCTCATCCTCTCCTCACAGGGCTGTGTTCCAAACCCCTCACCAACATCCTTGCCCTTCTCTGGACACCTTCCAGCAAGTCAACCTCCTTCCTAAACTGAGTGGCCCAGAACTGCAAGCAGGGCTCAAGGTGTGGCCTAACCAATGCAGAGCACAGGGCACAATGACTTCCCTGCTCCTGCTGGCCACACTCTTCCTGATGCAGGCCATGATGCCATTGGCCTTCTTGGCCACCTGGGCACACTGCTGGCTCATGTTTAGGGAGCTGTCAATCAGCACCCCCAGGCTGGGGAGAGGCCTTGAACACAGCCCTATGAGGAGATGCTGAGGGAGCTGGCGTTGCTTAGCCTGGAGAAGAGGAGACTCAGGGGAGACCTCATTGCTCTCTACAACTCCCTGAAAGGAGGTTGTAGCCAGGCAGAGGTTGGTCTCTTCTCTCTAGCAACCAGCACCAGAACAAGAGGACACAATTTCAAGCTGCACCAGGGAAGGTTTAGGCTGGAGGTGAGGAGAAAGTTCTTCACAGAGAGAGTCATTTGTCATTGGAATGTGCTGCCCAGGGAGGTGGTGGAGTCCCCATCCCTGGAGGTGTTCAAGAGGGGATTGGATGTGGCACTTGGTGCCCTGGTCTAGCCATGAGGTCTATGGTGACAGGTTGGACTCGATGATCTTTGAGGTCTCTTCCAAACTTGGTGACACTGTGATGCTGTGTTCCATGTGCTTCAGGAACTATCTCAGAGCACTCACAGCAGTTCACATGAAGCTTCCCAAGCTGTGGTGAGCCAGGAGTGCAGCAGGTACTCACTCCATTGCTTGCTCCAGTACCAATGCCTCCTCTTTGCTGTTGGGGCTGGCCAGATCCCCTCCCACTTGCCAACAGAACTCCCGAGCTTCAAGCCAGGATTTCCTTCTCGTAGCTGACCTGCAAAAACTCTGTGGAGAAAAGATGTTGAAGCATCTGATAGCTGGAATGGTAAAACCAAGAGTCATAGCCCCCTTCACCCATACAGCAAGCCTTTTAAAGCCCTTAAAAGGAATGGTGCTAATTACTAATGGTGCTAATTAATCTCCCCAGTTCAAGAGAGACAGAGACCTACTGGAGAGAAAACAACAGAGAACCAAGAGGATGCTTAAGGGACTTGAGCATCTCCCTGTGAAGAGAGACTGAGAGCCCTGGGGATGTTTAGTCTGGAGGAGAGAAGGCTGAGAGGGATCTGATCAATGTCTATCAATATCTGAGGGCTGGGGGGCAAGTGGAGGGGGCCAAGCTCTTTTGGGTGGTGCACAGCAATAAGCTAAGGAACAATGGAGACAAATTTGAACAGAGCAGATTTGACCTCAAGATGAGGAGAAACTTCTTTGTTGTGAGGGGGTGTGAGTGACTGAAAGTTTGTCTCTCTTGGTGTGACTCAACAAAGATAAAATCACTTGCTGCTTGCCCAGACAGCAGCTGATGTGTGTTCGGCAGAGCCACTGGAAGGACTCTTGGAAGGTGCAAAGATAACATCGATCACTGGGCCACAGCTGGCCTGACAACAATGGACCGAGGCCACCTTCGGGAATATGCATGAGACAAGATAATCTGCACCCATCAAGTACCCTGGGAAGGGTGACACAATGGATTCACCACCTGTTTCCTGATGTGTAATGAGTGTGGGGGTTTGTCTGGATGGAGGAGGCGGAGGGCTCCCCACACCCCCCATCTAGACCTCTTGCCCAAACACACAGGAACGCACAGAGAGATTTCCTGGGGAACGATACCTGGACATGTACCTAAAGATGATTTCTTTGCCTCTGAATTCCTGAGGGACAACACTTGGACACGTACCTAAGGACTAAAAACTGTATAAAAGACTGGAGCCACTACTGGCTTGGCAGAAGAAAAACGCAGAAGAAAAATGGGGACTGTGTCCCCTGGGCTGGCTCAGAAGGAGAAAAGTGAAGGAGATGAAGGAAAACACAGGAGATGGACCATGCCGCTGAGAAGGAAAAGCCCGGGACAATGCTGCTCTGGAGAAAAGAGGCTGCCCAGAGGCTCTTCTCCAGCCAAAGCCTCAGCACCCTTTCTCTACAGACCCAGGCTGCCCAGAGGACCACAGCTCTTCTGCAGCAAAAGCCTCAGCACCGTTCCCATACCAACCCAACATCTCCTGCAGCACCTTTCCTCCACAGAATCAAACTGTCTTGGAGGGGTGAGGGGTGTGGTAATATAATTCCTTTCCTCTTCTCTCTTTCTCCTTATTTTCTCCTTCTCCCCTTCTTATGTCCACTGTAATTATGTAATAAATAGCCTGGCTGTTGATATTTTGGCCTCGTTTGTGCCTCTAATTTCACATCACAGAAATCTTCAAAAGAACTTGAGTCTCTTTCCCTCTCTGGACTGAGACAGGGGGCTGAAGGCCTGGAGCAGGTTGCCCAGAGAGGTTTTGGGGAGTCTTTCCAGCCCCACCTGGATGCATTCCTGTGCAGACTACCCTAGGTGGTCCTGCTTTTGGCAGGGGGGCTGGACTGGAGGATCTCTGGAGATCCCTTCCAACCCCTAATATCCAGTGGTACTGTGATACACTGCCCCTCAAGTTTTTGCTCTGGAGTTGTCTAACCAGGTATTAGCCTAGTGGTGGCAAACAAAGGGAAGGAACTGCTAGGAGGGAATACAATTCCCTGCAGCATCTTCACCTGGTGGAGGTCCCAGTCCACCTTCCAAATGAAGGGAGAGTGACTGTGTTGGACAAGCAATGGAGTCTGGAAGGAGACTGAAGATATAGGCAAAGGAATGACCTTGTGCTGACAACAACTCTCACTTTACATTTGCAATACACAATCACAGCATGTTAGTGGTTGGAATGTGCTTCTACAGGACATTGAGTCCAACCCCTCTGTCAAAGCAGGGTCACCCAGGACAGGTCACACAGGAGCACATCCAGGGGTGTCTTGAAAGTGTCCAGAGCAGGAGACTCCACAACCTCTCCGGGCAGTCTGCTCCAGGCCTCCAGCACCCTCACAGGCTCACAGAATGTCAGAGGTTGTAAGGGACCTCTGGAGATCTTCCAGTCCAACCTCCTGCCAGAGCAGGAGCAGAGAATCCAGCACAGGTCACACAGGAACACATCCAGGCAGGGCTGCAAAGGCTCCAGAGAAGGAGACTCCACAACCTCTCCGGGCAGCCCACTCCAGGGCTCTGTGCAGGCTCCTACACTTTGGCCACAAAAGCCCCATGCAGGCTACAGACTGGGGATGAGTGGCTGGAGAGCAGCTGGCAGGGAGGGACCTGGCAGTGCTGGGGGACAGCAGCTGCACAGGAGCCAGCTGTGTGCCCAGGGACACAGAAGGCCAAGGGCATCCTGGCTTGTGTCAGGAGCAGTGTGGCAGCAGCAGCAGGGATGGAATTCTGCCCTGTGCTGGGCACTGCTGAGGCCTCACCTGGAGCTCTGTCTGCAGCTCTGGGCCCTCACTGCAGGAAGGATCTTGAGGTGCTGCAGTAGGTCCAGAGGAGAGCAACCAGCCTGGGGAAGGGACTGGAGGGAAAGGCTGAGGAGCAGAGGCTGAGGGAGCTGGGGGTGTGCAGCCTGCAGAAGAGGAGGCTCAGGGGGGACCTTACCACACTCTACAACTACCTGAAGGGAAGCTGTAGCCAGGTGGGGGTCAGGCTCTGCTCCCAGGCACCTGGTGACAAGAGGAGAGGGCATGGCCTGGAGCTGTGCCAGGTGTGACCATTTGAGGCTGTGCCTTTAAGAAAGGGACACCATGGCGTAATGTTTTATAAACAAAGGACAGGTCTAAACTAATTTCATTGGTGGATTGGTAGAGTACAGCTTTAAGCTCTGAGTCCAGCTGAGACTTCTGGCAGTTCACTTTTCCCTCCTCCCTTTTCGCAGCTTGTGGCTTCTAGGCTCTCTGCCAGACTGACCTTGGACTGATAAGTGTGAGGCCTGCAAACCTACTAACATTTTGCTCTAATTTATAACTGCTTTTAATTAACAACTGCTCCTTTTCTCTCTTTCTAACCCTCTCTGAGGAAAAAGGGGAGAGAAGGGGGTACGGGGGGGGAGCCCTCCTCCAGAAGGGGGAGGGGAATTTCATTTCTGTGTTCCTTTGCTGTATGTTTCTGTGTATATATTGTAAATACTGTAAGTTGTGTATATATACCCTGAAGCCCCTAAACTGCTTGTGAACATAGCACATTCCTTTGCTCATCCGGCTGTGGTTAGCTGTGGGTTTTTTCCCTTCACTTTGGGGGGGGGAGAAGGCTGAGGCCTTCCCTTTATTAGAATTAGAATAAAACCTTTAGAATAAACCAAACCAGGTTGGAAGAGACCTTCAAGATCATCGTGTCCAACCCATCAACCAATCCAACCCACCCAAACAGCTAACCCATGGCACTAAGCAACCCATCAAGTCTCCTCCTGAACACCTTCAATGACGGCGACTCCACCACCTCCCTGGGCAGCCCATTCCAATGGGCAATCACTCTCTCCATGTAAAACTTCCTCCTGACCTCCAGCCTGAACTTCCCCTGGCGCAACCTGAGACTGTGTCCTCTTGTTCTGGAGCTGGCTGCCTGGGAGAAGAGACCATCATCAGCCTGTCTACAACCTCCCTTCAGGTAGTTGTAGAGAGTGATAAGGTCACCCCTGAGTCTCCTCTTCTCCAGGCTGAGCAACCCCAGCTCCCTCAGTCTTTCCTCATAGGGCTGTGTTCCAAACCCCTCACCAACTTTGTTGCTCTTTTCTGGACTCGTTCCAGCAAGTCAACCTCCTTCCTAAACTGAGGGGCCCAGAACTGGACACAGTACTCGAGGTGCAGCCTAACCAGTGCAGTATACAGGGGCAGAATGACCTCCCTGCTCCTGCTGGCCACACTGTTCCTGATGCAGGCCAGGATGCCATTGGCCTTCTTGGCTGCCTGGGCACACTGCAGGCTCATGTTCAGCCTACCATCGACCAGTATCCCCAGGTCCCTCTCTGCCTGGCTGCTCTCAGCCACTCTGACCCCAGCCTGTAGCACTGCCTGGGGTTGTTGTGGCCAATGTGCAGAACCTGACACTTGGATGTGTTAAATCTCATGCCGTTGAATTCTGCCCATCTGTCCAGCCTGTCGAGGTCCCTCTGCAGAGCCTCTCTACCCTCCAGCAGATCAACTCTTGCCCCCAGCTTGGTGTCGTCAGCAAATTTACTGATGATGGACTCAATGCCCTCATCCAGATCATCAATAAAGATGTTAAAGAGCACAGGGCCCAACACTGATCCTTGGGGCACACCACTAGTGACTGGCCGCCAGCTGGATGTGACACCATTCACCACCACTCTCTGGGCTCGGCCATCCAGCCAGTTCCTAACCCATCGCAGTGTGCTCCCGTCCAAGCCATGGGCTGACAGCTTGGCCAGCAGCCCCTCAACCCACGACATTTTCTTGGCACCCACAGTATCACAGTATCACAGTATCGCTTAGATTGGAAAGGACCTCGAGGATCATCGAGTCCAACCTATCAACACAGACCCCATGCCTAGACCATGGCACCAAGTGCCACGTCCAATCTCCTCTTGAACCCCTCCAGGGATGGGGACTCCACCACCTCCCTGGGCAACCCATTCCAATGACGAACAACTCGCTCTGTGAAGAACTTCCTCCTCACCTCGAGTCTAAACCTCCCCTGGTGCAGCTTGAGACTGTGTCCCCTTGTTCTGGTGCTGGTTGCCTGGGAGAAGAGACCAACCCCTTCCTGGCTACAACTTCCCTTCAGGTAGTTGTAGAGGGCAATGAGGTCACTCCTGAGTGTCCTCTTCTCCAGACTTAACAAGCCCAGCTCCCTCAGCCTCTCCTCACAGGGCTGTGTTCAAGGCCTCTCCCCAGCTTTGTTGCCCTTCTCTGGACACCTTCAAGTCTCTCAATGTCCTTCTTAAACTGAGGAGCCCAGAGCTGGACACAGGACTCAAGGTGCAGCCTAACCAATGCAGAGTACAGGGCACAATGACTTCCCTGCTCCTGCTGGCCACACTATTCCTAATGCAGGCCAGGATGCCATTGGCCCAACGTGGGGCGACGAAGATCTGGACTTCGCCGAACATGTCATTGGAAGATTTCTGATTTAATGATGTGTTTGGGTGCAAAGATTGTGGTATGAAATAAGGGGTGGCGTGTTGCAGTTTGAGCTGGGTGCCCCCCTGCAATGTTTACTTCCTGTGTCCAGAAGTCCAGCCCAGAGGGGTGGACACAGGAAATTATTTCCTACCACAATCCTTTGCACCACTATAAGATCCAGTGCGGAGTCTAGCACGCTCTCTTCTCTTCCTCTTCCGTCAGCCAGTAACTGGGGGAGATGCCTCCTGGCTTTGGGCCTGGCTAGGCCCAAGGCCATGGGGGGATGGGCAGTCTCAGACCTGGCCAGCTGAGACTAGCCTAGCAGTTGGGGGGGGAAGAAGGAGCCCTGGGTGTTTTGGGTGTACCCTCAGGTGGGGATGGGATATCTCTGGGTCTGCTTTGGGATCTTTCTTTGTCACTGTGCTTTTGGCTTTCTGTAAACGTTCACTGCTTTCTGTTTAAACTTTCCATCACTTTTGCAATCCATTTGTCTGAGCCTTTATTGTTGCCAGTGGTGGGGAAGGGGGCTGCCTCAACCCAGCACACCAGGGGAGGGTTAGGTTGGATGCTAGGAAGCACTTTCTCAGGGACAAGGAATTAGACTCTGGGATGTGCTGCCCAGGGAGGTGGTGGAGTCACTGTCCCTGGAGGTGTTTAAGGAGAGATTGGATGTGCACTTGGTGGCATGGCTCAGCTGATGTGGTGGTGTTGGGTCATGGGCTGGACATGATGATCTCAGAGGTCTGTTAGAGCCTCAGTAATTCTGTGATCATGTTGCAAATATTAAGCTGTTTCATGTTTCTTCTCTTACTTTTTTTCCTCTTTTCTTCATGCATTTCAAGGTTCTGGATGTTTATATTCTTTCCTTCCATTCTCTGCTCCAATTACTTCAGTTCTTGGGGCAGAAACTTCTTAATTTCCTTTCCTGTACCCTCCTCCCTTCCCTTCTGTTCAATTTCCTTCAACCTCCTCTTCCCTCCTTAGTTTCAACCCTTGAAAGGACAATTTCCTGACATGTTTGGGGTTGTTGGGGTTTTGTTGGTTTGGTTTAGTGTGGATGTTGGGGTTTTTATTATTATCATTACTATAATCATCATCATCATCATCATCATTATCATCACCATTATTCTCTATTCCAATCTCAGAGACCGCAAAATGAAGATGCCACTTCCTTTTTTTTCCCCTTCAGCTCCTCCCCACTTCCCCCCAGCTGAGCAGTTGAAAGCCTTCCCTGTTCTTTTAACCCTTTAGGTTCTTACTTTCAAGCAGGAGCTGCTGTGGTGGTTTGATCTCCACCCCTCAGGGCATGTAGGGGCAGGAGCAGTAGCTGGAAGAGGAGGAGCTGTTGCACTCTTTGCCCACTGTTTGCAGATGTATTTTTGCTTTGTCTCACAGTCCAGAACATGCCATAAGCCAGCTGCAGTCCCAGTTCTCATGGCTACACATCCTGGGTCATTCCCTTTTTAAGAAAGAAAAACACAAGTGGAGTCTAAATGGTTTCATTCCCTCTGAGCCCCTTGGAGCAGCAGCCTCTCCCTTCTTCCCACACCATTGTGGCCAAGAAGGCCAAGGGCATCCTGGGGGGCATTAGAGGGGCTGTGGGAAGTAGGTCAGAGAGGTTCTCCTCTCCCTCTATTCGGCCCTGCTGAGGCCACAGCTGGAATATTGTGTCCAGTTCTGGGCCCCTCAGCTCAAGAAGGACCTCAGGGAACTGCTGGAGAGAGTCCAGCACAGAGGCACAGAGCTGCTGCAGGCAGTGGAAGATCTTCCTCAGGAGGAGAGCCTGAGGGAGCTGAGGGCTCTTAGGCTTGGAGAGGAGGAGCCTGAGGGTGAGCTCCTTGCTGTTGCTCAAGATGTGCAGGGGGAGTGCCCAG
Source organism: Melanerpes aurifrons (assembly GCA_011125475.1). Taxonomy (NCBI): domain Eukaryota; kingdom Metazoa; phylum Chordata; class Aves; order Piciformes; family Picidae; genus Melanerpes; species Melanerpes aurifrons. Next base: position 1,639,890 of record WWNC01000015.1, on the reverse strand, counting down.
AGGCTGGAGCCAGGCTCTGCTGGGTGCTGCCCAATGTCAGCACAAGGGGCAGTGGTGGAAGCTGAGGCAGAGGAAGTGCCATGGAAACAGGAAGGAAATGTTTTCCCTGTGAGGGTTCTAGAGCCCTGGAGCAGGCTGCCCAGGAGGGCTGTGGAGTCTCCCTCTCTGGAGATATTAAAAGCCTGCCTGGCTGTGTTCCTGTGTGAGCTGCCCTGGGTGCTCCTGCTCTGGCAGGGGGCTTGGACTGGATGAGCTTTTGAGGTCCCTTCCAGCCCCTAACACTCTGTGAGTCTGTGATTCTGTGAGGTTCTGTGATAACACTGGCATGACAGAGCTGTAGTTTAGGTGTTGTTCATACAAGAGTGTCATTTCCTGCCTGAGGAGATCATGATCATGTCTGGATTATAGAACCACAGAATTGTTAAGGTTGGAGAAAACCTTCAAGATGATAGAGTCCAAGCATAACCTAGCTCCCATGACCACTAAATGATATCCTGAAGCACCACATCTACAGCTTCTTGCATGCCTTTGCATCTGACTTCCTGTTCTTCAGGTCAGCTATTTCACAGACTCACAGAATGGTAGGGGCTGGAAGGGACCTCAAAAGCTCATCTAGTCCAACCCCCTGCCAGAGCAGCTTACACAGGAGTGCATCCAGGTGGGTTGTGAATATTTCCACAGAGGGAGACTCCACAACTCCCCTGGGCAGCCTCTTCCCATAAGGATTTCTCCTGCTATTTCAGCTTGAAATAGATTCTCTGGTCACATCCTCACAAAGCAGCTCTCCTCTGGGTCCACTCCAGCACTTCCAGGACCTTCTTATGCTGAGGGTACCAGAACTGGACACAGTACTCTCATGAGAGGAGAATTTCTTCCCTTGTCCCACTGCTGAGAGAATGCTGCAAAGGCTTAGTCAAATAGGGACCTCACAGAGTACCTACCAGCCCCTGCCACAGCACCTACCAGGCATTGCTGCATCCCAGTGTGTGAAGGAGACAGCTTCTCCACTGGCCCACCTGAAAGTGCCTTGTTCCTCTGTGTCAGACAAACCAAGCCAGAAATATTTGTCAGGCCTCAGCCCAAGCAGGCTGGTCAGGTAAGCTTGTTCATACCTGTGCAAGGGAGCAGAATGGCACAAGGGAAAACAAAGCAATTGTCTGATGTGATGATGAATCCTTTCCTGCTCTCCCTTCCTTTAGACTGAGGGAGAGGACCTTGTGATGCATGCAGACTCTACAGAGCAGCAGACAAAAGTGAGACTTTTTTGCTGCTCAGTTAGAACCCTGGGCTGTAACTCAGACACTTTGCTGCTTGACCTCCAGGAGTGTTCCAGAACATACAACATTTAGAATAGAATTAACCAGGTTGGAAAAGACCTTTCAGATCATCAAGTCCAACCTATTACCCAGAACCATCTGATCAACTAAACCATGGCACTAAGTGCCTCATCCAGGCTCTTCCTGAACACCTCCAGTGATGGTGACTCCACCACCTCCCTGGGCAGCACATCCCAATGGCCAATCTCTCTTGCTGGGAAGAATTTCCTCCTCACCTCCAACCTAAACCTCTCCTGGCACAGCTTGAGACTGTGTCCTCTTGTTCTGGTGCTGCTTGCCTGGGAGAAGAGACCAACCCCCACCTGGCTACAGCCTCCCTTCAGGGAGTTGGAGAGAGTAATGAGGTCTCCCCTGAGCCTCCTCTTCTCCAGGCTAAGCAACCCCAGCTCCCTCAGCCTCTCCTCCCAGGGCTGTGCTCCAGACCCCTCCCCAGCTTTGTTGCCCTTTGCCTGTTTAAAAGGAAGAGAGAGTCTTCCTCATACCTGCTTTCCACTGTGGCTAAGTGACCTTCTTCTCCTTGGCAAGTGGCTTCTGCTTCTGCAAACCTTGCTGAATCATGTCCAATGAAATAGCAGTAGGTGCTGTACCTGCTCCAGCCCTGTAACAGGATGTTAGGACTTCACAGCATCACAGAATCCCAGACTGCTTTGGGTTGGAATGGACTCCCAAAGGTCATCCACTCCAACCTGCTCCTGCAGTCAGCAGGGTGTCTGCACTGAGAGCAGGTTGCTCAGAGCCCCAGACCTCCTGACCTGAAATGGTGCCAAGGATGGGGCATTTCCCAGCTCTCTGGGCAACATGGGACAGGGTCAGACCACCCTTGCTGGAAAACATGTTTCCCTTCTCTCTGTTCTGAGTTTCCCTCCTTTAGTTCAAACCATCACCACTTGTCCTGTCACAGCAGGCCCACCTCAGAAGTCTGTCCCCAGATTTCCCAGGACCCATCCTAGAAGCAGAGTCAGAGGAGCAGAGAGTCACAGGAGCAGAGAATCACAGGAGCAGAGAATCATCATTTGGGCTGGAAAGACCTTTAAGGTGATCAAGTCCAACCCTTAGCCCAGCACTGCCAGGTTACCACCAAACCATGTCTCTCAGTATCACACCTCCCCAGCTTTGAAACCCCTCCAGAGATGGAGGTTCCACCACTGAGGCAGAGAGTTGGGCAGAGAGAAATGGAATGAAATTCAGTAAGGACAAAGGCAGAGTCCTGCACCTGGGAAAGAACAACCTCATGGAGCAGGAAAGGTTGAGGACTGAGCTGTTGGAGAACAGACAAGAGGAAAAGGTCCTGGTGGATGGAAGGTTGACCACGAGCCAGCAATGTGCTCTGCTGGCCAAGAAGGCCAAGGGTATCCTGGGAGGCATTAGAAGGGCTGTGGGGGCCTGCTGAGGCCACATCTGGAATCTTGTGTCCAGTTCTGGGCCCCTCAGCTCAAGAAGGACCTCAGGGAACTGCTTGAGAGAGTCCAGCACAGAGGCACAGAGCTGCTGCAGGCAGTGGAAGATCTTCCTCAGGAGGAGAGCCTGAGGGAGCTGAGGGCTCTTAGGCTTGGAGAGGAGGAGCCTGAGGGTGAGCTCCTTGCTGTTGCTCAAGCTGTGCAGGGGCAGTGCCCAGAGGCTGGAGCCAGGCTCTGCTGGGTGCTGCCCAATGCCAGCACAAGGGGCAGTGGTGGAAGCTGAGGCAGAGGAAGTGCCATGGAAACAGGAGGAAGAATTAGAAGGGCTGTGGGAGTGTAGGCCAGAGAGGTTCTGATCTGGGAAATGCTTTACTCCTTACTTTTTTGCAGCCTTCCTCAGAGGTTTCCTTTTCCCCAGCCATTTCTGCTGCAGGTCTTTTCTTACAGATGTAGCCAGCTTTTTTCTCACAGCCATAGTCTGCCCAGTAGCCATCCTGTGGCAGGAAAAGGAATGAAATAGCAATGAGATTAAGGCTGATAATCTAAACATGTGCAGTGTTTTCTTTCTTCATAATGAAAATTCTTCACTTTCCTTCTTCTTCCCTTTTGAAACAGATTTCCTTTTCCCCCCTTCTCCAGCTCCCCTGCTTGGTAACAGAAATAAATCTGCTCCCTCTCAGTGAACTGCTCAATTGGGCTCCAGTAGCACTGCTAAGAATGGTCAGGGGAAGAAGGGATGAGGTTGTAGGGAGCTGGTCCCCTGCCGGTTCTGCAGGGCTCTGCACAGGATCCTGTGCCAAGCAGGAAGGGAAAAATGAGCAGGCACAGAGGCAGCAGGGACCCCCACATGCCACCACTATCCCTGGAGGAAAGGAAGTAGGAGAATGTCCTCAGACTACATTCAGAGATCTGTTTCATAGCCCTAATCATTTAATTAGTGCTTAATGGCAACATTTCATCAGTGCTGCAGTCTTGACTTGCCAGGCTGGACAGATGGGCAGAGGCCAACAGGATGGCATTCAACAAGTCTAAGTGCCAGGTGCTACACTTTGGCCACAGCAACCCCAGGCAGAGCTACAGGCTGGGGTCAGAGTGGCTGAGAGCAGCCAGGCAGGAAGGAACCTGGGGGTAGTGGTTGATAGTAGGCTGAACATGAGCCAGCAGTGTGCCCAGGGGGACAAGAAGGCCAAGGGCATCTTGGCCTGCATCAGGAACAGTGTGGCCAGCAGGAGCATTGTACCCTGTGCTCAGCACTGGTTAGGCCACACCTTGAGTCCTGTGTCCAGTTCTGGGCTCCTCAGTTTAAGAAGGACATTGAGAGACTTGAAGGTGTCCAGAGAAGTGCAACAAAGCTGGGGAGGGGTCTGGAGCACAGCCCTGGGAGGAGAGGCTGAGGGAGCTGGGGTTGCTTAGCCTGGAGAAGAGGAGGCTCAGGGGAGACCTCATTGCTCTCTCCAACTCCCTGAAGGGAGGTTGTAGCCAGGTGGGGGTTGGTCTCTTCTCCCAGGCACCCAGCACCAGAGCAAGAGGACACAGTCTCAGGCTGTGCCAGGGGAGGTTTAGGCTGGAGGTGAGGAGAAAGTTCTCTCCAGAGAGAGTTATTAGCCATTGGGATGTGCTGCCCAGGGAGGTGATGGAGTCCCCATCCCTGGAGGTGTTCAAGAGGGGATTGGATGTGGCACTTGGAACCATGGTTTAGTCAGCCATGAGGTGTTGGGTGACAGGTTGGACTTGATGATCTTTGAGGTCTCTTCCAACCTTAGTGATTCTTTGATTCTATGATTCCATTCTATGACTTCATTTGCTGGTTTTACTCTTTCAAGAAGGGTCATGCTCAGCCTCATCCTTTGTGCCCACAGCCCCTTCCCTGGCCACAGCAGCTGCTGAACTAGTGGGTCAGAGGGTCTTATGAGGAAGTTAGTTCCAATACTAACACAAAATCTGTTTTGACCAATGCTACCTTGCCCCTGAGGAGCACACAGCCTTCTGGCCTGCTCTGTGTGCTGGATGGCTCTCCCAGCTGCCACTTGGTGTAGGTCACTGGGCTGCCATCGCTCCATTCAAAGTACATTGGAACCCTCTGATCATGCAGCCCAATCCACAGCTTGTCTGTAGGCTCTGGAAGCAGGCAGACACAGAGCTGTGCCACTCCATCCTCTGCAAGGGGAGGAGAGGGGAGGAAAAGAATGGCAACAGGGGAAGGAAGGGAAGGGAAGGGAAGGGAAGGAAGGGAAGGGAAGGGAAGGGAAGGGAAGGGAAGGGAAGGGAAGGGAAGGGAAGGGAAGGCAAGGCAAGGCAAGGCAAGGCAAGGCAAGGCAAGGCAAGGCAAGGCAAGGCAAGGCAAGGCAAGGCAAGGCAAGAGTATCCACAATTTCTTCAGCAGTCACTCAAGTGAGCTATGATGCCAGATTAAAAAGCATAAGAAAATAAAATCACCTCTGTGTGTTGGTGGCCTCTGAGCAGCTAAATTGCTCGTTCCAAAGAGAGTTATTTGTCTTGAATGTCTTTCATTTTCTCAACAGTTAATTAAGGCTTTCACTGCCTCTAAGCATCAAAACCAAAGGAGCCAACAGTTCCCAGACACAAAAAGTGTCCCCAGGTCTACAGACTCCTCACATTTCTGCCAGGGTGATTAATAAGCCATGATGAGACAGCAGTGGTCAGAGCCTGTGACCTGGCTGGGGTCCTTAGGCAGCCCTGGCACAGCCTGCTGCCTGGACACCACTCTGTTACCTTTTCTGGCTGGCAGTGCTAAACATTTCTTTCCTGTGCTGCTGCTTCTGCAGAGAGCTGTGGCCTTGCTGATCTGGGTGCTGGCTGGACACAAGATGCAGAGAATGATCTACAGCCACCCTGCAGGCTGCCCACATGCACCAGGAGCAGCACCAATAGGTTTCCCCATAAAAATCTATCCCTAAGGAAGTTTCTCAGTGGGATGACTGATGTCCTTCTGCCCCTGTGCAAAGTAAAGCACAAGTCAAGCTCTTTGGGTAAGCCTGCAACTTGCAGCACAGGAGGTGCCCTGTGGTTTGAAGCACAAAGGCAGGCACCACTCCCCCTAATACCACCCAGCCTCTGGCTCCTTGCCTGCCTGGCTGCAGTGTTCCCTGTTAATAAAACTGCTACACAGCAGTGCCCAGGGGGCCAAGAAAGCCAAAGGCATCCTGGGCTGGGTCAGAAGCAGGGTGGGCAGCAGGGCCAGGGAGGGGATCATCCCCCTGTGCTCAGCACTGGGGAGGCCACAGCTGGAGTGCTGTGCTCAGCTCTGGGCCCTCCCTGCAGGAAGGCCACTGGGGGCTGGAGCCTGTGCAGAGCAGGGCAGGCAGGCTGGAGAAGGGCCTGGAGCCCCTGGGCTAGAGGAGGGGCTGAGGGAGCTGGGGGTGTTGAGGCTGGAGAAGAGGAGGCTGAGGGAGACCTCCTTGCTCTCTGCAGCTCCCTGCAGGGAGGTTGCAGTGAGGAGGGGACAGCCTCTGCTCCTGGGTGTCAAGGGCCAGGAGCAGAGGCAATGGTTGCAAGCTGCCCCAGGGGAGGTTCAGGCTGGATGCTAGGAAATCTTTCTTGCCTGGAAGGGTTCTGAGGCCTTGGAATGTTGTGGCCAGGGCAGTGCTGGAGTCCCCATCCCTGGAGGTGTTGAAGCAGTGTGTGGAGCTGGTGCTTAGGGACACTTTGGTGGTGACTTATACTGCTGTCTCAAAGGTTGGCCTGGCTGAGCTTGGAGGGCTCTTCCAACTGAAGATGCTCTGTGATTCTGGCTCAATTTAGCTCACTGGTACTTCTTGCATGCTGCTGAAGGCCACCCCCAGCCCAGGAACACTCACTGTACCCAAGGCGAGACACTATAAAGCTGTGCTCCTCAAGGCTCTGGATGCTGGCCAGGTGACTCCTTTCCCTCTGACAGGAGCTCAAAGCTTCTTCCCATCCTTTGTTCTCCCTGAAGATCTTGTAACAGTGCTCTGTGTATGGTACCCATCCATCTGGGCAAGTCACAGCCCCAGTGTCACCTAGGAACAAGGATTGGTATTTCAGAGGGGTGCAAAGGCTGAACAAGGGAAGTGACACTGAAAACCTTTTCCTTTGCAGAAGCTCTACACAAATAAACTTCTCTGGGAGTTCTCATTGCAAGGAATTGGTAAATCTGGCAAGTTTTACCTTGGAAGAGGAAAGCTTTTCCCTTCAAGCATTACCAAATGTTAAGGTTATCATACAGTCAGATGTCTGTAAGAGATGAACTGATGCATTAATGTCAACAGCTTCTGTGTATGTCAGACAGGAGAAACCAGAACTTACCTGCACCTAACATTTTCAAAGATAAAGTATATTGATAGAGTAGAGGTCTCCAGTTGATCTAGACAGATCTGCAGCTAGAACTACAGACAGAGAAACACCAAGGGGGAAATCTTTATACATAGTTTCATAGTTTCATAGTTTCATTCAGGGTTGGAAGGGACCACAAGGATCATCTAGTTCCAACCCCCCTGCCATGGGCAGGGACACCCCACACTAGATCAGGCTGGCCAGAGTCTCATCCAGCCTGGGCTTAAACACCCCCAGTGACGGGGCCTCGACCACCTCCCTGGACAACCCATTCCAGGGTCTCACCACTCTCATGGTGAAGAACTTCCTCCTCACATCTAGCCTGAATCTCCCCACCTCCAGCTTCATTCCATTCCCCCTAGTCCTATCACTACCTGACATCCTAAGAAGTCCTTCCCCAGCCTTCCTGTAGCCCCCTTCAGATCCTGGAAGGCCACAATGAGGTCACCTCGGAGCCTTCTCTTCTGCAGACTGAACAGCCCCAACTCCTTCAGTCTGCTCTCATAGGAGAGGTGCTCCAGCCCTCTGATCATCCTCCTGGCCCTGCTCTGGACACCTTCCAGCACCTCCACATCCCTCTTGTAACAGGGGCTCCAGAACTGGACACAGTACTCCAGGTGGGGTCTCACCAGGGCTGAGTAGAGGGGGAGGATCACCTCCCTCGACCTGCTGGCCACACTTCTCCTGATGCAGCCCAGGATCTGATTGGCTTTGCGGGCTGCAAGTGCACATTGAGAGCTCCTGGTGAGCTTTTTGTCCACCAGTACCCCCAAGTCTCTCTCCTCAGGGCTGCTTTCCAGCCAGTCACTGCCCAGCCTGGATTTGTGCCTGGGATTGCCTTGACCCAGATGCAGGACCCTGCACTTGCTCTTATTGAACCTCCTGAGGTTGGCTTGTGCCCATCTCTCCAGCCTGTCCAGGTCCCTCTGGATGGATCCCTTCCCTCCAGCCTGTCTGCTGCACCACACAGCTTGGTGTCATCAGCAAACTTGCTGAGGGTGCACTCAGTGCCACTGTCCATGGCACCCACAAAGATGTTGAACAAGCCTGGTCCCAGGACTGATCCCTGAGGGACTCCGCTTGTCACTGGCCTCCCCTGGGACATGGAGCCATGGACAGCCACTCTTTCAGATCACAGAACCACAGAGTGTCAGGGGCTGGGAGGGACCCCCAGAGATCACCCAGCCCAACCCCCTGCAGAGCAGGAGCACCCAGGGCAGCTCACACAGGAACACAGCCAGGTGAGTTTTGAATATCCCCAGAGAGGGATACTCCACAACCCCCCTGGGCAGCCTGCTCCAGGGCTCTAGAACCCTCTCAGGGAAAAACCCTCCTGTTTCCATTTGCACATCCTCTGCCTCAGCTTCCACCACTGCCCCTGGTGCTGGCATTGGGCAGCACCCAGCAGAGCCTGGCTCCAGCCTCTGGGCACTGCCCCTGCACATCTTGAGCAACAGCAAGGAGCTCACCCTCAGGCTCCTCCTCTCCAAGCCTAAGAGCCCTCAGCTCCCTCAGGCTCTCCTCCTGAGGAAGATCTTCCACTGCCTGCAGCAGCTCTGTGCCTCTGTGCTGGACTCTCTCAAGCAGTTCCCTGAGGTCCTTCTTGAGCTGAGGGGCCCAGAGCTGGACACAAGATTCCAGCTGTGGCCTCAGCAGGGCAGAGCAGAGGGGGAGGAGAACCTCTCTGACCTACTCCCCATAGCCCAGAATGCCCTTGGCCTTCTTGGCCACCAGAGCACATGGCTGGCTCATGGTCAACCTCCCATCCACCAGGACCCCCAGGTCCTCTCCCCCTTCACCAACAGCTCAGTCCCCAGCCTCTCCTGCTCCATGAGGATGTTCTTTCCCCATCTTTTCTCTTTGTATTGTGTTGGTGTTTCTTCCCTGTGCTGTTCCCAGCAGCATCCTTCCACTGCCAAATGCTTTTTGGTTTGTTCTGCCTTTCCATGCTCAGTGTGTGTGCAAGGGGGAGACCTGACTAGGCAAACACAGACTTGTTTGCTTTTCCCTGTTTCTTTTGTCCTGTGTTATGGGACTGGAGATCAGTCCAGGAAGGGTGCAGTGGTTGCAAGAGTTAAATCAGATAAGCAATGAATAGTTTCTCTTTGTAATGAAGTTCTCCTGGTGATCTTTGTCATTGTTAATGCTGAGCAAGTCAGAGACTAGTGTTTAAGATGAGGAAGAATTACATAGAATAAACCAGGTTGGAAGAGACCTTAAGATCATCGAATCCAACCCATCAACCAATCCAACACCACCTAAACAACTAACCCATGGCACCAAGCACCCCATCAAGTCTCCTCCTCACCACCTCCCTGGGCAGCACATCCCAATGGGCAATCACTCTCTCTGTGTAAAACTTCCTCACAACATTCAGCCTAAACCTCCCCTGGCACAGCCTGAGACTGTGTCCTCTTGTTCTGGTGCTGGCTGCCTGGGAGAAGAGACCAACCCCCACCTGGCTACAACCTCCCTTCAGGTAGCTGTAGAGAGCAAGAAGGTCTCCCCTGAGCCTCCTCTTCTCCAGGCTAAGCAACCCCAGCTCCCTCAGCCTCTCCTCACAGGGCTGTGCTCCAGACCCCTCCCCAGCTTTGTTGCCCTTCTCTGGACACCTTCCAGCAGCTCAACCTCCTTCCTAAACTGAGGGGCCCAGAACTGGACACAGGACTCAAGGTGTGGCCTAACCACTGCAGTGTACAGGGGCAGAATGACCTCCCTGCTCCTGCTGGCCACACTCTTCCTGATGCAGGCCAGGATGCCATTGGCCCTCCTGGCTGCCTGGGCACACTGCAGGCTCATGTTCAGCCTACCATCAACCAGCACCCCCAGGTCCCTCTCTGCCTGGCTGCTCTCCAGTCACTCCAGCTTTAGATGGGGTCTTAAGAAAAGGTTCTTCAATATGAGAGTGGTGAGACTCTGAAAAGTTGCCCAGAGAGGCTGTGGATGTCCCCTCCCTGGGGGAGTTCAAGGCCAGGTTGGTTGAGGCCTTGGGCAACCAAGTGCAGCTGAGAGGCATCCCTGCCATGCTGGCTAAAGTCCTCTCCAACCTAAGGCACTCTGTGATTCTATGATACCTTTCATTTTCAACATACATCAACATACCTGAGGGAGCCAAGGAAAAGTTTCTCTTCTTACAGATGTAACCAAGCCTCTGATCACATTCCCAGTTCTGCCATTGGCCTTTTGTTTCAGGATTCAAAACTGCACAGAGTTTTCCAGATTCTGGTGAGGGACTTCCTTTGGGAGAGGCACAGGAAAAGAAGTTAACTGCTGGCCCCAATTGAAAGCCCCAAGGATAGCATCTTCCCCAGCCTTGGCAGGAGCTGTGCTCAGGGTCTGAAATTGGGAATGGCCATTTCAGTGGAGATGAACATTTAACCCCTCATGGTTCTGTGGCTGGAGACATCCTGGTCTCCAAGCAGATAAAATACAGGTTTGATGGAAGGACAACTCAGTGGATACAGAACTGGCTTAACTGCTGCACCCAAAGAGTGCCTGTCCATGGTCCATGTCCAAGTGGAGGCCAGGGACAAGTGGAGTCCCTCAGGTGTCAGTACTGGGACCAGTCCTGTTTAACATCTTCACTGGTGACAGGGACAGTGCCACTGAGAATCCCTCAGCACCAAGCTGTGTGGTGCTGCTGACAGCTGGAAGGAAGGATCCATCTGAGGGACCTGGACAGGCTGCAGAGCTGGGCCCAGGACAACCTCAGAAGGTTCAACAAGACCAAGGGCAAGGTCCTGCAGCTGGGGCAGGGCAATCCCAAGCACCAATACAGGCTGGGCAGGGACTGGCTGGAGAGCAGCCCTGAAGAAAAGGCCTTGGGGGTGCTGGGGGAGGAGAAGCTCAAGAGGAGCTAGCAGTGAGCACTTGCAGCCCAGAGAGCCAAGCAGAGCCTGGGCTGCAGCAAGAGAAGTGTGGCCAGCAGGGCCAGGGAGGGGATTCTGCCCCTCTGCTCCACTCTGCTGAGACCACAGCTGCAGCTCTGGGGCCAGTTCTGGAGCCTCTGTGCCAGGAAGGATCTGGAGGGGCTGGAAGGTGTCCAGAGAAGGGCCACGAGGAGGAGCAGAGTGCTGGAGCTGCTCTGCTCTGGAGACAGCCTGAGAGAGTTGGGGTTGTGCAGTCTGGAGAGGAGAAGGCTCCCAGGAGACCTTCTTGTGGCCTTCCAGGATCTGCAGGGGGCTCCAAGAAAGCTGGGGAGAGACTTCTGAGGGTGTTAGGGAGTGATAAGACTGGGGGGAATGGAGCAGAACTAGAAGTGGGGAGATTGAGATTGGCTGTGAGGAAGAAGTTGTTGCCCATGAGGGTGGTGAGAGCCTGGCCCAGGTTGCCCAGGGAGGTGGTGGAAGCCTCCTGCCTGGAGGTGTTTGCAGCCAGGCTGGATGTGGCTGTGAGCAACCTGCTGTGGTGTGAGGTGTCCCTGGCCATGGGAGGGGGGTTGGCACTGTCTGATCCTTGAGGTCCCTTCCAACCCTGACAATTCCATGACTTTAAGAAATGGAAGCCCATCTATTCTGGACAAAGACAGCATCGCTTTAGAGCTAAAATATTTTTGTCATATGGGAAGGTTTTTGCCTGATATTGCTGTAGAAATGAACATGGATGAGCTTTTTCTGAAGTTCATAGAATTAATAAGTTTGGAAGAGACCTCAAAGATCATCAAGTCCAACCTGTCACCCAACACCTCCTGACAGCTAAACCATGGCTCCAAGTGCCACATCCAATCCCCTCTTGAACACCTCCAGGGATTGTGACTCCACCACCTCCCTGGGCAGCACATCCCAGTGGCCAATCTCTCTTGCTGGGAAGAGCTTTCTCCTCACCTTCAGCCTAAACTTCCCCTGTCATAGCTTGAGACTGTGTCCTCTTGTTCTGGTGCTGCTTGCCTGGGAGAAGAGACCAACCCCCACCTGGCTACAACCTCCCTTCAGGGAGTTGGAGAGAGCAAGAAGATCTCCCCTGAGCCTCCTCTTCTGCAGGCTAAGCAACCCCAGCTCCCTCAGCCTCTCCTCACAGGGCTGTGCTCCAGACCCCTCCCCAGCCTTGTTGCCCTTCTCTGGACACCTTCAAGTCTCTCAACATCTTTCTTAAACTGAGGAGTCCAGAACTGGACACAGGACTCGGTTCTGGGCCCCTCAATTTAAGAAGGATATTAAGATAAAAGTATATTTAAGAACTTAAAGCAAGCAAGGCTGAAATACAGAGCTGCTGGTGTGCCTGGCTGATTGCAGCAGTTAAAAGAGTGTTTGAGGGTTGTTTACTCAATGCAGCCTCAGAGTCACAGCTACCTGGAGCCCAGTTCAAGTACCGCAGAGGGTTGCCTCCAATCCACTCCCAGCCACTCCTCAAGTCTAGCCTGTTGAGCCCCATCCACAGTGCAGAGTCTGTGTCTTCTGTCAGCTCTGATCAACCAAAAGAAGAGAAATTATTCCAGAAATCATTTGTATTCTTTCTCATTAACAATAGCCTCCAATCATGTCGCTAGGTGACTTGCAGTGCTCAACTACCTAGCAGCAGATGCCTTTAGATGTTGAGATAGTTTCATAGTATCATAGTTTCACTCAGGGTTGGAAGGGACCACAAGGATCATCTAGTTCCAACCCCCCTGCCATGGGCAGGGAAACCCCACACTAGATCAGGCTGGACAGAGCCTCATCCAGCCTGGTCTTAAACACCCCCAGGGACGGGGCCTCGACCACCTCCCTGGACAACCCATTCCAGGGTCTCACCACTCTCATGGTGAAGAACCTCCTCCTCACATCCAGCCTGAATCTCCCCACCTCCAGCTTCATTCCATAAATACACTGGCTTGCAGAATCATTGGATTGTTTTGGGTGGAGGACCTTGAAGGTCATCAAGTCCAAGCATTATCCATGGCCCTCAGCACCACACATAAGGTACAGGACATACACCCTTTGGTTCCTCCTTGAATAGAACTTTAACAAGGTCATATTCACATAATCTGCTGTTAAACATCTTTGAACTAGTATTAAACATGTTTAATCTATTATGAAACATATTTAAACTGCTATTAAACTACTATTAAACACATGTAAACTGCTATTAAACATATTTAAACTACTGTTACACATATTTAAAGTACTATTAAACTCCTATTAAATACATTTAAAGCACTATTAAAGTACTACTCAAACTAGTATTAAACACATTCAAAGCACTATCAACCTGCTATTCAAACTACTGTCAAGCAAATTTAAGCTACTGTTAGACACATTATTTAAACTACTATTAAACTACTATTCAATGCTATTAAACTACTATTCTGCTATTAAACTACTATTGAAACTGCTATTAAACTACTATGAAACACATTTAAAGCACTACTAAACTACTATTCAAAGTAGCAGCAAACACTTTTAAACTACTATCAACCTACTTTTCAAACTACTATTAAATTTAAACTTCTGTTAGACATTTTAATGGCTATTAAACTAGTATTCAACTATCAAACCACTATTAAACATATTTAAAGTACTATTAAACTACTATTCAAACTAGTAGTAAACACATTTAAACTACTATTAACCTACTATTCAAACTACTATTAAATTCAAACTACTGTTAGATACATCTTAGTGGCTACTAAACTACTATTCAAACTGCTAATAAACTTCTATTACACTGCTGTTAAACACATTTAAACTGCTATTAAACTGCTATTCAAAATACTATTAAACATATTTAAAGTACTATTAAACTACTATCCAAACTAGCAGTAAACACATTTAAACTACTATCAACCTACTATTCAAACTACTATTAAGCACTTTTAAACTGCTATTAGTCACATTTAAACTACAATTAACCACATTTAAATTACAATTAACCACACTTAAACTACAATTAACCTACTATTAAACACTTTTAAGCTATTGTTAAACACATTAAAACTATTCCACTACTGTTTGAACTACTATTCAAACTACTATTATACTACTATTTAAACTACTACTAAGCACATTTAAACTACAATTAACCTACTATTCAAACTACTATTAGATACACCTAAACTATTAAAGTACTATTAAACTACTCTTCAAACTGCTATTAAATGCATTTAAACTATTAAACTACTAATTAAGTTATATTTAAGGCTACTATTAAACACATTTTTACTACTATTATACTATCCTGATCTAGTGTGGGGTGTCCTGCCCATGGCAGGGGGATTGGAACTAGATGATCCTTGTGGTTCCTTCCAGCCCTGACTGATACTATGATACTATTTAAACTAGGAAAAAAAACAAAAGGAAAGAAAAAGAATAAAAGGCAAAGAAGGGAAAGCCATTCAAAAAAGAAAAATAGGGGGGAAAGAGTAAAAGGCAAAGAAGGGAAAGCATTTAAAAAGGGATAATAGGGGAAAAGAATAATAAAAGGAGAAAAAAAGAAAAAAGGGGGAAAGAAAATTTTGAAAAATAATAAAGAAAACGAAAAAAAGAAAAAAGAAAAAGAGAAAAAAGGAAAAAGAAAGAAGGAAAAAGGAAAAAGAAAGAAGGAAAAAGAAAAGGAAAAAGGAAAAAGAAAGAAGGAAAAAGGAAAAAGAAAGAAGGAAAAAGGAAAAAGAAAGAAGGAAAAAGGGGGAAAAAAGGAGAAGGAAAAAAGAAACAGGAAAAAAGAAAGAGGAAAAAGAAAAAAAGTAAAAAGAAAAAAGAAAGAAAAAAGGAAAAAGGAAAAAAGAAACAGGAAAACTGAAAAATGGAAAAGGAAAAATAAAAGAGAAAAAAGTAAAAAGACAAAAGGGAAAAGGGAAAAGAAAAGAAAAAAGGAAAAAGGAAAAAGAAGGGAGGAAAAAGAAGGGAGGAAAAAGAAGGAAGGAAAAAGAAGGAAGGAAAAAGAAGGAAGGAAAAAGAAGGAAGGAAAAAGAAGGAAGGAAAAAGAAGGAAGGAAAAAGAAGGAAGGAAAAAGGGAAAAGGAAAAAAGAAACAGGAAAACAAAAAATAATGAAAAAGAAAAGATAAAAAAAGGAAAAATAAAAATGAAAATGAAAATTAAAATGAGAAAAAGAAAAAGAAAAAAGAAAAAGAAAAAGAAAAAGAAAAAGAAAAAGAAAAAGAAAAAGAAAAAGAAAAAGAAAAAGAAAAAGAAAAAGAAAAAGAAAAGAAAAACAAGAAAAGATAAAAGAGGAAAAAGAAAAAAGGAAAAAGGAAAAAAATGAGGAAAGGAAAAATTAAAACAAGGAAAACTGGGAAAATTAAAAATAATAAAAGGAAAAGAAGGGGGGAGGAAAAAGGGGGGGAAAGAAAGAGGGAAAACCAATGGGGGGAAAAAAGAAAAAAGGGGGGGAAAAATGGGGGGAAAAAGGAAGAAAACGGGAAAAAAGAGAGAAAGTGTTGCTATAAAATCACATTCTTCACTAGGAAGTGAAATTGTTCCACTCGTGGGATGCTGCAGTACTTTGAATTCTGTTCAGCTCTGGCAGTGATGTTGATATCAACTTGCAAATACTGAAAGGTTTACTTTCCTCACTCGTACATCTGCACATTAAATCATAGAATCATAGAACCAACCACCTCAGAGCTCATCAAGTCCAACCTATTACCTAATACCTAACACCTCCTGACAATTCACGTGGCTCCAAGTGCCACATCCAATCCCTTTTTGAACACCTCCAGGGATGGTGACTCCACCACCTCCCTGGGCAGCACATCCCAACGGCCAATCTCTCTTGCTGGGAAGAACTTTCTCCTCACCTCCAGCCTAAATTAGCCAAACCCACACCAATTAACCAAAACTGGCCACAGTGAGCAGTCCTTAGCTATGATGCTGGACCGAGCAGATCCTTACCTTTCAGGAGTATCTGTTCATGGATGTCTGCGACACTCAGCAGTTCTGCACCCTGCTGCCTGCAGCTCTTCCTGGCTTGGTGCCACGTGAGAGCTGCTTCAGAGTTCATTTGGTAGTGGGTATTTGTTGCTGGATCTGTAGTCCAGGTGCTGTCTATGTCTGTGGAGAAGATCATTGTTTTAAGGGTGATAGTAACTCACTCATAAAAGGAATGAGTTGTAGGTTCTTATTATGCTTGGCATTCTCAGTAAGTGTCACCTGTGCCACTGAAATAACACAACCAGGATGGGGAAGGAGGAAGCTATGCCCTGCAAAGTGAGAGGCAGAGCTGGCAAATCTTGCCTTCTCTTCTACAAGGAGACACAATTCAGGAGCTGCTGTGAGGGAAGTGATTGGAGATGTTCAGGAAAGACACAAAAAGGAAGACACTGAGATGCTGGAGCAGGTCCTGAGAAGGGGAAGGGTCTGGGGAACAGGGCTGGGGAGGAGCAGCTGGGGGACCTAGGGGTGTTTAGTGTGGAGAAAAGGAGGCTGAGGGGAGACCTCATTGATCTCTAGAACTCCCTGAAAAGAGGCTGAAGCAGGGTCACCCACAGCAGGTAGCCCAGGATCACAGTGTCCAGGTGGGTTTGGAAAGTCTCCAGAGAAGGAGACTCCACAACCTCTCTGGGCAGCCTGCTCCAGGCCTCCTGCTCCCTCACACCAAAGAAGTTTCTCCTCATCTTGAGCTAGAACCTCCTGGGTTTCAGCTTCTACCTCTTGTTCCTTGTGCTGTCCCTAGGCACCACCAAACAGAGCCTGGCCCCTTCACCCTGACCCCCAGCCCTCAGCTACTGATAGACATTGATCAGATCCCTCTCAGCCTTCTCTTCTCCAGACCAAACAGCCCCAGGGCTCTCAGCATTCCTTCACAGCAGAGATGTCCCAGCCCCTCCATCATCCTTCTCAGACCACTATGCAAAGTGCTATTGGCTGGTGCAGAGAGCTGTAGGAGGTGGAGACTGCACGGGTCTGCAGGCAGGGGGGGAGCTGCGTGGGCAGAGGCAGCTCAGCTCTGCGTGGGCAGAGGCAACTCAGCTGTGCGTGGGCAGAAGCAGCTCACCTGTGCGTGGGCAGAGGCAGCTCAGCTGTGCGTGGGCAGAGGCAGCTCACCTGTGGGTGGGCAGAAGCAGCTCAGCTGTGCGTGGGCAGAGGCAGCTCAGCTGTGCGTGGGCAGAGGCAGCTCAGCTGTGTGTGGGCAGAGGCAGCTCAGCTGTGCGTGGTCAGAAGCAGCTCACCTGTGCGTGGGCAGAGGCAGCTCAGCTGTGCGTGGGCAGAAGCAGCTCAGCTGTGTGTGGGCAGAAGCAGCTCAGCTGTGTGTGGGCAGAGGCAGCACAGCTGTGTATGGGCAGAGGCAGCTCAGCTGTGTGTGGTCAGAAGCAGCTCAGCTGTGTGTGGGCAGGGGCAGCTCAGCTGTGTATGGGCAGAGGCAGCTCACCTGTGCCTGGGCAGAGGCAGCTCAGCTGTGTGTGGGCAGAGGCAGCTCAGCTGTGTGTGGGCAGAGGCAGCTCACCTGTGCGTGGGCAGAGGCAGCTCAGCTGTGCGTGGGCAGAGGCAGCTCAGCTGTGTGTGGGCAAAGGCAGCTCAGCTGTGTGTGGGCAGAGGCAGCTCAGCTGTGCGTGGGCAGAAGCAGCTCAGCTGTGTGTGGGCAGAGGCAGCTCAGCTGTGTGTGGGCAGAGGCAGCTCAGCTGTGTGTGGGCAGAAGCAGCTCAGCTGTGCGTGGGCAGAAGCAGCTCAGCTGTGTGTGGGCAGAGGCAGCTCAGCTGTGTGTGGGCAGAGGCAGCTCAGCTGTGCGTGGGCAGAAGCAGCTCAGCTGTGTGTGGGCAGAGGCAGCTCAGCTGTGTGTGGGCAGAGGCAGCTCAGCTGTGCGTGGTCAGAAGCAGCTCAGCTGTGCGTGGGCAGAGGCAGCTCAGCTGTGCGTGGGCAAAGGCAGCTCAGCTGTGCGTGGGCAGAAGCAGCTCAGCTGTGTGTGGTCAGAAGCAGCTCAGCTGTGTGTGGGCAAAGGCAGCTCAGCTGTGCGTGGGCAGAGGCAGCTCAGCTGTGTGTGGGCAGAGGCAGCTCAGCTGTGCGTGGTCAGAAGCAGCTCAGCTGTGTGTGGTCAGAAGCAGCTCAGCTGTGCGTGGGCAGAAGCAGCTCACCTGTGCGTGGTCAGAAGCAGCTCAGCTGTGTGTGGGCAGAGGCAGCTCAGCTGTGTGTGGTCAGAAGCAGCTCACCTGTGCGTGGCCAGAAGCAGCTCAGCTGTGCGTGGTCAGAAGCAGCTCAGCTGTGTGTGGGCAGAGGCAGCTCAGCTGTGCATGGTCAGAAGCAGCTCAGCTGTGTGTGGGCAGAGGCTGCTCACCTGTGCATGGTCAGAAGCAGCTCAGCTGTGTGTGGGCAGAGGCAGCTCAGCTGTGCGTGGTCAGAAGCAGCTCAGCTGTGTGTGGGCAGAGGCAGCTCAGCTGTGTGTGGGCAGAGGCAGCTCAGCTGTGCGTGGGCAGAGGAATCTCACCTGTGTGTGGGCAGAGGCAGCTCAGCTGTGCGTGGGCAGAGGCAGCTCAGCTGTGTGTGGGCAGAGGCAGCTCAGCTGTGCGTGGTCAGAAGCAGCTCAGCTGTGCATGGTCAGAAGCAGCTCAGCTGTGTGTGGGCAGAGGCAGCTCAGCTGTGCGTGGGCAGAAGCAGCTCAGCTGTGTGTGGGCAGAGGCAGCTCAGCTGTGTGTGGGCAGAGGCAGCTCAGCTGTGCGTGGTCAGAAGCAGCTCAGCTGTGTGTGGGCAGAGGCAGCTCAGCTGTGTGTGGGCAGAAGCAGCTCAGCTGTGTGTGGTCAGAAGCAGCTCAGCTGTGCGTGGGCAGAGGCAGCTCAGCTGTGTGTGGTCAGAAGCAGCTCAGCTGTGTGTGGGCAGAGGCAGCTCAGCTGTGCGTGGGCAGAGGCAGCTCAGCTGTGTGTGGGCAGAGGCAGCTCAGCTGTGTGTGGTCAGAAGCAGCTCAGCTGTGTGTGGGCAGAGGCAGCTCAGCTGTGCGTGGGCAGAAGCAGCTCAGCTGTGTGTGGTCAGAAGCAGCTCAGCTGTGTGTGGGCAGAAGCAGCTCAGCTGTGTGTGGGCAGAGGCAGCTCAGCTGTGCGTGGGCAGAAGCAGCTAACCTGTGCGTGGTCAGAAGCAGCTCAGCTGTGTGTGGGCAGAGGCAGCTCAGCTGTGCGTGGTCAGAAGCAGCTCACCTGTGCGTGGGCAGAGGCAGCTCAGCTGTGCGTGGGCAGAGGCAGCTCAGCTGTGCGTGGTCAGAGGCAGCTCAGCTGTGTGTGGGCAGAGGCAGCTCAGCTGTGCGTGGTCAGAAGCAGCTCAGCTGTGTGTGGGCAGAGGCAGCTCAGCTGTGTGTGGGCAGAGGCAGCTCAGCTGTGCGTGGGCAGAAGCAGCTCACCTGTGCGTGGTCAGAAGCAGCTCAGCTGTGTGTGGGCAGAGGCAGCTCAGCTGTGTGTGGGCAGAAGCAGGTCACCTGTGCGTGGTCAGAAGCAGCTCAGCTGTGCGTGGTCAGAAGCAGCTCAGCTGTGTGTGGGCAGAGGCAGCTCAGCTGTGCGTGGTCAGAAGCAGCTCAGCTGTGTGTGGGCAGAGGCAGCTCAGCTGTGCGTGGTCAGAAGCAGCTCAGATGTGTGTGGGCAGAGGCAGCTCAGCTGTGTGTGGGCAGAGGCAGCTGAGCTGTGCGTGGTCAGAAGCAGCTCAGCTGTGTGTGGGCAGAGGCAGCTCAGCTGTGCATGGTCAGAAGCAGCTCACCTGTGCGTGGTCAGAAGCAGCTCAGCTGTGCGTGGGCAGAGGCAGCTCACCTCTGCGTGGGCAGAGGAATCTCACCTGTGCGTGGTCAGAGGCAGCTCAGCTGTGTATGGGCAGAGGCAGCTCAGCTGTGCGTGGGCAGAGGCAGCTCACCTGTGCGTGGTCAGAAGCAGCTCAGCTGTGCGTGGTCAGAAGCAGCTCAGCTGTGCGTGGGCAGAGGCAGCTCAGCTGTGTGTGGGCAGAGGCAGCTCAGCTGTGTGTGGGCAAAGGCAGCTCACCTGTGCGTGGTCAGAAGCAGCTCAGCTGTGCGTGGTCAGAAGCAGCTCAGCTGTGCGTGGGCAGAGGCAGCTCAGCTGTGTGTGGGCAGAGGCAGCTCACATGTGCGTGGTCAGAAGCAGCTCAGCTGTGCGTGGTCAGAAGCAGCTCAGCTGTGCGTGGGCAGAGGCAGTTCAGCTGTGTGTGGGCAGAGGCAGCTCAGCTGTGTATGGGCAGAGGCAGCTCAGCTATGTGTGGTCAGAAGCAGCTCAACTGTGTGTGGGCAGGGGCAGCTCAGCTGTGTATGGGCAGAGGCAGCTCAGCTGTGCGTGGGCAGAGGCAGCTCAGCTGTGTGTGGGCAGAGGCAGCTCAGCTGTGTGTGGGCAGAAGCAGCTCAGCTGTGTGTGGGCAGGGGCAGCTCAGCTGTGTGTGGGCAGAGGCAGCTCAGCTGTGTGTGGTCAGAGGCAGCTCAGCTGTGTGTGGGCAGAGGCAGCTCAGCTGTGTGTGGGCAGGGGCAGCTCAGCTGTGTGTGGGCAGAAGCAGCTCAGCTGTGTGTGGGCAGAGGCAGCTCAGCTGTGTGTGGGCAGAGGCAGCTCAGCTGTGTGTGGGCAGAAGCAGCTCAGCTGTGTGTGGGCAGAGGCAGCTCAGCTGTGTATGGGCAGAGGCAGCTCAGCTGTGTGTGGTCAGAAGCAGCTCAGCTGTGCGTGGGCAGAGGCAGCTCAGCTGTGTGTGGGCAGAGGCAGCTCAGCTGTGCGTGGGCAGAGGCAGCTCAGCTGTGTGTGGGCAAAGGCAGCTCAGCTGTGCGTGGGCAGAGGCAGCTCAGCTGTGCGTGGGCAGAGGCAGCTCAGCTGTGCGTGGGCAGAAGCAGCTCAGCTGTGTGTGGGCAGAGGCAGCTCAGCTGTGCGTGGTCAGAAGCAGCTCAGCTGTGTGTGGGCAGAGGCAGCTCAGCTGTGTGTGGGCAGAGGCTGCTCACCTGTGCATGGTCAGAAGCAGCTCAGCTGTGTGTGGGCAGAGGCAGCTCAGCTGTGCGTGGTCAGAAGCAGCTCAGCTGTGTGTGGGCAGAGGCAGCTCAGCTGTGCGTGGTCAGAAGCAGCTCACCTGTGCGTGGGCAGAGGCAGCTCAGCTGTGCGTGGTCAGAAGCAGCTCAGCTGTGTGTGGGCAGAGGCAGCTCACCTGTGCGTGGTCAGAAGCAGCTCAGCTGTGTGTGGGCAGAGGCAGCTCAGCTGTGCGTGGTCAGAAGCAGCTCACCTGTGCGTGGTCAGAAGCAGCTCAGCTGTGTGTGGGCAGAGGCAGCTCAGCTGTGTGTGGGCAGAGGCAGCTCAGCTGTGTGTGGGCAGAGGCAGCTCAGCTGTGCGTGGGCAGAGGCAGCTCAGCTGTGTGTGGGCAAAGGCAGCTCAGCTGTGTGTGGGCAGAGGCAGCTCAGCTGTGCGTGGGCAGAAGCAGCTCAGCTGTGCGTGGGCAGAGGCAGCTCAGCTGTGTGTGGGCAGAGGCAGCTCAGCTGTGTGTGGGCAGAGGGAGCTCAGCTGTGTGTGGGCAGAGGCAGCTCAGCTGTGCGTGCGCAGAGGCAGCTCAGCTGTGTGTGGGCAGAGGCAGCTCAGCTGTGCGTGGGCAGAGGCAGCTCAGCTGTCTGTGGTCAGAAGCAGCTCAGCTGTGCGAGGGCAGAGGCAGCTCAGCTGTGTGTGGTCAGAAGCAGCTCAGCTGTGCGTGACAGAGGCAGCTCAGCTGTGTGTGGTCAGAAGCAGCTCAGCTGTGTGTGGTCAGAAGCAGCTCAGCTGTGCGTGACAGAGGCAGCTCAGCTGTGTGTGGTCAGAAGCAGCTCACCTGTGCGTGGGCAGAGGCAGCTCAGCTGCGCGTGGGCAGAGGCAGCTCAGCTGTGTGTGGGCAGAGGCAGCTCAGCTGTGTGTGGTCAGAAGCAGCTCAGCTGTGTGTGGGCAGAGGCAGCTCAGCTGTGCGTGGGCAGAAGCAGCTCACCTGTGCGTGGTCAGAAGCAGCTCAGCTGTGTGTGGGCAGAGGCAGCTCACCTGTGCGTGGGCAGAGGCAGCTCAGCTGTGCGTGGTCAGAAGCAGCTCAGCTGTGTGTGGGCAGAGGCAGCTCAGCTGTGCGTGGTCAGAAGCAGCTCAGCTGTGCGTGGTCAGAGGCAGCTCAGCTGTGCGTGGTCAGAAGCAGCTCACCTGTGTGTAGGCAGAGGCAGCTCACCTCTGCGTGGGCAGAGGAATCTCACCAGTGCGTGGGCAGAAGCAGCTCAGCTGTGTGTGGGCAGAGGCAGCTCACCTCTGCGTGGGCAGAGGAATCTCACCTGTGCGTGGTCAGAGGCAGCTCAGCTGTGTGTGGGCAGAGGCAGCTCAGCTGTGCGTGGGCAGAATCTGCTCACCTGTGTGTGGGCAGAGGCAGCTCACCTCTGCGTGGGCAGAGGAATCTCACCTGTGTGTGGGCAGAGGCAGCTCAGCTGTGCGTGGGCAGAGGCAGCTCACCTGTGCGTGGTCAGAAGCAGCTCAGCTGTGCGTGGGCAGAGGCAGCTCAGCTGTGCGTGGGCAGAGGCAGCTCAGCTGTGTGTGGGCAGAGGCAGCTCAGCTGTGTGTGGGCAAAGGCAGCTCACCTGTGCGTGGTCAGAAGCAGCTCAGCTGTGCGTGGGCAGAGGCAGCTCAGCTGTGCGTGGGCAGAGGCAGCTCAGCTGTGTGTGGGCAGAGGCAGCTCAGCTGTGTGTGGTCAGAAGCAGCTCAGCTGTGCGTGGGCAGAGGCAGCTCAGATGTGTGTGGGCAAAGGCAGCTCACCTGTGCGTGGTCAGAAGCAGCTCAGCTGTGCGTGGTCAGAAGCAGCTCAGCTGTGCGTGGGCAGAGGCAGCTCAGCTGTGTGTGGGCAGAGGCAGCTCACCTGTGCGTGGTCAGAAGCAGCTCAGCTGTGCGTGGTCAGAAGCAGCTCAGCTGTGCGTGGGCAGAGGCAGCTCAGCTGTGTGTGGGCAGAGGCAGCTCAGCTGTGTATGGGCAGAGGCGGCTCAGCTGTGTGTGGGCAGAAGCAGCTCAGCTGTGTGTGGGCAGGGGCAGCTCAGCTGTGTATGGGCAGAGGCAGCTCAGCTGTGTGTGGGCAGAGGCAGCTCAGCTGTGTGTGGTCAGAAGCAGCTCAGCTGTGCGTGGGCAGAGGCAGCTCAGCTGTGCGTGGGCAGAGGCAGCTCAGCTGTGTGTGGGCAGAGGCAGCTCAGCTGTGCGTGGGCAGAGGCAGCTCAGCTGTGTGTGGGCAGAGGCAGCTCAGCTGTGTGTCGGCAAAGGCAGCTCAGCTGTGTGTGGGCAGAAGCAGCTCAGCTGTGTGTGGGCAGAAGCAGCTCAGCTGTGTGTGGGCAGAGGCAGCTCAGCTGTGTATGGGCAGAGGCAGCTCAGCTGTGTGTGGGCAGAGGCAGCTCAGCTGTGTGTGGGCAGAGGCAGCTCAGCTGTGCGTGGGCAGAGGCAGCTCAGCTGTGTGTGGGCAAAGGCAGCTCAGCTGTGCGTGGGCAGAGGCAGCTCAGCTGTGCGTGGGCAGAAGCAGCTCAGCTGTGTGTGGGCAGAGGCAGCTCAGCTGTGCGTGGGCAGAAGCAGCTCAGCTGTGTGTGGGCAGAGGCAGCTCACCTCTGCGTGGGCAGAGGAATCTCACCTGTGTGTGGGCAGAGGCAGCTCAGCTGTGTGTGGGCAGAAGCAGCTCAGCTGCGTGTGGGCAGAGGCAGCTCACCTCTGCGTGGGCAGAGGAATCTCACCTGTGTGTGGGCAGAGGCAGCTCAGCTGTGTGTGGGCAGAGGCAGCTCACCTGTGCGTGGGCAGAGGCAGCTCAGCTGTGCGTGGACAGAGGCAGCTCAGCTGTGTGTGGGCAGAGGCAGCTCAGCTGTGCGTGGGCAGAAGCAGCTCACCTGTGTGTGGGCAGAGGCAGCTCAGCTGTGTGTGGGCAGAGGCAGCTCAGCTGTGCCTGGGCAGAAGCAGCTCAGCTGTGCGTGGGCAGAGGCAGCTCAGCTGTGTGTGGGCAAAGGCAGCTCAGCTGTGCGTGGGCAGAG
Source organism: Melanerpes aurifrons (assembly GCA_011125475.1). Lineage (NCBI taxonomy): Eukaryota > Metazoa > Chordata > Aves > Piciformes > Picidae > Melanerpes > Melanerpes aurifrons. The sequence goes on along the minus strand of WWNC01000015.1, from coordinate 1,615,996 downwards.
GCAGCTCAGCTCTGTGTGGGCAGAAGCAGCTCAGCTGTGTGTGGGCAGAGGCAGCTCAGCTGTGTATGGGCAGAGGCAGCTCAGCTGTGTGTGGTCAGAAGCAGCTCAGCAGTGTGTGGGCAGAGGCAGCTCAGCTGTGCGTGGTCAGAAGCAGCTCAGCAGTGTGTGGGCAGAGGCAGCTCAGCTGTGTGTGGTCAGAAGCAGCTCAGCAGTGTGTGGGCAGAGGCAGCTCATCTGTGTGTGGGCAGGGGCAGCTCAGCTGTGTGTGGGCAGAGGCAGCTCAGCTGTGTGTGGGCAGAGGCAGCTCAGCTGTGCGTGGGCAGAGGCAGCTCAGCTGTGTGTGGGCAAAGGCAGCTCAGCTGTGCGTGGGCAGAAGCAGATCAGCTGTGTGTGGGCAGAGGCAGCTCAGCTGTGCGTGGTCAGAAGCAGCTCAGCTGTGTGTGTGCAGAGGCAGCTCAGCTGTGCGTGGGCAGAGGCAGCTCAGCTGTGTGTGGGCAGAGGCAGCTCAGCTGTGTGTGGACAGAAGCAGCTCAGCTGTGTGTGGGCAGGGGCAGCTCAGCTGTGTATGGGCAGAGGCAGCTCAGCTGTGTGTGGGCAGAGGCAGCTCAGCTGTGTGTGGTCAGAAGCAGCTCAGCTGTGTGTGGGCAGAGGCAGCTCAGCTGTGCGTGGGCAGAGGCAGCTCAGCTGTGTGTGGTCAGAAGCAGCTCAGCTGTGTGTGGGCAGAAGCAGCTCAGCTGTGTGTGGTCAGAAGCAGCTCACCTGTGCGTGGTCAGAAGCAGCTCAGCTGTGTGTGGGCAGAGGCAGCTCAGCTGTGCGTGGGCAGAGGCAGCTCAGCTGTGTGTGGTCAGAAGCAGCTCAGCTGTGTGTGGGCAGAAGCAGCTCAGCTGTGTGTGGTCAGAAGCAGCTCACCTGTGCGTGGTCAGAAGCAGCTCAGCTGTGTTTGGGCAGAGGCAGCTCAGCTGTGTATGGGCAGAGGCAGCTCAGCTGTGTGTGGTCAGAAGCAGCTCAGCTGTGTGTGGGCAGAGGCAGCTCAGCTGTGCGTGGGCAGAAGCAGCTCAGCTGTTTGTGGGCAGGGGCAGCTCAGCTGTGTATGGGCAGAGGCAGCTCAGCTGTGTGTGGTCAGAAGCAGCTCAGCTGTGTGTGGGCAGAGGCAGCTCAGCTGTGTGTGGGCAGAGGCAGCTCAGCTGTGTGTGGGCAGAGGCAGCTCACCTCTGCGTGGGCAGAGGAATCTCACCTGTGCGTGGGCAGAAGCAGCTCAGCTGTGTGTGGGCAGAGGCAGCTCAGCTGTGCGTGGGCAGAGGCAGCTCAGCTGTGTGTGGGCAAAGGCAGCTCAATTGTGCGTGAGCAGAGGCAGCTCAGCTGTGTGTGGGCAGAGGCAGCTCACCTGTGCGTGGTCAGAAGCAGCTCAGCTGTGCGTGGGCAGAGGCAGCTCAGCTGTGTGTGGGCAGAGGCAGCTCAGATGTGTGTGGGCAAAGGCAGCTCACCTGTGCGTGGGCAGAAGCAGCTCAGCTGTGCGTGGGCAGAAGCAGCTCAGCTGTGCGTGGTCAGAAGCAGCTCAGCTGTGCGTGGGCAGAGGCAGCTCACCTGTGCGTGGTCAGAAGCAGCTCACCTGTGCGTGGGCAGAGGCAGCTCAGCTGTGTGTGGTCAGAAGCAGCTCACCTGTGTGTGGGCAGAGGCAGCTCAGCTGTGCGTGGGCAGAAGCAGCTCAGCTGTGTGTGGGCAGAGGCAGCTCAGCTGTGCGTGGGCAGAAGCAGCTCACCTGTGCGTGGGCAGAGGCAGCTCAGCTGTGTGTGGGCAGAGGCAGCTCAGCTGTGTGTGGGCAGAGGCAGCTCAGCTGTGCGTGGGCAGAAGCAGCTCAGCTGTGCGTGGGCAGAGGCAGCTCAGCTGTGCGTGGTCAGAAGCAGCTCAGCTGTGCGTGGGCAGAGGCAGCTCAGCTGTGCGTGGTCAGAAGCAGCTCAGCTGTGCGTGGGCAGAGGCAGCTCAGCTGTGTGTGGGCAAAGGCAGCTCAGCTGTGTGTGGGCAGAAGCAGCTCAGCTGTGTGTGGTCAGAAGCAGCTCAGCTGTGCGTGGGCAGAAGCAGCTCACCTGTGCGTGGGCAGAGGAATCTCACCTGTGTGTGGGCAGAGGCAGCTCAGCTGTGCGTGGGCAGAAGCAGCTCAGCTGTGCGTGGGCAGAAGCAGCTCAGCTGTGCGTGGTCAGAAGCAGCTCAGCTGTGCGTGGGCAGAGGAATCTCACCTGTGTGTGGTCAGAAGCAGCTCAGCTGTGTGTGGGCAGAAGCAGCTCAGCTGTGTGTGGGCAGAGGCAGCTCAGCTGTGTGTGGTCAGAAGCAGCTCACCTGTGTGTGGGCAGAGGCAGCTCAGCTGTGTGTGGGCAGAGGCAGCTCACCTCTGCGTGGGCAGAGGAATCTCACCTGTGTGTGGGCAGGGGCAGCTCAGCTGTGCGTGGGCAGAGGCAGCTCAGCTGTGCGTGGGCAGAAGCAGCTCACCTGTGTGTGGGCAGAGGCAGCTCAGCTGTGTGTGGGCAGAGGCAGCTCAGCTGTGCATGGTCAGAAGCAGCTCAGCTGTGCGTGGGCAGAAGCAGATCAGCTGTGTGTGGGCAGAGGCAGCTCACCTCTGCGTGGGCAGAGGAATCTCACCTGTGTGTGGGCAGAGGCAGCTCAGCTGTGCGTGGGCAGAGGCAGCTCACCTGTGCGTGGTCAGAAGCAGCTCAGCTGTGTGTGGGCAGAGGCAGCTCAGCTGTGCGTGGGCAGAAGCAGCTCAGCTGTGTGTGGGCAGAGGCAGCTCAGCTGTGCGTGGGCAGAAGCAGCTCACCTGTGCGTGGGCAAAGGCAGCTCAGCTGTGTGTGGGCAGAGGCAGCTCAGCTGTGTATGGGCAGGGGCAGCTCAGCTGTGTGTGGGCAGAGGCAGCTCAGCTGTGCGTGGGCAGAAGCAGCTCAGCTGTGCGTGGGCAGAGGCAGCTCAGCTGTGCGTGGGCAGAGGCAGCTCAGCTGTGTGTGGGCAAAGGCAGCTCACCTGTGCGTGGGCAGAAGCAGCTCAGCTGTGTGTGGGCAGAGGCAGCTCAGCTGTGTGTGGTCAGAAGCAGCTCAGCTGTGCGTGGGCAGAGGCAGCTCAGCTGTGCGTGGGCAGAGGCAGCTCAGCTGTGCGTGGTCAGAAGCAGCTCAGCTGTGCGTGGGCAGAGGCAGCTCAGCTGTGCGTGGGCAGAGGCAGCTCAGCTGTGCGTGGTCAGAAGCAGCTCAGCTGTGCGTGGGCAGAGGCAGCTCAGCTGTGTGTGGTCAGAAGCAGCTCAGCTGTGCGTGGTCAGAAGCAGCTCAGCTGTGCGTGGGCAGAGGCAGCTCAGCTGTGCGTGGGCAGAGGCAGCTCAGCTGTGCGTGGTCAGAAGCAGCTCAGCTGTGTGTGGGCAGAGGCAGCTCACCTCTGCGTGGGCAGAGGAATCTCACCTGTGTGTGGGCAGAGGCAGCTCAGCTGTGCGTGGGCAGAGGCAGCTCACCTGTGCGTGGGCAGAAGCAGCTCAGCTGTGCGTGGGCAGAGGCAGCTCAGCTGTGCGTGGGCAGAAGCAGCTCAGCTGTGTGTGGGCAGAGGCAGCTCAGCTGTGTGTGGTCAGAAGCAGCTCAGCTGTGTGTGGGCAGAGGCAGCTCAGCTGTGCGTGGGCAGAAGCAGCTCAGCTGTGTGTGGGCAGAGGCAGCTCAGCTGTGCGTGGGCAGAAGCAGCTCAGCTGTGCGTGGGCAGAAGCAGCTCAGCTGTGCGTGGGCAGAAGCAGCTCAGCTGTGTGTGGGCAGAGGCAGCTCAGCTGTGTGTGGGCAGAGGAATCTCACCTGTGTGTGGGCAGAAGCAGCTCAGCTGTGTGTGGGCAGAGGCAGCTCAGCTGTGCGTGGGCAGAAGCAGCTCACCTCTGCGTGGGCAGAGGAATCTCACCTGTGTGTGGGCAGAGGCAGCTCAGCTGTGCGTGGGCAGAGGCAGCTCAGCTGTGCGTGGGCAGAAGCAGCTCAGCTGTGTGTGGGCAGAGGCAGCTCACCTGTGTGTGGTCAGAGGCAGCTCACCTGTGTGTGGGCAGAAGCAGCTCAGCTGTGCGTGGGCAGAGGCAGCTCAGCTGTGCGTGGGCAGAGGCGGCTCAGCTGTGTGTGGGCAGAGGCAGCTCAGCTGTGTATGGGCAGAGGCAGCTCAGCTGTGCGTGGGCAGAGGCAGCTCACCTGTGCGTGGGCAGAGGCAGCTCAGCTGTGCGTGGCCAAAGGCAGATCAGCTGTGCGTGGGCAGGGGCAGCTCAGCTGTGTGTGGGCAGAGGCAGCTCAGCTGTGCGTGGGCAGAGGCAGCTCAGCTGTGCGTGGGCAGAGGCAGCTCAGCTGTGTGTGGGCAGAGGCAGCTCAGCTGTGCGTGGGCAGAAGCAGCTCAGCTGTGTGTGGGCAGAGGCAGCTCAGCTGTGTGTGGGCAGAGGCAGCTCAGCTGTGTGTGGTCAGAAGCAGCTCAGCTGTGTGTGGGCAGAAGCAGCTCAGCTGTGTGTGGGCAGAGGCAGCTCAGCTGTGTGTGGGCAGAGGCAGCTCAGCTGTGTGTGGGCAGAAGCAGCTCAGCTGTGTGTGGGCAGAAGCAGCTCAGCTGTGTGTGGGCAGAGGCAGCTCAGCTGTGTGTGGGCAGAGGCAGCTCAGCTGTGTGTGGGCAGAAGCAGCTCAGCTGTGTGTGGGCAGAGGCAGCTCAGCTGTGTGTGGGCAGAGGCAGCTCACCTGTGCGTGGGCAGAAGCAGCTCAGCTGTGTGTGGGCAGAGGCAGCTCATCTGTGTGTGGGCAGAGGCAGCTCAGCTGTGTGTGGGCAGAGGCAGCTCAGCTGTGCGTGGGCAGAGGCAGCTCAGCTGTGTGTGGGCAGAGGCAGCTCAGCTGTGCGTGGGCAGAAGCAGCTCAGCTGTGTGTGGGCAGAGGCAGCTCAGCTGTGCATGGGCAGGGGCAGCTCAGCTGTGCGTGGTCAGAAGCAGCTCACCTGTGCGTGGTCAGAAGCAGCTCAGCTGTGCGCGGGCAGAAGCAGCTCAGCTGTGTGTGGGCAGAGGCAGCTCAGCTGTGTCTGGGCAGAGGCAGCTCAGCTGTGCGTGGGCAGAGGCAGCTCATCTGTGTGTGGGCAGAGGCAGCTCAGCTGTGTGTGGGCAAAGGCAGCTCACCTGTGCGTGGGCAGAAGCAGCTCACCTGTGTGTGGGCAGAGGCAGCTCAGCTGTGTGTGGGCAGAGGCAGCTCAGCTGTGCGTGGGCAGAGGCAGCTCATCTGTGTGTGGGCAGAGGCAGCTCAGCTGTGTGTGGGCAGAGGCAGCTCAGCTGTGCGTGGGCAGAGGCAGCTCATCTGTGTGTGGGCAGAGGCAGCTCAGCTGTGTGTGGGCAAAGGCAGCTCAGCTGTGCGTGGGCAGAAGCAGCTCACCTGTGTGTGGGCAGAGGCAGCTCAGCTGTGTGTGGGCAGAGGCAGCTCAGCTGTGCGTGGGCAGAGGCAGCTCATCTGTGTGTGGGCAGAGGCAGCTCACCTGTGCGTGGTCAGAAGCAGCTCAGCTGTGCGCGGGCAGAAGCAGCTCAGCTGTGTGTGGGCAGAGGCAGCTCAGGTGTGCGTGGTTAGAAGCAGCTCAGCTGTGTGTGGGCAGAGGCAGCTCAGCTGTGCGTGGTCAGAAGCAGCTCAGCTGTGTGTGGGCAGAGGCAGCTCAGCTGTGCGTGGTCAGAAGCAGCTCAGCTGTGTGTGGGCAGAGGCAGCTCACCTGTGCGTGGGCAGAAGCAGCTCACCTGTGCGTGGTCAGAAGCAGCTCAGCTGTGTGTGGGCAGAGGCAGCTCACCTCTGCGTGGGCAGAGGAATCTCACCTGTGTGTGGGCAGAGGCCGTAGCGCTGGTCGCTGTCGTAGTCGGGGGTGGTGGCACACCAGCGGCGTCCGCCCCCCGGGCCCCTGTCCGTGCACGCCGCCAGCCACTGCCCCTGGTACAGGAAGGGGAACACGCAGGGGGCCCCGAAAGAGTTGCCCAGCAGCGTGAAGGTCTCTGAGAAGACAAAATGATTGATGGGTGTGGAGGGGTGAAATTCACCCCCACCCCCCAACGGAACATTGCCAGACCAGCTGAAAGCAAATGAATCACCGAATCACAGAGTGTTAGGGGCTGGAAGGGACTTCCAGAGATCATCCAGCCCAACCCCCCTGCCAGAGCAGGAGCACCCAGGGCAGCTCACACAGCAACACATCCAGGTGGGTTTGGACTATCTCCAGAGATGGAGACTGCACAACCCCCTTGGGCAGCCTGTTCCAGGGCTCCAGCACCCTTGCAGGGAAAAAAATCTTCCTCTGCCTCAGCTTCCACCACTGCCCTTTGTGCTGGCATTGGGCAGCACCCAGCAGAGCCTGGCTCCAGCCTCTGGGCACTCACTCGTTTACGTATTTATACTGTGAGGGTACTGGAACTTTCCTGTGAGGGTGGTGGAACACTGGCACAGGTTTCCCAGGCAGGTGGTTGAGGCTCCTTCCCTGGAGATATTCAAGGTCAGGCTTGATAGGGCTCAGAACAACCTCATCTAGATAGTGATGTCGCTGATTACTGCGGGGTGTTGGACGAGATGACCTCTAGAGGCCCCTTCCAACCCTTTGCATTCTATGGTTCTGTAAACATGAATGCAGCTCTATTTACAAGCTTGTACCTGGTGTTCCTTGTCTCATTACTGACAAGAGCTTGGCCCCTCCACTTGACCCCCACCCCTCAGATATTGATAGACATTGATCAAATCCCTCTCAGTCTTCTCTTCTCCAGACTAAACAACCCCAGGGCTCTCAGCCTTTCTTCACAGGGGAGATGTTCCAGACCCTTCATCATCCTTGTGGCTCTCCCTTGGACTCTCTCCAGCAGGATCTGTCTCTCTGGAACTGGGGAGCCCAGAACTGGACACAGGATTGCAGCTGTGCTCTCAGCAGGGCAGAGCAGAGGGGCAGCAGAACCTCCCCAGCCCTGCTGGCCACACTTCTCTTGTTGCACATCTAAGCTGCTGAAATTGTCCTAGAGCAGTTCTACTCTGACATAAAGCCACACTGCAAAGATGAGATCTGCAACTGGATTTGTGCTGCTACAAACTTGAATGAGGCTGCAGAGCTCTACTCTAGGCTAGTGTTCTTTTAAACAATACTAAGGCTTCTATAAAATCTGCACAAGGAGGAACTAAAATGTTACATGCAAAAGCACTATCTCTTGGGCTAGAGAAGCCAGATCTGTTTTCATCCCAGTGACCATCTAAGTATCACTGAATGACTCATGCTGGAAGGGACCTCAGAGATCATCTACTCCAATATCCCTACCATGGGTAGGGATGCATTCCACTAGATTTGGTTGCTCATCCAACCTGGCCTTAAACACCTCCAGGAAGGAGGCATCCACATCCACTCAAGGCAACCCATTCCAGAGTCTCACCACCCTTGTACTGAAGAACTTCCTCAGCTCCAGCCTAACCCTGCTCTCCTTCAGCCTCAAGCCATTCCCCTTTGGTCTATCCCTAGACACCCTCATGAAAAGTGCCTTTCCAGCCTTCCTGTAGGATCCCTTCAGGTATTGGATGGAAGTTCTAAAGTGCCCCAAGAGGATTCAGTCTGGAGAAGAGAAGGCTCCCAGGTGACCTCATTGTGGCCTTCCAGGATCTGAAGGGGGCTACAGGAAGGCTGGGGAGGGACTGCTCAGGATCTCAGGGAGTGATGGGACTAGGGGGAATGGAATGAAGCTGGAGGTGGGGAGATTGAGGCTGGAGGGGAGGAGGAAGTTCTTCCCCATGAGAGTGGTGAAGCCCTGGAATGGGTTGTCCAGGGAGGTGGTTGAGGCCCTGTCCCTGGAGGTGTTTAAGCCCAGGCTGGATGAGGCTGTGGCCAGGCTGATCTAGTGTGGGGTGTCCCTGCCCATGGCAGGGGTTTGGAACTAGCTGATCCTTGTGGTCCCTTCCAACCCTGAATGATACTATGATACTATGATTCTCTTCTCCAGGTTGACCAACTCCAGCTCCCTCAGCCTGTTCTCATAGCAGAGGGATCATAGCCCTTGAATCATTTGTGGCCCTCCTCTGGATTCACTCCAGCAGTGTTTCCCACACAGCGGAGCAGCTCCAGCACTCAAGGCTCAGAGTTTAATACTCCAAACGTGCTGTGAGGGGAATTTTAGAGCATTGATTCTGGAGGTAGGAAAGCCATGCCTGACACTCAGCCTCCAGCTGATCACAAAGGGTAACTGCACAAAGGGCACACTGCCTACCCTGCTACTTACAGCCATTTCTTAGCCCACCCATGGGGTGCTTCATTCTTCAGGATGGAATTTGATTTGCATCTTGCTGCAGAAAACCCTTATCAGTGTTTATACTCTTAATTAGCAAAGGATTGGCACAGGATGGTGAGCAATAGTGACTTCAGAGAGTGTTTGCATAGAGTATAAGAGTATATAGCAGTTTATAATATATATTTAGAGACTGTAGAGTAGATCTAATATTTCTGTTAGTTGAAGTAGTTACCTCTAATACCTGGAGGAACCTCTCATACCTGTAGTAAAACTCTGTGCATGTTGAGCAATACATAAACATATTGATGAAAGGAGCTTTGGAGCCAGGTGGAGTTTGATCTCTTCTCCCTACTAATGAGTCATAGGAAAAGAGGAAATGGCCCCAAGTTGCCCCAGGGAGGGTTTAGGTTGGGTCTTAGAAGAAACATCTTCCCTGAAAGGGTTCTCCAGCACTGGCACAGGCTGCCCAGGGAGGTGGTTGGACCTCGACCGACTGGACAGATGGGCAGAGGCCAGCAGGATGGCATTCAACAAGTCCAAGTGCCAGGGGCTCCACTCTGGCCACAGCAACCCCAGGCAGAGCTACAGGCTGGGGTCAGAGTGGCTGAGAGCTGCCAAACAGAGAGGGACCTGGGGGTGCTGATTGGCAGCTGCCTAAACATGAGCCAGCAGTGTGCCCAGGGGGCCAAGAGGGCCAATGGCATCCTGGCCTGCATCAGGAATAGTGTGGCATTGGTTAGGCCACACCTTGAGTCCTGTGTCCAGTTCTGGGCCCCTCAGGTTAGGAAAGATGTTGAGTTGAATGTGTCCAGAGAAGGGCAAAAAAGCTGGGGAGGGGTCTGGAGCACAGCCCTGTGAGGAGAGGCTGAGGGAGCTGGGGTTGCTTAGCCTGGAGAAGAGGAGGCTCAGGGGTGACCTCATTGCTCTCTACAACTCCCTGAAAGGTGGTTGTAGCCAGGAAGGGGTTGGTCTCTTCTGTCTAGCACCCAGCACCAGAACAAGAGGACACAGTCTCAAGCTGTGCCAGGGGAGGTTTAGGCTGGAGGTGAGGAGAAAGTACTTCACTGAGAGAGTTGTTAGCCACTGGAATGTGCTGCCCAGGGAGGTGGTGGAGTCCCCATCCCTGGAGGTGTTCAAGAGGGGATTGGATGTGGCACTTGGTGCCATGGTCTAGTCATGAGGTCTGTGGTGCCAGCTTGGACTCGATGATCTTTGAGATCTCTTCCAACCTTGGTGATACTGTGAGACTGTGATACTGTGAGACTGTGATACTGTGAGACTGTGATACTGTGATCTCCATCCCTGAAGGTGTTTGCAAGAGGCAGAGATTTGGTGCTGAGGGACATGGCTTAGCCCCAGTTTAAAAATCAAGAATCAAAGAATCATTTCAGTTGGGGAAAGATCTTTAAGATCACTGAGTCCAACCATTCTCTACCTCTGGTGCTAAACCATGACCCTTAGCAACACAGCTATGTGACTTCAAACACCTCCAGGGATTCAACCACCTCACTGGGCAGCCTGTGCCTGTGGTTGAGAACAACTTCAGGGAAGAAACTTCTTTTAATATCCAATCTTCAGGTGCAACCTGAAGCCATTCCCTCTCCCTCTCTCACTTGCTGGTAGGGAGAAGACATCAACATCCACCTCACCACAAGCTTCTTTCAGGCAGTTGTAAAAACTGAGGAGGGCTTCACTCAGCCTCCTTCTCCTCTACCACTCTTGGTAGAGTTAGATTATGGCTGAACTGGATGATCTTAAAGGTCTTTTCCAACCAAAATGCTTTTATGATATATGTGTGTTTATATATGTGTGTATATAGGACTTGATGATCTTTGAGGTCTTTTCCAACCTTATGGATTCTATGATTCTATGATAATAGAGACTTGGCCACCAACATGGCATTAAATCCTAGGATAACTCCCTCACTAACTTTCTACAACTCTGAGGGTCACAGAAGGAATCAGAAGCAAGGATCCAAACAAAGAAATCAGTGCAAAGGATGGAAGCAACAATTTTCTGTACCTTCATATCCCTGGGAACATAATCCACCCCTGGGCCCATAGATCTTCCAGTTCTTCTTCACACTTAACCCCTCACTTAACAAAACTTGATCATGCTCTTCTCTGCCAGGCTCCAAAAACAAATCTTCTCCTTGGATTGCAAGAAGGCTTTCATTCCTGCATTCCCACCACTGCAGCTCACTCCTCGGGCTACATGGGGACAGCGTGCTCACAGCCTGGTCCTGCTTTGCCGGCACCCCTAGGCACAGGCTCAGCCTCACGTTCATAAGCTGACGGTCAGAGATCCACCTGAATTGTTGTGCTTCGTTGTCTTGATGGCAAGTGGCAGTTCTGACTGCCCCAGTGATGGATGCCTGCAGGCAGAGCTTGTGGAATGGGTTGTATATTAAAAACGTTTCCCTGTCTGTAAACCAAAACATAGACAGGAAATGGTTAGTGCAGAGCACAGCAACAGAGCAGGTGTGACAGGACTCTGCTTCCCAGGCATGCATCCACAGACTCACAGATTCATAGATACAGAGATTCATACATCCATAGATTCATAGATACAGAGATTCATACACCCATAGATTCACAGATACATAGATTCATACACCCATAGATTCATAGATACATAGATACATAGATACATAGATACATCCATAGACTCACAGATTCATAGATACATAGATTCATACACCCACAGACTCACAGATTCATAGATACAGAGATTCATACATCCATAGATTCATAGATACATAGATACATAGATACATAGATACATCCATAGACTCACAGATTCATAGACACATAGATTAAAACATACTTAGATTCATAGATACATAGATTCATACATCCACAGACTCACAGATTCACAGATACATAGATTCATACACCCATAGATTCATAGATACATAGATTCATGCATCCACAGACTCACAGATTCACAGATACATAGATTCATAGATACATAGATTCATGCATCCATAGATTCACAGATACATAGATTCATACACCCATAGATTCATAGATACATAGATTCATACACCCATAGACTCACAGATTCATAGATACATAGATTAAAACATACTTAGATTCATAGATTCATAGATACATAGATTCATACATCCACAGACTCATAGATTTATAGATACATAGATTCATACACCCATAGATACATAGATTCATAGATACATAGATTCATACATCTATAGACTCATAGAACTGTTTGGGTTGGAAGACACCTCCAAGTTCACTGAGTCCAACCATCAACCTAACCCCACCATGGCCATTAAAACAGGTCCCTCTTATGCTATCACCTGATATTAAGAAGAAGAGACCAACCCCCACCTGGCTACAACCTCCCTTCAGGGAGTTGCAGAGAGCAAGAAGGTCTCTGGCCTCAGCCTCCTTCTCCAGGCTGAGCACCCCCAGCTCCCTCAGCTGCTCCAGACCCCTCCCCAGCTTTGTTGCCCTTCTCTGGACACCTTCCAGCAGCTCAACATCTTTCCTGAACTGAGGGCCCAGAACTGGACACAGGACTCAAGGTGTGGCCTAACCAGTGCTGAGCACAGGGCACAATGACTTCCCTGCTCCTGCTGGCCACACTCTTCCTGATGCAGGCCAAGATGCCATTGGCCTTCTTGGCCCCCTGGGCACACTGCTGGCTCATGTTCAGCTGATGTCAACCACTACCCCCACGTGCCTTTCTGCCTGGCTGCTCTCAGCCACTCTGTCCCCAGCCTGTAGCACTGCCTGGGGTTGCTGTGGCCAATGTGCAGCACCTGGCACTTGGATGTGTTCAATCTCCTGCCCTTGGACTCTGCCCATCTGTCCAGCCTGGCAAGGTCCCTCTGCAGACCTCTCCTGACCTCTAACAGATCAACTCCTGCCCCCAGCTTGGTGTCATCTGCAAATTCACTGCTGATGGACTCAATGCCCCCATCCAGATCATCAATAAAGATATTGAACAGGCTGGGGCCCAGCACTGATCCCTGGGGCACACCACTGGTTCCTGTCTGCCAGCTGGCTGTGGCAGCATTCACCACCACTCTCTGGGCTCAGCCTCCAGCCAGTTCCTCACCCATACCAATACCATACCCTATACCAATAATAATGAAATGAATAATACCTCAATAATACTTATAATGATAATGATAATAAAGAAATAAATACATTTCAACCTGTTATTCTTTTTCTAAGTCCATTCTCCTGGGCTTATTCAAATGGCAGTGCCACTACATATTAATAAAGCCACTAACTGCATCTTAGCTTCCTTCTTCTCTCTCAATTGTTTTTTCCTGTTAGATTCTGCCCCCTAGCCTCTTGCCTGCTGCTATCAGTTTGTGACACATATATGGGGAGTAAGAAACTGCAAGAAAGTGTCCCCCCCAAACTACTAATGTACATTTAGGCACTGCCACAGACTCACAAACCACCCAGAAATGTGACTCTGGGCAACCTGACCTAGTGAAAAGTGTCCCTGCTCATGGCAAGGACGTTGGAGTTAGATGATCCTTGAGGGCACTTCCAACCCTGGTGATTCTGTGAATCACTTTTGCAGACACTTTGACAGGAGGCTAGAAGGAGACACTCACCTGCCAGCTGCCAAGTGCTGTGGACAAGAGAAAGGACAAGCCAGAACCTGGAGAACATAGTTGTAAAGGAGGTTTTCTTCTCTGTCCTTCATCCAAAGCTGGGGGATGAGAGCTGCAGGTGGTGAAGTCCAGAGGAAGAGATAACAGCAAGTGCTGCTCCTCGGGGCTTGAAGGCTGGGGGGGTGGGGTGGAGAGAAAGCTCTGAGTGCCAAATGAGGAAATGTTCTGTCACATGCCACAGACAAACCAAGACCACACAGCACAGATTTTGCTGTCAAAAAAAAAGCAAGGACTTCTCCCCGAGGGCAAACCATGCTGCCTTGGGACAGCAGACTGCCCAGAGGGGTGGTTGGGTCCTCATCCCTGGAGATACTCAAGGCCATGCTGGACAGGCCTCTGGGCAACCTGATCTAGTGGAGGATGTCCCTGCTGAGTGCAGGGGGTTGGACTGGATGAGCTTTGGAGCTCCCTTCCAACCCAGAGCATTCTGTGATTCTCTGATTCTGTATCTCAGTGCTTTCCTGCTGTCTCTCCCAAAGAGACTTGTGAGAAGCTCAAGGTATCAAAGAAGCAGTGAAATCCCAGACAGAAATTCAGCCTCAGCTTTTCAATCTCCCACCTTAATCCCACAGTGAAAACATCCCATCAGGAGAATGTGTCAGACCCAGCTGTGTGGATGGGTGGAAGTTTAGAGGATTCCAGGGAAATTCACTGTGTAGAACACAGTTTCTTCCCTTCTAAATGAGGTTGTCACTGACTCTCATTTCTGCACAAATGTAACTGGGATGCCAGCACACAAAGATGCCTGAAAATGGCTCCTTTTGACAACAATGTGCATTTTTCTTGGGCTGTGAGGTGGATTGCAACCTGGCTCCACAACAGAGTTCAGAGGGTTGTGGTCAGAGGCACAGAGTCAGCTTGGAGGTCCGTGGCCAGTGGTGTTCCCCAGGGATTAGTACTGGGCCCAGTTTTGTTCAATATCTTTATTAATGACCTGGCTGAGGGGATTGAGTGCACCCTCAGCAGGCTCCTGGTGAAACAAAACTAAGGGATGGTGGCTGACAGCCCTCAGGCTGTGTTGCCATCCAACCAGAGCTGGACAGGCTGAGAGCTGGACACAGGCAGGAAGGTCAATGAGGACAAGGGCAGGGTCCTGCAGCTGGGCAGGAACAACAGCAGGCACCAGGACAGGTTAGAGGCTGCCCTGCTGGAGAGCAGCTCCATGGAGAAAGACCTTGGAGTGCTGCTGGGCAGCAAGTTCTGCATGGGACAGCAATGTGCCCTGGGGGCCAAGAGAGCCAATGGCATCCTGGGGTGCAGCAGGAAAAGTGTGGTCAGCAGGACTGGGGAGGTTCTGCTGCCCCTCTGCTCTGCCCTGCTGAGACCACAGCTGCAATCCTGTGTCCAGTTCTGGGCTGCCCAGTTCCAGAGGGACAGAGACCTGCTGGAGAGAAAACAACAGAGAAACAAGAGGATGCTTAGGGGCCTTGAGCATCTCCCCTGTGAAGAGAGACTGAGAGCCCTGGGGCTGTTTAGTCTGGAGAGGAGAAGGCTGAGAGGGATCTGATCAATGTCTATCAATAGCTGAGAGGTGGGGGTCAGGTGGAGGGGGCCAAGCTCTTTTGGGTGGTGCACAGTGATAAGCCAAGGAAAAAATGGAGACAAACTTGAACAGGGAAGGCTCAACATGAGGAGAAACTTCTTTGGTGTGAGGCTGCTGGAGCCTGGAGCAGGCTGCCCAGAGAGGTTGTGGAGTCTCCTGCTCTGGAGACCTTCAAAACCCACCTGGATGCACTCCTGTGCAGACTTCCCTAGGTGGTGCTGCTCTGGCAGGGTGGGGTTTGGACTGGATGACCCCTGGAGGTCCCTTCCAGCCTCTCAAGCACTGTGATCCTGTGTGATACTTTAACTCAGCAGATTTTTTACCATGCAAATGTTTCGTTCTGTTTAGAGAAGCTGCTCAGTGGGTGTGGGTGTGGGTGGGGGGGTGTGTAAATAGCAAGGTAATGCAAAAAAGAGAGTTAGGTCCCTGAAAAAGTCCTCAGGATTAAAATAAAAAGGAGAACCTGGTCTGTGAAATGAGAAACGCCAAGGAAATGCCTGCACAGATGGTGGGAAGTTAGCTGTTGCTCAGTTCATGTTCTCTTTCAGAGTACCCTGGCACGCAGCTTTATCACATTGATAAAGCAAAAGCTTTCATTTGTTTTTTCCCCTCTGGAAAAGACATTTCTAGACTGATTTTGGTTCTCTCCAAACACGCAATAAATATTTCTTAACCAGCTGCCCATGGTCTTGCCTAAAGGAGCAAAAGTTTTCTTTGGCCTGAGCTGGTTTGTCTTGGACTGAACACACTTCACAGTCTCACAGTATCACTGATGTTGGAAGAGACCTCAAAGATCATCAAGTCCAGCCTGTCACCACAGACCTCATGACTAGACCATGGCACCAAGTGCCACATCCAATCCCCTCTCGAACACCTCCAGGGACGGTGACTCGACGACCTCCCTGGGCAGCACATCCCAATGGCTAACAACTCTCTCAGTGAAGAACTTTCTCCTCACCTCCAGTCTAAACTTCCCCTGGCACAGCTTGAGACTGTGTCCTCTTGTTCTGGTGTTGGTTGCTAGAGAGAAGAGACCAACCCCCACCTGGCTACAACCTCCCTTCAGGGAGTTGCAGAGAGTAATGAGGTCTCCCCTGAGCCTCCTCTTCTCCAGGCTAAGCAACCCCAGCTCCCTCAGCCTCTCCTCACAGGGCTGTGCTCAAGGTCTCTCACCAGCCTTGTTGCCCTTCTAGCTGCTTCTCATTAGCTGAGCCTCAGTAATCATTGGAAATAATCAACCTGCATCTTTGGGCTATTGTTTACATAATGGATTTTGTAGGGAAAAGAAAGACCTGGTCCAGCCTAACTTCCTGGACAAGATGATATGGCTATAAAAATAACTGGGGAAATGCCTGCTCTTTGTATTCTCTCTCTGATGAGTCAGTGTTTGCTTCCTTTGCTTTATCACTATTTCCTTCCTTAGAAAAAAACACTAATCATAATAATTATAGGATAGCCCTTTCCAGAAAGAAACCTTTCAAAACATTGCCCATGGGCTAACACTTCAAGGAGCCTCTGGATGATGCTCTTGGTCATATGGCTTAGGCCTGTGAGGAACAGTGAGTTGCTCCATTCCAGCTGAAGATATTCAAATTCCATTTATCCTGGAGAAGAGGAGGCTCAGGGGAGACCTCATTGCTCTTCCAACTCCCTGAAGGGAGGTTGTAGCCAGGTGGGGGTTGGTCTCTTCTCCCAGGCAAACAGCATCAGAACAAGAGGACACAGTCTCAAGCTGTGCCAGGGAAGATTTAGGCTGGAGGTGAGGAGAAAGTTCTTCCCAGCAAGAGAGATTGGCCATTGGGATGTGCTGCCCAGGGAGGTGGTGGAGTCCCCATCCCTGGAGGTGTTCAGAAAAGGCTTGGATGTGGCACTTGGAGCCATGGTTTAGTTGTCAGGAGGCATTGGGTATTAAGTAATAGGTTGGACTTCATGATCTCTGGGGTCTTTTCCAACCTTACTGATCCTCTGATTCTATGAACATTGTGGCCTTCTGCTATCTGAAGGGGGTACAAGAGAGCTGGGGAGGGACTCTTTAGGGTGTCAGCCAGTGATAGGACTGGGGGTTGGATTCAAGCTGGAGGAGGGGAGATTTAAGTCAGACATTAGGAAGAAGTTGTTGCCCATGAGGGTGGTGAGAGCCTGGCACAGGTTGCCCAGGGAGGTGGTGGAAGCCTCCTGGCTGGAGGTGTTTGCAGCCAGGCTGGATGTGGCTGTGAGCAACCTGCTGTAGTGTGAGGTGTCCCTGGCCATGGCAGGGGAGTTGGAACTGGCTGAGCCTTGAGGTCCCTTCCAACTCTGACAATTCTATGGTAGTTCTATGAAAGGCTGATGGTCCTGGCTGGAGTCTGTGGCTGGGATGCCTTTTGCAGGACACCTTTTGTTTAGCTGGTTTGCGCTGGCAGTGCAAACCACATATGCCACAAGAAACTGGCCAGGGCTCCAGCTCTGCTTTAGCCCAGCCACCAGTCAGGAGCATGCAGCCAGAGCAGCTTCTTTCTCTTCTCTCTTCTCTCTTCTCTCTTCTCTCTTCTCTTCTCTTCTCTCCTCTTCTCTCCTCTTCTCTCCTCTTCTCTTCTCTTCTCTTCTCTCCTCTTCTCTTCTCTTCTCTTCTCTTCTCTTCTCTTCTCTTCTCTTCTCTTCTCTTCTCTTCTCTTCTCTTCTCTTCTCTTCTCTTCTCTTCTCTTCTCTTCTCTTCTCTTCTCTTCTCTTCTCTTCTCTTCTCTTCTCTTCTCTTCTCTTCTCTTCTCTTCTCTTCTCTTCTCTTCTCTTCTCTTCTCTTCTCTCTCTGACTCACCTACCCCTGGCTGCATGGACACAAGGGAGCATCCTCTCCTCAAACGAGCCAGGCACCACGTGTAGGGAACTTTGAACTTAAGGTTCAACTCTTGTTACCCACTTCTGGTATTCCACAAACACCTTGACTGTTACAAGCAAGGCATAAACTGCAGCCACTGCTAGCACCTTGCAACCATCTTTAAACAGGACTTTGGCAGACCTGAGCACAAACTGCTGAAGGCATCTGGTGCTCTGTGGTGAGTTCTGCCTCCTCAGGGAAAAGGAAAGATCCAAGCTAGAGGAGGGGAGATTTAGATTAGATGTTAGGAATAAGTAAGACACTGGAACAGGCTGCCCAGGGAGGTGGTGGGAGGACCTGCATGTCCTGGTAGAGAGCTGGTAAGCCCTGGTCAAGACTTCAAGGCTCAGCCTGTTCCTACTGAAGGCCTCATTCTCTGCAGCCAGTGTCACAGTGTTTTCAGTTAACATTTACCTCTAACCATTCAACTAAGTAGCATCCTCCATCAAAGGGCACTGCTGTGGATGCTCTTCACAGCACTGCATGCAGAGGGTGCTCTCTGCTCACCTGACTTCTCATAGTGATGAAGCCGATGTGCATCTGCAGCAAGTTTAGGCTCCTGCCCACACCTTGGGGATTCTCACTCTTGTTCTTGGCAGCACCAGTCTAGCAATCTGTTCTGGAAAGCCTCAGTGCTCTGTTGTTGTTCCTTGATATGAGGCAGTTCCACTGCATTCATCAGCTGCATTCTGCAAACCCAACCATTCACTGCTCAAGGTAAGCTCTTTATTTCAGCTGTGTTTTCCCAGGCAATGCATTAGGAGGCATGCAAACAACAGAAGATGAGTCAATATTGACAAGAACACTCCCTAGACAGAGGCACAGCATCATTCAGGTTGGAAAAGACCCTCAGGAGCACCAAGCCCAACCACTGACTCTACTCTGCAAGGGTCACTCCTAAACCATAGCCCCAAGCACCACTTCCAAACCACCTTGAAACACTTCCAGGCTTGGGGACTCCACCACCTCCCTGGGCAGCCTCTGCCAATCTCTGACCACTCTGGCTGGGAACAAATGTTTCCTCCTGTCCAGTCTAACCCTACTCTGCTGCAGCCTGAGGCCATTCCCTCTTGTTCTGTCACTAATTACCTGGGAGAAGAGACCAGCACCAACCCCTCCACAACCTCCTTTCAGGGAGCTGTAGACAGCCAGGAGGTCTCCCCTCAGCCTCCTCTCTTTCACTCTAACCATCCCCAGCTCCTTCAGTCACTCCTCACAAGATTTCTTTCTCCAGACCCTTCCCAGCTTCCTTGCCCTCCTCTGCCCTGGCTCCAGCACCTCCACATCTCTCTGGCATTGAGCTGCCCAACCCTGGACACAATACTGCAGCTGTGGCCTCCCCAGAGCTGAGTCCCAGGGGACAATCCCCTCCCTGCTCCTGCTGGCCACAGCATTGCTGATCCCAGCCAGGAGGCCTTTGGCTTTCTTGGCCCCCTGGGCACACTGCTGGCTCCTCTTCAGCTGCTTGTCAGTTAGAACCATGAAGATCAATTAGTTCTGCACAAATTCTGTCCAACTTGGCCTAAAACAACAGGGCCCAAACCCAAATGTGATGTTTGGGTGGCACCCAATTTTAATCTACTTTGTAGAACTTCTCTCATCAAATGAAGCTGTAACACTTGGAAGCTGGCTGGAAGACTTTACAGTACACAATATTCTCAGTCAACACTGATGAAAGTGAGACAGGGCTTGAACATATCAGAAAACAACAAAGAGTATGAGAAAAAGGGGGGACAAGGGGAGGGGGGACCAGGCAGGCTACCTTGAATTCCTGGCAAGGTGGAAGAAAAAATGGTACTAATTGTTAATCATGAGGGCATAGGAATCAGAAGCAGTCCCTAAGAGAGGTAATTAATAGCATGTGCTGAACTGGAAGGTGTACTGAGGAAAGGAGCAGAGCAAGAAGGCTTCATCCATAGGCAGTGGGCTGACCATCAGAACCAGGGCACTGATTGTGCCTCTGTACTGGGCACTGGTGAGATCACATCTTCAGCTCTGGCTTCAGTTTTGGGGTCTCTCACTACAAGGTGGACATTGAGGGCTGGAGCAGGTCCAGAGAAGGGCAACAAAGCTGTGGAAGGGCCTGGAGAGCAGGGCTGGGGAGGAACAGCTGAGGGAGCTGAGGTGTTTATTCTGGAGAAGAGGAGGCTGAGGGGAGACCTCATTGCTCTCTACAGCTCCCTGAAAGGAGGTTGGAGCCAGGCAGGAGTTGGTCTCTTCTACCTAGTAACAAGTGACAGGACCTGAGAAATGGCCTCAAGTTGCCCCAGGGGAGGTTTAAGTTGGAGATTCAAGGGAATTTCTTCCCTGAAAGGGTTCTCAAAGCCTGGCACAGGCTGCCCAGGGAGGTGGTTGAATGCCCATCCCTGGAGGTGTATCCAAGAGGCAGAGCTGTGGTGCTGAGGGCCATGGGTTAGCACTGGCCTGGGTAGAGTTAGAGAATGGCTGCAGTGGATGAGTTTAAAGGTCTCTTCCAGCCAAAGCAATTCTGTGATTCCATGACCCCATGACAGGGTTTTCTGGGTGGTTCTGCTGTGACTCTGCATGCTTACAGCTCAGGTGGTGGAACAAGCTGTGCTTAGCAAGCTGTCAAACCCTTTCAAGCAAACTCAGTGCCCAGGGAGAGGCCCAGGTGCAGTTCCTGAGGGGGTTTCTAGGTCTACTTTAGCACTTCCAGCTTCCAGGAGCCCATTCCCACTAAGCAGCTTGGACACGGACACAGCCACAGCCAGGCTGCTCCAGGGCAACTAAGAGCACAGCCTGGGGCCACTGTAGCCCAGCTGGCCTGAGGAGCTGACAGCATTGCTAAGGACTCTGACAGCAGTACAGAAGCTTTGCAGAGGTTGCCAAGGGATGCAGTGAAGTTATCCTCAATGTTGGGAACCTCATAAGAGGTTCTGCCAGTAGCTGCTTAGTTTTAGCTGACACTGCCTTTGGGCAGGACCTTTCCAGTTCCCTGTTTCTGGTATGTTTATAAATCAAAGGTTGCTAGTTCCAGGATGTAGAAGAGTCTAAGATCTAACACCTGTAGATACATCATGCCCTCTATTTCTGGAGCACTGCATCCAGCTCTGGAGCCCTCAATATAGGAAGGACCTGGACCTGATGGAGAGGGTCCAGAGGAGGCCATGAAAATGAGCAGGAGGTTGAAGCAGCTCTGCTCTGAGGACAGGCTGAGAGAGCCTGGAGAAGAGAAGGCTCCAGGGAGACCTAATGGCAGCCTGCCAGGACCTGACAGGGGGTACAAGAAGGCTGCAGAGAGAATGCTTGCAAAGGCCTGCAGGGACAGGAGCAGGGGCAATGGCTTCAAACTAGAGCAGAGCAGATTGAGAACCAAGTTCTGCCCCAGGAGTGAGGTGGAACACTGGCACAGGTTGCCCAGGGAGGTGGTTGAGGCTCCATGCCTGGAGATATTCAAGGTGAGGCTGGAGAGGGCTCTGGGCAACCTGATCTAGCTGGGGATGTCCCTGCTGAGTGCAGAGGGGTTGGACTGGATGAGCTTTGGAGGTCCCTTCCAGCCCAGCCCATTCTGTGACTCTCTGAAGTCCTCAGCAGTGTTGGAAATGTCAATAATAATTCTGAGTGATTTGTTCAGATATGAACTGAGTTTAATTCATCCCTTTTGCACAACCCTAGGAGGTTCCTACTGCATTATTGAAGCCACAAAGCATTTCTGCTCCCACTCCCTCCCACACTCTTGCTGCAGCTCATCTTCCAATGCTTACATTACAGCTTTGGAGGTCCCTTCCAGCCCAGAGCACTCTGTAATTCTGTGATTCTCCCTTTAGCATTAGAAGAGAGAAACTCTGCTTGCACTTTTGTGAGAGAAGTAGACTGCACTTCATGCTTCCCTCCTTTTGTTGGTGTCAGGACACAAGAGGATCTGCTTATTCAGGCACGATTGAAATCCTTCCTGCATTCAGAAATAGCAACTTGTACCAACGTGCTGACACTTGGTTTTGCAGCACAGCAAGTGGGAGAGGGGAGTGACACAGCCCAGCAGGAGAACACGATGTGTCTGTGCTGAAGCTCTGTGTACTGCCTGTTCATCAAAAGCTCTGGAGGAAAATGCAACTCTGTCAGCTAACAGCTTGCCCTCTGCAGCAACACAGCAGCTTTACAGAGATGAGGAACTGGAACCAGCATTTGGGCAAGTGCAGAGCCACAGAGTGCATCCAGTTGGAAAGGACACTCAAAGGGCCTCTTGTCCAACCCCCTGCAGGCAGCTGGGACACCTCCTAGGCACCTGTTAGAGCAGGCTGCCCAGGGACACAGCCAGGCTGATCTTGAATGTCTCCAGGAATGGGGCCTCAAACACATCCCTGGGCAACCTGTTCCAGTGTCTCTCCACCCCCACTGTGCAGAACTTCCTCCTGGTGTCCAACCTAACTCTGCCCTGCTCCAGTTTCAAACCATTGCCCCTCAGCCTATCCCCACAGCCCCTTCTGAACAGTCCCTCCCCAGCCTGCCTGTAGGTCCCCTGCAGATATTGAAATGCAGCTCTAAGGTGTCTCTGGAGCCTTCTCTTCTCCAGGCTGAACAGCCCAGTCTCCATAGCAGAGCTGATCCAGGCCTCCACTACCTTGCTGAACATCACATTGGAGTATCTCTTGGTGATACTGCTGCTGTATGCCGCCTGGAATGGCTGGCTGACAGCTCAGCCATCTGCAGCAGCATCACCTGCTTCTCACATTCCAGGTAAAGCACCCTGTGTGCTTTTCCTGCCTCTTCCCTGTCTCTCTACACACACAGGAATGACATGAAGTTAAAGCCTGGATCCATATGTGTTCCTCCACAGCCATTTGCTTTTGTAGAGACCTGCAGCAAATGGGCACTTGTTGAATGTACCTGCACATCAAGTTCATCAGGAACAGCAATCACAGACTCACAGAATACATCTGGTTGGGGAAAGCTGGGGAGGCACTTTTTAGCTTGTCAGGAGTGATAGGACTTGGGGGGAATGGATCCAGGCTAGAGGAAGGGAGATTTAGATCAGACCTTAGGAAGAAGTATTCCCCATGAGGGTGGTGAGAGCCTGGCACAGGTTGCCCAGGGAGGTGGTGGAAGCCTCCTGCCTGGAGGTGTTTGCAGCCAGGCTGGATGTGGCTGTGAGCAACCTGCTGCAGTGTGAGGTGTCCCTGGCCATGGCAGGGGGTTGGAGCTGGCTGAGCCTTGAGGTCCCTTCCAACCCTGACAACTCTGTGATTCTGAGAATAATTAAGCAACAAACCACCTTATGAACAGTTGGAGTGAGTTATGATAAGATATTCAGTCCCTGGCATTGGAATCATTCTGGTGTTTGGTGTAACTGGCCTGCAGGAGCAGCAGCAATGGGAAACAGTGAAATGAGGACAGTTCCTGGGCTGTGCTGGCCTCTGGTGATTCTTCAGCTCAGTGCAAACAGCTCTCCTGCAAACTGTAAGGATCTCCTTCCTTTCTTTTTCTCTCATTTCCAGCTTCCTCACATATTTAAAATCCCTTTCACGTTTGCTGTCACCATTGTGAGCATTTACAGCCTTACATTTCACATCTGCAGTGAAGTCATTAGGATGGAGCTGGGTTTTTAGTGGCATCATCAATTGCCCTTCATTCTCCATCTCAATAAGAGTGAAGAGCTTCACTTCCATATGCACTAAATCCCAGCACCTTTCCCATCTGTAAGAGAATTTCTCTCTCTTGTGCACAGGCTGGGTCTCTTTAGTGTGGAGAGGAGGAGCCTGAGGGTGACCTCCTTGCTGTATCATAGTATCATAGTACCAGTCAGGGTTGGAAGGGATCACAAGGATCAGCTAGTTCCATCCCCCCTGCCATGGGCAGGGACACCCCACACTACATCAGCCTGGCCACAGCCTCCTCCAGCCTGGCCTTAAACACCTCCAGGGACAGGGCCCCAACCACCTCCCTGCACAACCCATTCCAGGGCTTCACCACTCTCATGGGGAAGAACTTCCTCCTCATCTCCAGCCTGAATCTCCCCACCTCCAGCTTCATTCCATTCCCCCTAGTCCTATCACTGCCTGAGATCCTGAGCAGTCCCTCCCCAGCCTTCCTGGAGCCCCCTTCAGATCCTGGAAGGCCACAATGAGGTCACCTGGGAGCCTTCTCTTCTCCAGACTGAACAGCCCCAACTCCTTCAGTCTGTCCTCACAGCAGAGCAGCTCCAGCCCTCTGCTCATCCTCCTGGCCCTTCTCCGGACACCTCCCAGCACCTCCAGATCCCTCTTGTCATAGGGGCTCCAGAACTGGAGGCAGTACTGCAGGTGGGGTCTCAGCAGAGCTGAGCAGAGGGGGAGTGCACGGGGAGTGCCCAGAGGCTGGAGCCAGACTCTGCTGGGTGCTGCCCAATGCCAGCACAAGGACAGTGGTGGAAGCTGAGGCAGAGGAAGTGCCATGGAAACAGGAGGAAGAATTTGTTCCCTGTGAGGGTTCTAGAGCCCTGGCACAGGCTGCCCAGGGGGGTTGTGGAGTCTCCTCCTCTGGAGGTATTCAAGACCTGCCTGGATGTGTTGCTGTGTGACCTGCCCTGGGTGCTCCTGCTCTGGCAGGGGGTTGGACTGGATGAGCTTTCAAGTCACTCTGTGGCTGTGATTCTGTGGTTGTGTGATCATCTCCAGGTGTGGGAGCAATACCAAGGGGTTTTACAGTCTACAAGGTTATTTAAAACAAATGTCTCCACCTCCCACAGTGCCTCTGCAGAGAAGGTGCTTGGCCATGAGCTCTCCCTCAGTGGCTTCTGGGGTGGCAAACCAGCCCCACACAGTTCCTCTGTACCTCTTTAGGAGAAAACCTTTCCTCCCATCACCACAGAGTCTCCCCCACAAGTATTTTCTGTTCCTCTTATGAAACCTTCTTGGCTTCCCTCCCATTCTCTGCACTCTAGAACAAGGCTCCAAAGCATCCTTCTCCCCCACAAACACTCACAACTCTTAAGCAAGAAACCATCTGTGTGAGCTTGTGGCACAGAAGGCCAGGGTCAGCCTGGGCTGCATCTGAAGCAGCATTGCCAGAGATGGAGAGAGAGGATCCTGCCCCCCTGCTCTGGGGAGAACTCACCTGCAGGGCTGTGTCCAGCTATGGAACCCTCAATACAGGAAGGACCTGGACCTGATGGAGAGGGTCCAGAGGAGGCCATGAAAATGAGCAGGGGGTTGGAGCAGCTCTGCTGTGAGGACAGGCTGAGGGAGCTGGGGGTGTTCAGCCTGGAGAAGAGAAGGCTCCAGGGAGACCTAACAGCAGCCTGCCAGGACCTGAAGAGGCTACAAGAAGGCTGCAGGGGGACTGCTTGCAAAGGCCTGCAGGGACAGGACCGGGGTAATGGCTTCAAAGCAGAGCAGAGCAGATTGAGATTGGATGTGAGGAACAAGTTCTGCACCAGGAGGGTGCTGGAACACTGGCACAAGTTGCCCAGGGAGGTGCTTGAGCCTTTGCCACTGTCCCCCACAGCAAATTCTTGGCCAAGCTGTCAGTCCCTGGCTTGGACAGCAGCACTCTGAGCTGGGTTAGGAACTGGCTGGAGGCTGAGCCCAGAGAGTGGTGGTGAATGGTGCCACAGCCAGCTGGCAGCCAGGCACCAGTGGTGTGCCCCAGGGATCACTGCTGGGCCCCATCCTCTTTAACATCTTCATTGATGATCTGGATGAGGGCATTGAGTCCATCAGCAGTAAGTTTGCAGATGACACCAAGCTGGGGGCAGGAGTTGATCTGTTAGAGGTCAGGAGAGCTCTGCAGAGGGACCTTGCCAGGCTGGACAGATGGGCAGAGTCCAAGGGCAGGAGATTGAACACATCCAAGTGCCAGGTGCTGCACATTGGCCACAACAACCCCATGCAGTGCTACAGGCTGGGGTCAGAGTGGCTGAGAGCAGCCAGGCAGAGAGGGACCTGGGGGTAGTGGTTGACAGCAGCTGAACATGAGCCTGCAGTGTGCCCAGGCAGCCAAGAAGGCCAATGGCATCCTGGCCTGCATCAGGAAGAGTGTGGCCAGTAGGAGCAGGGAGGTCATTGTGCCCTATGCTCAGCATTGCTTAGGCCACACCTTGAGTCCTGTCTCCAGTTCTGGGCCCCTCAGTTCAGGAAAGCTGTTGAGCTGCTGGAAGGTGTCCAGAGAAGGGCAACAAAGCTGGGGAGGGGTCTGGAGCACAGCCCTGTGAGGAGAGGCTGAGGGAGCTGGGGTTGTTTAGCCTGGAGAAGAGGAGGCTCAGGGGAGACCTCATTGCTCTCTCCAACTCCCTGAAGGGAGGTTGTAGCCAGGTGGGGGTTGGTCTCTTCTCCCAGGCAAGCAGCACCAGAACAAGAGGACACAGTCTCAAGCTGTGCCAGGGGAGGTTTAGGCTGGAGGTGAGGAGAAAGTTCTACACAGAGAGAGAGATTGGCCTTTGGGATGTGCTGCCCAGGGAGGTGGTGGAGTCCCCATCCCTGGAGGTGTTCAGGAGGAGACTTGATGGGGTGCTTGGTGCCATGGGTTAGTTGTTTAGGTGGTGTTGGATTGGTTGATGGGTTGGACTCAATGATCTTGAAGGTCTCTTCCAACCTGATTATTTTATAATTATTATTATTATTATTATTATTATTATTATTATTATTACTGTCTACAACTCCCTGAAGGGAGGTTGTAGCCAGGTGGGGGTTGGTCTCTTCTCCCAGGCAAGCAGCACCAGAACAAGAGGACACAGTCTCAAGCTGTGCCAGGGGAAGTTTAGACTGGAGGTGAGGAGAAAGTTCTTCCCAGAATGAGAGATTTGGCATTGGGATGTGCTGCCCAGGGAGGTGGTGGAGTCACCATCCCTGGAGGTGTTTAAGAAGGGCCTGGCTGAGGCACTTAGTGCCATGGTCTGGTTGATTGGATAGGGCTGGGTGAGAGGTTGGACTGGATGATCTTGGAGGTCTCTTCCAACCTGGTTGATTCTATGATTCTGTGAGGCTCCATGCCTGGAGATATTCAAGGTGAGGCTGGACAGGGCTCTGGGCAACCTGATCTGGCTGGGGATGTCCCTGCTGAGTGCAGAGGGGTTGGACTGGATGAGCTTTGCAGGTCCCTTCCAACCCAGCCCAGTCTGTGATCCTGTGATTAGAGGGCAGTAAAGCAATTGCCCTGGGTGCACTTTCCAGAAGGGAGAGCAAACATTTCCTGAGAGGAACCAGAGCCACCACCCCTGGCCTTCCACTGCACAGGCAGTGCTGGAGGAGCTGTGGCCTGCAGAGTGTCACTGGAAGGTAGAAAGCTGAATGTGTCAGATAAGGACACAGCAGAGAAGGGGCAGAACGAAGCCCTCCTGTGTCCGGATGTGGTGACGGGGGGGTGACTTTGTGCTTATGGAGCAGGTCACACTGTTCCCATTGCCCCCAGAGAGGCTGGCTCCTGCCTGCTGGAATCTGCCCTGATGTCACTAGTTCATTCCACAACTGTTTGCCTGTTCCCTTTGCACCCACAGAGCTTTCTGACAGTTTGTTCCAAATTCCTCCTCGCTTCCTTTCTCCGTTTCCCAGTTTCAGAAACACTTCCACTTACAATTTCCTACATCCCTGCTGGAGCCAAGGAGCTGCAGCTAATGCTTTCTGTTCCAAGTTCCTGCTGCTGATATTAG
This sequence comes from Melanerpes aurifrons, assembly GCA_011125475.1. Classification (NCBI taxonomy): domain Eukaryota; kingdom Metazoa; phylum Chordata; class Aves; order Piciformes; family Picidae; genus Melanerpes; species Melanerpes aurifrons. The sequence continues at coordinate 1,589,120 of WWNC01000015.1, read as the reverse complement.
CAAGGAGTTTATCTGCAGGCTGATATTGTTCTAGAGGAGGAGGATGTTCCATGTCTACTTATCAGTCCTTGGAAGCTTCCCCAAGCTCGGTGCTCATTAGGCAGCTTTCCTGTCCTTGGCCTATTGTTTTCTGGTAACCCTTTGTCTGTCCAAGCTCTGGGACCTGCAGAACCAGATTACAGAATTTAGGCAGAAGGGCATTTCATGGCAAGGCTTGCAGCAGTGGATTCACCTTTTTGATCTGCTCAGAGTTGTCAGAGGCTCACCTGAAATCTTATCCACTGCTGCGCTGTGCTGCCAGAAGGAGCTACACACCACAGACTGCATTGGGTTGGAAGGGACCCTCGAAGGTCAACTTGTCCAACCCCCTGCAGGCAGCAGGGACAGCTCCAGCTAGAGCAGGCTGCTCAGGGCCACAACCAGTCTGACCTTGAATGTCTTCAGGGATGGCACCTCAACCACCTCCTTGGGCAGCCTGTTCCAGTATTTCAGCACCTTCATGTAAAGAACTTCCTCCTGATGCCTAACTAAGGAGTCTAATGTCACCTTTCTTCTGGTGCTGGCAGGGAGCTGTGAGCCAGCACCACTCCTGAAGATGTCCTGAAGATATTTTGAAGTCCTAAGGATGTCCTAAAGTTCTAATTCCTTTTTGCTGCCAAGGAGACACAGCTCCATAATTTAGAATCATAGAATCAAAAAGGTTGGAAAAGACCTCAGAGATCATCAAGTCCAACACCTCATGGCTAATTAAACCATGGCTTCAAGTGCCATGTCCAATCCCCTCTTGAACACCTCCAGGGATGGGGACTCCACCACCTCCCTGGGCAGCACATTCCCATGGCCAATCTCTCTTGCTGGGAAGAACTTTCTCCTCACCTCCAGCCTAAACTTCCCCTGGCACAGTTTGACACTGTGTCCTCTTGTTCTGGTGCTGGCTGCCTGGGAGAAGAGACCAACCCCCACCTGGCTACAACCTCCCTGCAGGGAGTTGGAGAGAGCAAGAAGGTCTCCCCTGAGCCTCCTCCTCTCCAGGCTAAGCAACCCCAGCTCCCTCAGCCTCTCCTCACAGGGCTGTTCTCAAGGCCTCTCCCCAGCCTTGTTGCCCTCCTCTGGACACCTTCAAGTGTTTAGATGTCCTTCTTAAACTGAGGGTCCCAGAACTGGACAGAGGACTCAAGGTGTGGCCTAAGCAATGCAGTGCACAAGGCAGAATGATTTCCCTGTTCCTGCTGGCCACACTGTTCCTGACCATAGCCCCTGGACTCAGAAAAGCTGCTTTGCATTTCCCCCAGCACCACTGCTCCTGGATGCACAGAAGCTGCTTTGCATTTCCACCAGCACCACTGCTCCTGGATGCACAGAAGCTGCTTTGCATTTCCCCCAGCACCACTGCTCCTGGATGCACAGAAGCTGCTTTGCATTTCCCCCAGCACCACTGCTCCTGGATGCACAGAAGCTGCTTTGCATGGATGCACAGAAGCTGCTTTGCATTTCCCCCAGCACCACTGCTCCTGGATGCACAGAAGCTGCTTTGCATTTCCACCAGCACCTCTGCTCCTGGAGCTGGCAGTTCATCAAAGCCCTGGCAGTGTCTAGAAGGGAGCAGCAAACAGTATTAGAGGCCTAGAAGGCAGACAGTGAAGTGAAAAGGGAAGACCCAATGCTGCTGTCAGAAAACGTGGGGAGGAGGTGCGACAAGAGCTATCGGATCTGGGTGCATCTGTCTCAGACACTGCTGGAGCAGCATAGAACCTAATCAGAGACCCAGAGAATGTCAGGAGAGAGAGCTCCAGAGATCACCCAGTCCAAGTCCTCTACCAGAGCAGGGTCACCCAGGGCAGCTCACACAGGAACACATCCAGGTGGGGTTGGAAAGTCTCCAGAGAAGGAGACTCCACAGCCTTTCTGGGCAGCCTGCTCCAGGCCTCCAGCACCCTCACACCAAAGAAGTTTCTCCTTGTGTTGAGTTGGAACCTCCTGGGTTCCAGCCTATACCTCTTGTTCCTTGTCCTTGTCCACTGGGTACCACCAAACAGAGCCTGGCCACTTCACCCTGACCCCCAGCCCTCAGCTATTGATAGACATTGATCAGATCCCTCTCAGCCTTCTCCTCTCCAGATTAAACAGCCCCAGGGCTCTCAGTCTCTCTTCACAGGGGAGATGCTCAAGGCCCCTAAGCATCCTCCTGGCTCTCCATTGGACTCTCTCCAGCAGGTCTCTGTCTCCCTGGAACTGGGGAGCCCAGAACTGGACACAGGATTGCAGCTGTGGTCTCAGCAGGGCAGAGCAGAGGGGCAGCAGAACCTCCCCAGCCCTGATGGCCACACTTTTCTTGCTGCACCCCAGGATGCCCTTGGCTCTCTTGGCCCCCAGGGCACATTGCTGTCCATGCAGAACTTGCTGCCCAGCAGCACTCCAAGGTCATTCTCCATGGAGCTGCTCTCCAGCAGGGTGGCTCCTAGTCTGTGCTGGTGCCTCCCAACCTTCAGGACTCTGCACTTGTCCTTATTGACCTTCCTGAGGTTTGCCTGCAGCCAGCTCTCAGCCTGTCCAGCTCTGGTTGGATGGCAGCACAGCCTGGAGGCTGTCACCCATCCACACCAGTTCTGTACCATCATCAGTCTTTTTGGGTGTTAATTACAGGTTCTTTACCACCAGGGTGGTGGAACACTGGCACAGGTTGCCCAGGGAGGTGGCTGAGGCTCCATCCCTGGAGATATTGAAGGTGAGGCTGGACAGGGCTCTGGCAACCTGATCTAGCTGGGGATGTCCCTGCTGAGTGCAGGGGGGTTGGGCTGGATGACTTTGGAGGTCCCTTCCAGCCCAGAGCATTCTGTGATTCTGTGATTCTTAACTTCCAAAACTTTTATTAGACCTCTCCCAGGGCCAGCTTCCCAGTGCTGGGGCTGAAAAAGCAATGAGAGACACTGGTTTAGGGGATGAGAAGGACAAATCACTGCTGCCATATAAGAACCATGATTTAAACCAGGACTTTATTAGAATAAACCAAACCAGGTTGGAAGAGACCTTCAAGATCATCCTGTCCAACCCATCAACCAATCCAACCCACCCAAACAGCTAACCCATGGCACCAAGCACCCCATCAAGTCTCCTCCTGAACACCTTCAATGACGGTGACTCCACCACCTCCCTGGGCAGCCCATTCCAATGGGCAATCACTCTCTCTGTATAGAACTTCTTCCTAACATCCAACCTGAACCTCCCCTGGCGCAGCCTGAGACTGTGTCCTCTTGTTCTGGTACTGGCTGCCTGGGAGAAGAGACCATCATCTGCCTGTCTACAACCTCCCTTCAGGTAGTTGTAGAGAGTGATAAGGTCACCCCTGAGTCTCCTCTTCTCCAGGCTGAGCAACCCCAGCTCCCTCAGCCTCTCCTCACAGGGCTGTGCTCCAAACCCCTCACCAACTTTGTTGCCCTTCTCTGGACACCTTCCAGCAAGTCAATCTCCTTCTTAAACTGAGGAGCCCAGAACTGGACACAGGACTCAAGGTGTGGCCTAACCAGTGCAGTGTACAGCAGCACAATGACCTCCCTGCTCCTGCTGGCCACACTGCTCCTGATGCAGGCCAGGATGCCATTGGCCCTCTTGGCTGCCTGGGCACACTGCAGGCTCATGTTCAGCCTACCATCAACCAGCACCCCCAGGTCCCTCTCTGCCTGGCTGCTCTCAGCCACTCTGACCCCAGCCTGTAGCACTGCCTGGGGTTGTTGTGGCTGATGTGCAGAACCCAGCACTTGGATGTGTTCAATCTCCTGCCCTTGGCCTCTGCCCATCTGTCCAGCCTGTCGAGGTCCCTCTGCAGAGCCTCTCTACCCTCCAGCAGATCAACTCCTGCCCCCAGCTTGGTGTCGTCAGAAAATTTACTGCTGATGGACTCAATGCCCTCATCCAGCTCATCAATAAAGATGTTAAAGAGCACAGGGCCCAGCACTGCTCCCTGGGGCACAGCACTGGTGCCTGGCTGCCAGCTGGCTGTGGCACCATTCACCACCACTCTCTGGGCTCAGCCTCCAGCCAGTTCCTAACCCATCGCAGTGTGCTCCTGTCCAAGCCATGGGCTGACAGCTTGGCCAGGAGTTTGCTATGGGGGAAAAGTTCAGCGTCTCCTTCGAGCCGGAATCGAACCAGCGACCTAAGGCTATCGGCGCGGGTGCCTCTACAGTCCTCCGCTCTACCAGCTGAGCTATCGAAGGGACTTAACCCAGGAGAAGCAGCTGCTCATTTGTGTACAGACATTGAAGTACCTCAGGCCTCCTTCCTGCTCTTTCCCCCTGAGTGACCAAATAGTTCTCTTTAAGAAGACACAAAACCCTTTTCCTTGGAACCAGCCTTTTAATGCCCATTTGGGTGAGCCAACAGAGGATAAAAAGGTATTTACATGGCTTTCATACACAGGCAAAATAGTTCAGTGTAAACAGCATTAAAATCTGTCCAAGACCGACAAAAAAACCAAAGTAAATAAGGACCTTCTCTAGACTGAGAGCTTTGAGTCATTGGATTATGCTTGGTATGAGAAGCACTGGAAAAGAAACACAAATCCCTCTCTGTGAGCCCAGCTCTCATTTTGTAGGGCTTATGAAGCCAGAGGATATCTCAGTAGGGCAGTCTGACATCCAGTGCTGTCAGGTCTGTCACCATGCAAGTGTGGATCAATGCTCCAAGAATTAAACCAGACTTGGACAGGGATAGCAATCAGAGAAGGATTCCTCATGGGAAGTCTCATGAAGCCTTGGACAAAACAAAATGGTCTGAAGAAGGTAGGAAATTATCACCTGCCAGTGCCTGAAGGGGCTACAAGGAGGCTGCAGAGGGACTGTTGGCAAAGGCCTGCAGGGACAGGACCAGGGGCAATGGCTTCAAATTAGAGCAGAGCAGATTGAGATTGGATGTGAGGAACAAGTTGTGCAGCAGGAGGGTGGTGGAACACTGGCACAGGTTGCCCAGGGAGGTGCTTGAGGCTCCATGGCTGGAGATATTCAAGGTGAGGCTGGACAGGGCTCTGGGCAACCTGATCTAGCTGGGGATGTCCCTGCTGAGTGCAGAGGGTTGGACTGGATGAACTTTGGGGGTCCCTTCCAAGCCAGAGGATTCTGTGACTCTCTGAAATCCTCAGCAGTGTTGGAAATGTCAATAATAATTCTGAGTGATTTGTTCAGATATGAACTGAGTTTAATTCATCCCTTTTGCACAACCCTAGGAGGTTCCTACTGCATTATTGAAGCCACAAAGCATTTCTGCTCCCACTCCCTCCCACACTCTTGCTGCAGCTCATCTTCCAATGCTTACATTGCAGAATTACAGCAGCAGAGAAACAGTTTACACTTCTCTTTTTATCAGAGGAGGAAAATGTGTTAATTCAGATATCACAAGCAACAGGAAGGGTTTCTGTGGCTACCTCAGCAGCCAAAGGGAGATGTGGAGCCACACCAGTGAATCAGGTTGCCTGGCTGAGCCAGGGAGCTGGTCCTGCCTCGGAGAGAGAGCTGTGCCAGCAGAGCCTGGAGGTCCCATCCCAGCTGTGCAGTTCTAACAGTCAGTGCTGGAGATCAGGGGAGAAGATTCAGGATATGTACAGATCTGGATATGCTTTATGGAGCAGGCTAAGCTTACAGCATTCTCATAGCTCTCCTTGTGCCTAACCTGGCCCAGTGATGCTGGACCCTGCAGAGACTGGAACTCCCTGGGGGTTCCCTTACACAGCCTAGCTCCAGCTCTACATCTAATGCTCACCACTCCTCCCAGGTCCTACAGCCTATGAGCAGACCTCTGGCCCTGCCTTGCAAGACTGCTTGCTCCTGCTGCTACAGAGAGCAAGAAGCATTCTATGCAAAGCTACCAGGAATGTCCAGAGGAAAAAGCTGCTCTGGCAGGAGAGTTCTTGTATGCTACTGCTCCGGTTCCTCCCGAAGCCGGGCTCGGCCTCACCCTGCAGGTTAAACTGTTGCCCGCTCGTTTTCCTCGATGTTGGTCACCAGGCAGTTGGATTCCTGAGTGCCCAGGTCGGAGCCGCCCCGGTAGATGGCATTGTCAAAGCCACTTGGCCTTTCTCGGTCCCGCCTCCGCTTGTAGAAGAAGTAGAAGGTCAGCCCCGTGCCGGTGAGCAGCAGGAACAGCAGGATCACAATCATCCCTCCCAAGCTGTTTGCAGACGAAGCTGCAGCGCCCTGTTTGGATGCTGTGAAAGGGAAAACAGAAAGATTGCTGCAGGTGGGCAGAGACTGCTGCTGCCTGCAACCAACAGCTCATTACAGAACCTGAGCTCACAGTGACAGAACCACAGAACACATCTGGCTGGAAGAGACCTCCAGGCTCAGCCAGGCCAACCTCCACCCAGCACTGCAGGCTCAGCACCAAACCATGGCCCTAAGCACCAGCTCCACACACTGCTTCAACACCTCCAGGGATGGGGACTCCAGCACTGCCCTGGCCACAACATTCCAAGGCCTCAGAACCCTTCCAGGCAAGAAAGATTTCCTAGCAGCCAGCCTGAACCTCCCCTGGGGCAGCTTGCAACCATTGCCTCTGCTCCTGTGCCTTGACACCCAGGAGCAGAGGCTGTCCCCTCCTCACTGCAACCTCCCTTCAGGGAGCTGCAGAGAGCAAGGAGGTCTCCCTCAGCCTCCTCTTCTCCAGCCTCAACACCCCCAGCTCCCTCAGCCCCTCCTCTAGCCCAGGGGCTCCAGGCCCTTCTCCAGCCTGCCTGCCCTGCTCTGCACAGGCTCCAGCCCCTCAGTGGCCTTCCTGCAGGGAGGGCCCAGAGCTGAGCACAGCACTGCAGCTGTGGCCTCCCCAGTGCTGAGCACAGGGGGATGATCCCCTCCCTGGCCCTGCTGCCCACCCTGCTTCTGACCCAGCCCAGGATGCCTTTGGCTTTCTTGGCCCCTGGGCACTGCTGTCTCCTGCTCAGGGACTGCCAACCAACACCCCCAGGTCCCTCTCCCAGCTGCAGCTTTCCAGCCACACATCCCCAGGTCTGGAGCTCCCCATGGGGTTGCTGTGAGCCAGGTGCAGGACCTGGCCCTTGGCCTTGTTGAACTTCCTCCAGTGAGCCTTGGCCCATGGCTCTCACCTGTCCTGGTCCTGCTGTGAAGCCTCCCTAGCCTCTAGCAGCTGGACACAGCCACCCAGCCTGGTGTCATCTGCAGACTCACTGAGGGAGCCTCAGTGCCCTCACCCAGATCATTGATAAAAACATTGAAGAGGACAGGTCCCAGTGCTGAGCCCTGGGGGAGACCACTGGTGACTGCAAAAGTACTGAAGCACCAGGAGAGCAGGTAAAACTGCTGCATGCTTTGGATGGAGAGAGCAAAAATGGAGTCAGACTCATCTCTGGTCCCTTCCAAGGCATTGCATTGCACTGTAGCATACCACTAGTGAAGCAAAACCCACCAAAGAGAAGGAAAAGAAATATCAATAAGCCAAGCAGGCTGAGGGAAGAGCTCTCCTCTTAGATATAAAATGAAATGATCTGTGGCTGCTAACTGAGCACTTAATGAGCCTTTTTTCTGGAGACAGTGTTACTTGTGGGCAGTAGATGTCCATGGAGTTATTGACCTTTCTTGTCAGTGGGATTCTGAGAGCCCAGCTTACCTTTGTTGACATGGGATTCATGGCTTGCCTCCTCCTCCACAACTGGCAAGTGAAGACAGGTTCATGTTAGACACAGTTTGCCAGGGAGCAAAGATGAAGTGCAGACTGCAGAAAGGACTTTTGCTCTGGGTTCTAATCCAGTTTAAAAGCACCACAGAGTCCTTGAATGGTTTGGGTTGGCAGAGACCATGAAGATCACCGAGTTCCAACCCCCTGCCATGGGCAGGGACACCTCCCACCAGCCCAGGGTGCTCAAGGCTTTGTCCAACCTGGCTTTGAACACTTGCAGGGAGGGACATCCACCACCTCCCTGGGCATCCTGTGCCAGTGTCTCACCACCCTCCCTGTCAAGAATTTCTAGTATCTAGTCTAAATCTCCCCTCTTTCATTCTGAAGCTCTTACCTTTCATCCTGTCACTGCACTCCCTGATAGAAGGTCCCTCCCCAGCTCTCCTGGAGCCCCTTCAGGTACTGGAAGGCTGCTCTAAGGTCTCCCTGGAGCCTTCTCTTCTCCAGGCTGAGCAGCCCCAGCTCTCCCAGCCTGTCGGTTCTCAGCTCTCTGAGCATCTCCATGGCCTGCTCTGGAGCCTCTCCAGCAGCTCCAGGTCTTTCTTGTGTGCTGGGGGCCCCAGAGCTGGAGGCAATGCTGCAGGTGGGGGCTGAGCAGAGCAGAGCAGAGGGGCAGAATCTCCTCCCTGTGCTGCTGCTCTCCCTGCTCTGGCTGCAGCTCAGCACAAAGCTGCCTGCTGGGCTGCCAGGGACCAGTGCTGGCTCCTGGGGAGTTTGTCACCAACTGACAACCCAAGGCCTTCTCCTCCAAACTGCTCTCAAGTCACTCCTTGCCCAGCCTGGATTTGTGCTTGGGATTGCCCTAACCCAGGTGCAGGACTTTGCACTTGGCCTGGTTGAACTTCCTGAGTTCCATTTATTCACCAAGGCACAAAGTGCACTCAGTGCATAACTAGTTAGGCTTGATGTGTATTAACCCCTGCTCCTCAAACAACCCAGGGCATGGAAATCCAGGACTTACTTTTGGGGATCTTGCAAATGAAATTCTGGTCAACAGAGCAGAAGTAATTCCTCCAGGTTCCACTTGAGACATCCATGTCTACACAGTGTTCATTAAAGATGGTTGTAGGCTGTCCTTTCTCCCAGTTGACAAATTCTATCACACTCCTGTCTGTCCATAGCCACTCCCCTGAAATTAAAAGTGGTGCCTGTTAAGTGAGGGAAGTGGGGAAGCCTCTCCAGGCAGCCAGGCACAGTGGCATTGGTCATGGAATGTGTTAGGTCATTACACTAGCAGCACAGAGAGCTCATTTCTCACTCTTTGAACAGCCAGAGGAGTTTAGATGGGAGTGTGCCAAATCTAAGAACTCAAAGATAAACTTCCTAAACTGTCTATTGTGCACTGGGGGAAACCAAGAGTTGATTGGTACAGCCACAAGGGAAAGGCCTCCAGAGGCTGGAGAGCCCCAGGGGCACAGGCAGCTTGCCCCAGGACATTGCAATCTGTTCTTCTGCTCTGTTCCCTGTCTCTCTCTGTTGCAGGCAGTGCACAGCCAAAGCTCTCTCTCTTCTCTCCATCTCAGGCCCTGTGCTGTTATCTCATGGGGTGTGGGGCAGAGGCTTTCTCCTGGCCTTGGCTGGCAGTGAATCTCCAGCTGCAGCCCAGGGCCTGGGGAAGCCTGGGGCAGGCCTGGGGCTGGGGGCAGCAGTTTGGCTGCTCCTGGGCTGTGAGGCTGAGGGGGGTGGAGGCTTCTGGCAGGCTCTGGCCTGGTAGGCTCAGGTGTGTTCCTTCTACCTGAATGCCTTCTGTGTGTCTTTGTGAACAGAGTTTCCATTCCAGCTTCCAACCAGTGTGGAGCATTTTTATTGACTCCTTGGGCAGGGCTGAAAGATCTTCCCTGGCCTTTGGAGCTGGGCAGCTCCTGGCTCAGAACTTGGATACAATCAGGGTCATGGTGTCAGAGGTGAACAGAAGACAGGCCAGGGCTACTCAAGGGTTTTTAGCAGAAGCCTGTGCCCAGGACCCACCCATGCCTGGGAGCTTTGTTAAAAAGCAGAGCATCTATGCTGGCCACATGCTGAGCTCCAGGGACTCAGACTGCTCAGCTTTGCTTCACTTGTGAATCCAAGGTCAGTGAAGATGAGAGCTGAATCAATTCTCTTTGCAGACAGAATCAGCTCTCCTTAATAATAACTCAGAAACATGGAATCACAGAGTGGTAGGGGCTGGGAGGCACCTTGAAAGCTCATCCAGTCCAACCCCCTGCCAGAGCAGGAGCACCTGGAGCAGGTCACACAGGAACACATCCAGGCAGGTGTTGAATATCTCCAGCAGAGTGGAGCAGAGGGGCAGAATCCCCTCCCTGGCCCTGCTGGCCACACTTCTCTTGCTGCAGCCCAGGCTCTGCTTGGCTCTCTGGGCTGCAAGTGCTCCCTGCTGGCTCCTCTTGAGCTTCTCCTCCCCCAGCACCCCCAAGGCCTTTTCTTCAGGGCTGCTCTCCAGCCAGTCCCTGCCCAGCCTGTATTGGTGCTTGGGATTGCCCTTCCCCAGCTGCAGGACCTTGCCCTTGGTCTTGTTGAACCTCCTGAGGTTGTCCTGGGCCCAGCCCTGCAGCCTGTTAAAGATTTAGCAGTTGGTTCACCTCTGATTGTTTCTCTAGTATTTGGTGTCAATATGTGCCATGTTAATGCTATTTGGTGTTTGATTAATTAGCCTCAGGGTGTGCATCTGGGTGTGCACTGTGAGGTGATTACCATCAAAGTTTTGGAAGAGTCCTATCCAAAATTTCCTGAAGTCATTTGAAAGTGTAGACAAATAAATGAGGAGAAAGTTCAGCTCAGCAGAATCTTCTATGGAGACCAGAGAGGCACCTAAAGAAAACCAAGTACATATCACATATCATTCCAGCAAGATTTGCCATTACAAGTGAATTACCTCAGTGAACAATCAGGATGTTTTGTGCTCAGGGTTTTCACAGGGTAGAAGAGATTGAACTGGAGTTAGCTGGAGCTTAGGGCTGCTTTACACACACACACAGAATCATTAAGGCTGGGAAAGACCTTTAAGATCATCAAGTCCAACCACAACCCAGCTGCCATGGCCACTAAACTCTGTCCTGCAGCACCACCTCTACAGCTTCTCCAACACCTCCAGCCATGGGGACTCCACCACCTCCCTGGGCAGCCTCTCCCAACCCCTCACCACTCTTCCAGCAAAGAAATCTTTCCTCCTCTCCAACCTAACCCTCCCCTGGCACAGCTTCAGCACATTTCCTCTCCTCCTAGCTCTGCTTACTTGGCAGAAGAGACCAACCCCAGCCTCACCCAGCCTCCTCTCAGGGAGCTGTGGAGAGCAATGAGGTCTCCCTCAGCCTTCTCTTCTGCACACTACACAACCCCAGCTCCCTCAGCTGCTCCTCACCAGCTCTGGTCTCCCAACCCCTCAGCAGCCTCAGTACTCTTCTCTGGACACCCTCCAGCCCCTCAGTGTCTTTCTAATTGTGTGGCACCAGACCTGAGCCCAGGACTCAAGCTGTGGCCTCAGCAGGGCCCATTAGAGGGTGACCATCACTGCCCTCCTCCTGCTGGCCACAGTCTCAGTTCTGGATTAAGAACCCAAACACACAACCAGGCTGTGCAGCACCTGGTACAAGGAGGCCCTTACCCATCTGGATGCAGGTCATGGAAGCATCAGGCCAGCTTTCCTCAGAGGTGGTGTGCACGTAGTAGCAGTGACCACGGAAGGGAACCCAAGCTCTGCCCCGCTTCGGTTCAGGACACTTGCCAGGCAGCTGTGGTAGTTCAGTAGGGATTAACTCTGTTCAGAAGACACAAGCTTTAAGAACCCAAGGGAAGCACAGAATCATAGAATTGTTAGGGTTGGAAAGGACCTCAAGGCTCAGCCAGTTCCAACCTCCTGCCATGGCCAGGGACACCTCACACTCCAGCAGGTTGCTGACAGCCACATCCAGCCTGGCCTTGAGCACCAGACATGAGCTTTAAAGCATGGCAGCAGCAGGCTCCCAGAATCTTATACTTGTGACAAATCTAAGTTAACCACTTTGGCTGCTATATTGACAAAGTTTATCTCCCAATATCACAAAAGATACTTTTACAAATAAAAATAGATCATTAGTATATCAATAGTTAGGCTAAATTGGATCAATTCTGCACCTCTTGACCAAAAGAAAAGGTGCAGAAAAGGGTTACTGCACATGGCAGGAGCTATTGCTGCTGTCTCTGTCATGTGTGTGTGCTGAGTGGCTTGTGAAACACAACATCTACTGAACCTGGATCACAGGATCTCAGGATGTCAGGGGTTGGAAGGGACCTCTGAAGAGCTTCCAGCCCAACCCCTCCTTGCCAGAGCAGGACCACAGAATCCAGCACAGGTCACACAGGAACACATCCAGACAGGGCTGAAAAGGCTCCAGAGAAGGAGACTCCACAACCTCTCTGGGCAGCCTGCTCCAGGCCTCTGGCACCCTCACAGTCAAGAAGTTCCTCCTCATGTTGAAGTGGAACCTCCTGTGCTGCAGTTTCCATCCATTGCTCCTTGTCCTATCCCAGGGCACAGTGAGCAGAGGCTGTCCCTGTCCCTTCCTTCCTGACCCCCAGCCCTCAGCTATTGATAGACATTGATCAGATCCCTCTCAGCCTTCTCCTCTGCAGACTGAACAGCCCCAGGGCTCTCTCCTCCCCAGGCAGTGCTGCAGTCCCTTCAGCATCCTTGCAGCCCTCCCTTGGACTCTCTCCAGCAGATCCCTGTCCCTCCTGATCTGGGGAGCCCAGAGCTGGATGCAGTATTCCAGGTGTGGCCTTACTAGGACAATGTAGGAGGAGAACCTCCCAGGATCTGCTGAACACACTCGGTGCATTAATGCACCCCAGGACCCCCTTGGCTGTCTTGGCCCCCAGGGAAGGAACATTGCTGTCATCTGGGAGCTCCCAAGTTCCCAGGACATACAACACAAATCACAATCCTGGCATCTGTGGGGAAGCTAACTTCAAACACAGCCACCAGGTTATACTCCAGTCTCCCAAGCCCAGCTTCTGCCATGGAGAACTTACCATCAGATTGCTTACAGAGAGAGAAAAAGCTCTCATTGCAAGAGGCTGTCTTCCAGAACCCATCCAGATCTAAGTAGACACAGGCTGTGTTCTTGTTTGGCTCCCCACTGGCCCAGTTGTAATACCTGCTCCTCCTCCTGTCTGACCATGCATAATGACCAGGAGACTGAAAGAAAATGGCCACAAAGCTTATTGCCAAGCATCAGATGGGAAGAACACCCAGCTGGCACTTGGGGGGGTGTAAAAATGTGGGGAAATCAGGATCACAGATTCTGGCACAACATTGATTATCATGGAATCACAGAACTGCCAGGGCTGGAAGGGACCTCAAGGATCAGCCAGTTCCAACCCCCCTGCCATGGCCAGGGACACCTCACACTACAGCAGGTTGCTCACAGCCACCTCCAGCCTGGCTGCAAACACCTCCAGGCAGGAGGCTTCCACCACCTCCCTGGGCAGCCTGTGCCAGGCTCTCACCACCCTCATGGGCAACAACTTCTTCCTCACAGCCAATCTCAATCTCCCCACTTCTACTTTTGCTCCATCCCCCCCAGTCCTATCACTCCCTGACACCCTCAAAAGTCCCTCCCCAGCTTTCTTGGAGCCCCCTTCAGCTCCTGGAAGGCCACCAGAAGGTCTCCTGGGAGCCTTCTCCTCTCCAGCCTGCACAACCCCAACTCTCTCAGTCTGTCTCCAGAGCAGAGCAGCTCCAGCCCTCTGCTTATCCTCCTGGCCCTTCTCTGGACACCTTCCAGCACCTCCAGATCCTTCCTGGCACAGAGGCTCCAGAACTCTGGCTGGCCTGTGCTGCGCTGGAGTGGCAGTAGGTTGTCACAAGCATTTGCTGGACTCACCATGTTGCTGCTGAGACCAATCCATGCAGGTTCCCCATGCTTTAATAGTTGCAGCCAGAGGTAAGCTCCAGCATAAGGATCCAGCACGCTGGCAAGCTCTGCAAGCTGCTGCCTGCAGTTCCTCTCTGCCTCTTGCCAGGACATTTTGGAGCTGATGACTGCGTAGCGCTCATCGCTGTAACTGTTGAAGCCAAACAGCGGCACCGGGGCTGGGGTGCTGGGCAGCCTGGGGTCTGGAACCAGCAAGAAAGGGAAGTCAAACACTTGTATGGGTTAGACAGAGAGAGGGGAGGCCTGGTCTGCTGGAGCAGTCACAGTCTCACAGTATCACCAAGGTTGGAAGAGACCTCAAGGATCATCGAGTCCAACCTGTCACCACAGACCTCATGACTAGACCATGGCACCAAGTGCCACATCCAATCCCCTCTTGAACACCTCCAGGATGGGGACTCCACCACCTCCCTGGGCAGCACATCCCAATGGCCAACAACTCTCTCTGGGAAGAACTTTCTCCTCAGCTCCAGCCCAAACTTCCCCTGGCACAGCTTGAGACTGTGTCCTCTTGTTCTGGTGCTGGCTGCCTGGGAGAAGAGGCCAACCCCCACCTGGCTACAACCTCCCTGCAGGTAGTTGTAGAGAGCAATGAGGTCTCCCCTGAGCCTCCTCTTCTCCAGGCTAAACAACCCCAGCTCCCTCAGCCTCTCCTCACAGGGCTGTGCTCAAGGCCTCTCCCCAGCCTTGTTGCCCTTCTCTGGACACCTTCAAGTCTCTCAATGTCCTCCTTAAACTGAGGGGCCCAGAACTGGACACAGGACTCGAGGTGTGGCCTAACCATTGCTGAGCACAGGGCACAATGACTTCCCTGCTCCTGCTGGCCACACTCTTCCTGTTGCAGGCCAGGATGCCCTTGGCCTTTTTGCCCCACTGGGCACACTGCTGGCTCATGTTTAGGCAGCTGTCAATCAGCACCCCCAGGTCCCTCTCTGTTTGGCAGCTCTTAGCCACTCTGACCCCAGCCTGTAGCTCTGCCTGGGGTTGTTGTGGCCAAAGTGCAGCTCCTGGCACTTGGACTTGTTGAATGCCATCCTGTTGGCCTCTGCCCATCTGTCCAGTTGGTCGAGGTCCCTCTGCAGAGCCCTTCTGTCCTCTAACTGACCAACATCTGCTCCCAGCTTGGTGTCATCTGCAAACTTGCTGATGACTGACTCAATGCCCTCATCCAGATCATCAATGAAGTTGTTGAAGAGCACAGGGCCCAGCACTGATCCCTGGGGCACAGCACTGGTGCCTGGCTGCCAGCTGGCTGTGGCACCATTCACCACTACTCTCTGGGCTCAGCCTCCAGCCACTTCCTAACCCAGCTCAGAGAGCTGCTCTCCAAGCCAGGGGTTGACAGCTTGGCCAGGAGTTTGCTGTGGGGGACAGTGGCAAAGGCCTTGCTGGAGTCCAGGCAGACCACATCCACAGCCTGCCCTACATCCACCAGGCAGTCACCTGGGCATGGAAGGAGATCAGGTTGGAGAGGCAGGACCTGCCCTTCCTAAATCCATGTTGGCTGGACCTGAGCCCTTGGCCATCCTTCAGGTGCCAGTCAAGCAGTTAAGAAAGGCTGGAACAGCAGATCAGGATCTGTCCCAGCCGTGGCTGCAGTGATGAAAGCTCTCCTGCCATGCTCTGTGGCTGCATTTTCTCACCCTTCTCAGAAGGGCCTTTGAGCACTAATATCTTTATCACCTGCAGGAACATGCCTTGTAAGGTCTAGGACTTCCCAAAGCATCCTGAGATGATGTGGGGCATTAAAAGGAGCAATTCCTCCACTTTTCCCCTGCTGTGTTAGCATTTGCTGCAGTTCTGACAAGGCAGAAGGTGCAGCAAGCAGCCCGTGAGCAGGCAGAGGCATGCAGCTGCTGCTGCTGCAGGGGCCTGGGTAAGACTGTAAAGGAAGTCAGGCAGAGCAGTGCTTCACAGCATCATAGAGCCACAGGTTGTTAGGGGCTTGGAAGGGACCTCAAAAGCTCATCCAGTCCAACCCCCCTGCCAGAGCAGAAGCACCCAGGGCAGCTCACACAGGAACACATTTAGGCAGGTGTTGAATATCTCCAGAGAAGGAGACTCCACAGCCCCCCTGGGCAGCCTGCTCCAGGGCCCTAGAACCCTCACAAGGAAAAAATTCTTCCTCCAGTTTCCATGAAATTTCCTGAGCTTCCACCACTGCCCCTTGTGCTGGCAGTGGGCATCAGCTGGTAGAGCCTGCTTCAAAACTCAGAAGGTGTGGCTCTCTTAGCAGCAGAATTTCAGTGTGGAGGAATTTGCCTGTGTAAAGACAAAGAGCTGTTCTCTCTCTTCTCCACCTGCTTACCAAGAGCAGTGAAACACATGATGGTTCAGAGCCTTGTTGATGTATTGCTGGCCTAGTCCTCAGTGCAGCAAAGGTGAAGAGTTGTTCTTTGAAAAATAAACTGTGCTCCTTTGGTGGAAATGGTGCATGGGCCATCTGGTGCTGACAGGCTACAGGATGTTAGGGGTTGGAAGGGACCTCTGGAGGGCTTCCAGCCCAAACCCTGCCAGAGCAGGACCACAGAATCCAGCACAGGTCACACAGGAACACATCCAGACAGGGCTGCAAAGGCTCCACAGAAGGAGACTCCACAACCTCTCTGGGCAGCCTGCTCCAGGCTTCTGGCACCCTCACAGTCAAGAAGTTCCTCCTCATGTTGAGCTGGAACCTCCTGTGCTGCAGTTTCCATCCATTGCCCCTTGGCCTACCCCAGGGCACAGTGAGCAGAGGCTGTCCCTGTCCCTTCCTTCCTGACCCCCAGCCCTCAGCTATTGATAGACATTGATCAGATCCCTCTCAGCCTTCTCCTCTGCAGACTGAACAGCCCCAGGGCTCTCAGCCTCTCCTCCCCAGGCAGTGCTGCAGTCCCTGCAGCATCCTTGTAGCCCTCCCTTGGACTCTCTCCAGCAGATCCCTGTCCCTCCTGAACTGGGGAGCTCAGACCTTGATGCAATATTCCAGGTGGGCCCTGCTAGGGCAGAGTAAAGGTGGAGGAGAACCTCCTTCAATCTGACAATTTACTTCTAGTTACAGACAGGTTTGAGTTCGGGAAGGTCACCTTCTACTCCACTTCGCCATTGCCACAACAAATCAGCCGCACTAGGAAGCAGTGCACAAAAACTCACCAGATTTTTTCTGGCATATGTAGCTCTTGCTTGTTTTGCACTCTTCATCTTTCCATTTCCCTGCCTGTTCAATTGGGTTCTTTATCAGAGAGACACAGTCACCCTGCAGAGGAGAGGAGATGAACAAGAAAACGCTGTGGAGAGTCAAGGGAACCTTCCTGCCTCACCTGCCATACACAGGTGAATCATGAAGGTCATAGAATAGCAGAATTGTCAGGGTTGGAAGGGACCTCAAGGCTCAGCCAGTCCCAACCCCCTGCCATGGCCAGGGACACCTCACACCACAGCAGGTTGCTCACAGCCACATCCAGCCTGGCTGTAAACACCTCCAGGAAGGAGGCTTCCACCACCTCCCTGGGCAGCCTGTGCCAGGCTCTCACCACCCTCATGGGCAACAACTTCTTCCTCACAGCCAATCTCAATCTCCCCACTTCTACTTTTGCTCCATCCCCCCCAGTCCTATCCCTCCCTGACACCCTCACAAGTCCCTCCCCAGCTTTCTTGGAGCCCCCTGCAGATCCTGGAAAGCCACCAGAAGGTCTCCTGGGAGCTTTCTTCTCTCCAGACTGCACAACCCCAACTCCCTCAGGCTGTCTCTATAGCAGAGCAGCTCCAGCCCTCTGCTCATCCCCATGGCCCTTCTCTGGACACCTTCCAGGCCACATCCAAAGGAACTCATACAGGCAGGCAATGGTCAGGAGCAGCAACATGGCAAGAAGCACTGACAGCTCAGTCCCAGCACCTGGATGATGGAAGGAGAGGCAAAGTGCAGGGCAGAGGCAGGAATAAGTGTGGGATGTGTGGAATCCCTGGGCATCCCCCTGGATGTGTGTGTGTGTCAGCCTGTGCCAGCTTTACCCCACAGGACATTTCAGCTCTGTTGCTGCTTTCCTGGAGGTTATTGGGAAATTCTCCTTCAGCTCTGAAGCTAGTCTGGATAGCTGGAATCTCCTCCTTGCCCCACTTCAGCACTAGGAACTGATGGTGTCACCACAGTGCAGTAATGCAGAAGTAGTGATCAGGCACAACCTTTTGCTGGAGACACCTCCCCACTGCAATTTGGGCTCTTTAGCTTCCTCCTTTTCCTCCCACAGCATAAGAAGCAGGAGGCAGCAGCTCTCCCCACCTGATACCCACATAACCTCAGGCTGCCTTGGTGAGACCACATCTGCAGTACTGTGGGGCTCCCCCGTTCAAGAGAGAATTAGGGGTTGGAAGGAACCTCCAGAGATCATCCAATCCAACCCCCCTGTCAGGGAAGGAGCACCCAGGGCAGCTCACACAGGAACATATTAAGGTGGTTTGGAAAGTCTCCAGAGCAGGAGATTCCACAACCTCTCAGGGCAGCCTGCTCCAGGCCTCCAGCACCCTCACACCCAAGAAGTTTCTCCTCATCTTGAGGTGGAACCTCCTGGGTTCCAGCTTGTACCTCTTGGTCCTTGTCCTATCCCTGGGCACCACCAAACAGAGCCTGGCCCCTTCACCCTGACCCCCAGCCCTCAGCTATTGATAGACATTGATCAGATCCCTCTCAGCCTTCTCTTCTCCAGACTAAACAGCCCCAGGGCTCTCAGTCTCTCTACACAGCAGAGCTGTTCCAGTCCCTTCATCATCCTCACAGCTCTCCCCTGGACTCTCTCCAGCAGGTCTCTGTCTCTCTTGGACTGGGGAGCCCAGCACTGGACACAGGATTGCAGCTGTGCTCTCAGCAGGGCAGAGCAGAGGGGCAGCAGAACCTCCCCAGCCCTGCTGGCCCTGTTTGTTTGATTTTCACATAATGCTCCAAACCCTGTGCCTGGAAGCCCAGAGAAGCAGCTAGCGAGGCTGTGTGAGGGCTGATGTCCTATCTGCCTGCTCTGCTTTTCAGGGAGCAAGGTTACCCCACCCTTTCTAGCAAAGGCAGGCTGGATTTCAGCCCCCCGCCTGGCCTGCTGGAGAGGGGTGGTGCTTACATTGCTGTAGTAGGTGCGGGAGCCTTTGGCCCAGTTGGTGTAGTGGACAGGGCTGCCGTCCGTCCACAGGAAGTGGTGCTCCCAGTTGATGTCGTTCAGCCCGATCCAGGCGTCCGTCGCGGCCCGGCGCAGCAGCGCCATCAGCGCGGCTGAAGGCAAAGTGAACAAGGAGGGAAGGAGCACACCTTAGTTTCATAGTTTCATTCAGGGTTGGAAGGGACCACAAGGATCATCTAGTTCCAACCCCCCTGCCATGGGCAGGGACACCCCACACTAGATCAGGCTGGACAGAGCCTCATCCAGCCTGGGCTTAAACACCTCCAGGGGCGGGGCCTCGACCACCTCCCTGCACAACCCATTCCAGGGTCTTACCACTCTCATGGTGAAGAACCTCCTCCTCACATCTAGCCTGAATCTCCCCACCTCCAGCTTCATTCCATTCCCCCTAGTCCTAGCACTCCCTGAGATCCTGAGCAGTCCCTCCCCAGCCTTCCTGGAGCCCCCTTCAGATCCTGGAAGGCCACAATGAGGTCACCTGGGAGCCTTCTCTTCTGCAGACTGAACAACCCCAACTCCTTCAGTCTGTCTCTCACAGGAGAGGTGCTCCAGCCCTCTGCTCATCCTCCTGGCCCTTCTCTGGACACCTTCCAGCACCTCCACATCCCTCTTGTAATAGGGGCTCCAGAACTGGACACAGTATTCCAGGTGGGGTCTCACCAGGGCTGAGCAGAGGGGGAGGATCACCTCCCTCGACCTGCTGGCCACACTTCTCCTGATGCAGCCCAGGATCTGATTGGCCTTGCGGGCTCCAAGTGCACACTGAGAGCTCATGCTGAGCTTTTTGTCCACCAGTACCCCCAAGTCTCTCTCCTCAGGGCTGCTTTCCAGCCAGTCACTGCCCAGCCTGGATTTGTGCCTGGGATTGCCTCGACCCAGATGCAGGACCCTGCACTTGCTCCCCCCGGTGGGGACTGGCACCAGCAGCACCAGCTGCAGTGGTGGAAATTGAAATGCAAGAAGAAAATAAGAAGGGCAAAATAATAGAACAAAAAAAAATAGGATAAAATAGCAGGATTTAAATCATAGGAATAAAAGGATAAGAATAAAAGAAGGAAAGAGTGAGAATTAAATCATACACCAAAATACTGACATAAAATAATAGGGATGAAATACAAAGAATGAAAAATGTAATAAAATGAAGGATTTAAATATTAGGATAAAATAATAAGGATAAAAGAATAGAATAAAAGAATAGGATAAAAGAATAAAAGAAGGACCACTAGATGGATAAGGAACTGGCTTGATGGCTGCACCCAAAGAGTGGCTGTCAATGGCTCCATGTCCCAGTGGAGGCCAGGGACAAGCAGAGTCCCTCAGGGATCAGCCCTGGGATCAGGCTTGTTCAACATCTCTGTGGGTGCCATGGACAGTGGCACTGAGTGCACCCTCAGCAGGTTTGCTGATGACACCAAGCTGTGTGGTGCAGCAGACAGTTGGAGGGAAGGGAGGCCATCCAGAGGAACCTGGGCGGGCTGGAGAGGTGGGCACAAGCCAACCTCAGGAGGTTCAACAAGACCAAGGGCAGGGTCCTGCAGCTGGGTGGAGGCAATCCCAGGCACAAATCCAGGCTGGGCAGGGACTGGCTGGAAAGCAGCCCTGAGGAGAGAGCCTTGGGGGTGCTGGGGGAGGAGAAGCTCACCAGGAGCTCTCAGTCTGCACTTGCAGCCCGCAAAGCCAATCAGATCCTGAGCTGCAGCAAGAGAAGTGTGGCCAGCAGGGCAAGGGAGGTGATTCTCCCCCTCTGCTCAGCTCTGGGGAGACCCCACCTGGAGTACTGCCTCCAGTTCTGGAGCCCCTATGACAAGAGGGATGTGGAGGTGCTGGAAGGTGTCCAGAGAAGGGCCAGGAGGATGATCAGAGGGCTGGAGCTCCTCTCCTGTGAGGACAGACTGAAGGAGTTGGGGCTGTTCAGTCTGGAGAAGAGAAGGCTCCCAGGTGACCTCATTGTGGCCTTCCAGGATCTGAAGGGGGCTCCAGGAAGGCTGGGGAGGGACTGCTCAGGATCTCAGGGAGTGCTAGGACTAGGGGGAATGGAATGAAGCTGGAGGTGGGGAGATTGAGGCTGGAGGGGAGGAGGAAGTTCTTCCCCATGAGAGTGGTGAGACCCTGGAATGGGTTGTCCAGGGAGGTGGTTGGGGCCCTGTCCCTGGAGGTGTTTAAGCCCAGGCTGGATGAGGCTGTGGCCAGGCTGATCTAGTGTGGGGTGTCCCTGCCCATGGCAAGGGGGTTGGAACTAGATGATCCTTGTGGTCCCTTCCAACCCTGACTGATGATACCTTGATATTATACTATGAAAAGAATAAAATAAAAGAATAGAATAAAATAGTAGGAATAAAATAAGTAAATAATAAGAATGAAATAGTATAGTTGTGGTGGGTTAAGGCCCTTTTCTGAAAACAAAAGAAGAAAGCAGGGGGGAGGGCTTGCGGGTACTTTACACTCCCTGAAGGGCGTTTCCCCCCTGGGAAAGCTGAGTCTGTTCCACTCCCCCCTCCCTGCCCAGCTAGGGCATAAAAAGCAGGACATCATAGCTGTTGGATCTGCTTTTTGGCTCCTGCCTCTGCTGGATGAGAGCTACTGCAGCTGCCCTCCTGCTCCTCAGCCACGTGGCCGGACCTGATCCTTTTCCCTGCTGCCTCTGCACCTCCCCAGAGAAAGACTGGTTTTGTATTATTTTTTTTCTGTCCCACTCCCATCCATTCTTGTTCCTTGCCCTTGTGAACCTTGTTTTTCCCTCTTATTGTTATATATATATATATAATTTGAAGAAAAAAAAAAGTATTTGCCTCTCTGCTTCCAAGCTGACTCCAGATTGGTGCTTAGTGGATTTGCTCCTTACCCCTTGTTTTTCCTCCTCTCCCTGTTTGGAGGGGGGAGAGTGGGGAAGAGATTCTCAGCCTTTTCCCATTTGAGCTTTTAACTCTCAGCTAAGGCTCAAACCACTACAATAGTAAAATACTAAAATAAAATAATAGAGATAAAAGACAAGGAATAAAAAAATGGAACATAATAAAGGATTGAAATAATAGAATAAAATAATAAGAATCAAATAATAGAATGAAATAATAGAATGAAATAATAGAATGAAATAATAGAATAAAAACTAGAATAAAATGATAGGAATAAAATGAGTAAATAATAAGAATGAAATAATATGGTAAAATACTAAAATGAAATAATAGGAATAAAAGACCAGGAATAAAAAATTGAAGAAAATAAAGGATTTAAATAATTGAATAAAATAATAAGAATAAACTAATAGAATAAAAAATGGAATAAAATAATAGAATAAAAATAGAATAAAATAATAGAATTAAAAATAGAATATAATAATAGAATTTAAAATAGAATAAAAATAGGAATAAAAGAAATTAGGAATAAATTAGGAATAAATAATAAGAATAAAATAATATGGTAAAATACTGAAATAACATAATAGGAATTAAATCCAAGGAATTAAAAAAAATGGAATTAAATAAAGGATTTAAATAATAGAATAAGATAATAAGAATAAAATAATTAAATAATAGGAATTAAATAATATAGTAAAATGCTAAAATCAAATCATGGGGATAAAATACAAAGGGTGAAAAATCTTATCAAATACTAGGGTTTACATAATAGAACAAATTAATAAGAATAAAATTAAATTAACTTAAATACATTCAAAAAATAGAATAAAGAAAATGAAATAATATAATATGAAAAGCACTGTAAAAAATAATAAGGAGGAAATATTAAGGACAAAATGAGACAAAAAATAGTAGGACTTAAATAATGCAAAAAATATTAGGACTTAAATAATAAAATATATAATAAACTAAAATAAACTAAAATACGATAAACTAAACTAAACTAAACTAAACCAAAACAAACTAAACCAAACTAAACCAAACTAAACTAAACTAAACTAAAAAAATCTAAATAAATTTATAAACATGAAAATAAGAATAATTCAATAATGAAGTAAAATAATATCATAAAATAATAACAATTAAAGAATGTAATTGAAAGGAAGAATTTTTAAAATGTCAATTTAAAAACTCATGAATTAGGGGTTTTTTTTCAATAAATCCTTTGCTAAAATACCACAATTAAATAATAAGAATAAAATGTCAGACCAAAATGTGAAGACTTAAATAATAACAATGAAAGATCGTTAAAAATAAGAAGCAAATAATAGAATGAAAGGATAGAATGAAATGACAGAATGAAATGTTAAGGATAAAAGAATATACTGAAATGATATGGTAAAAAAATAAGATAAAATAAAATAAAATAAAATAAAATAAAATAAAATAAAATAAAATAAAATGCACTAAAATAAAATGCAATGAAATGCAGTAAAATGCAATAAAATAAAATGCACTAAAATAAAATGCAGTAAAATGCACTAAAATGCAATAAAATAAAATGCAATAAAATGCAATGAAATGCAATAAAATGCACTAAAATAAAATGCACAAAAATAAAATGCAGTAAAATACAATAAAATGCACTAAAATAAAATGCACTAAAATAAAATGAAAATAAAATGCACAAAAATAAAATGCAGTAAAATACAATAAAATGCACTAAAATAAAATGCACTAAAATAAAATGCACTAAAATGCACTAAAATGCACTAAAATGCACTAAAATAAAATGCACTAAAATAAAATGCGGTAAAATGCACTAAAATGCACTAAAATAAAATGCACTAAAATAAAATGGAGTAAAATGCAATAAAATGCACTAAAATAAAATGCAGTAAAATGCAATAAAATAAAATGCAATAAAATGCAGTAAAATGCAATAAAATAAAATGCACTAAAATAAAATGCAGTAAAATGCAATAAAATGCAATAAAATGCACTCAAATAAAATGCAGTAAAATGCACTAAGATGCAATAAAATGCACTAAAATGCACTAAAATAAAATGCACTAAAATAAAATGCAGTAAAATGCAATAAAGTGCACTAAAATGCAATAAAATAAAATGCAATAAAATAAAATGCACTAAAATGCAGTAAAATGCAATAAAATGCAGTAAAATGCAATAAAATAAAATGCACTAAAATAAACTGCACTAAAATAAAATGCACTAAAATAAAATGCAATAAAATGCAGTAAAATGCACTAAAATGCACTAAAATAAAATGCACTAAAATGCAGTAAAATGCAATAAAATGCAATAAAATGCAATAAAATGCACTAAAATAAAATGCACTAAAATGCAATTAAATGCAATAAAATGCACTAAAATAAAATGTACTAAAATAAAATGTGCTAAAATAAAATGCAGTAAAATGCAATAAAATGCACTAAAATGTAATAAAATAAAATGCACTAAAATAAGACAAATATAAATATAAAATAAATATAAAATAAATATAAAATCAATTGATTAAAAATAAATAAAATGAAAATAATTAAATAATGCAATGAAATGATATCACAAAAGAACAAAAATTCAAGAATGTGATTGAAAAGAAGCATTTGTAGTAAGTAAATTTAAAAGCTAATTCATCATTATTTTTTAGCATAGATCCTTTAATAAATTGCTGCAATTAAGTAATGAGAATAAAATATCAGCACAAAATATGAAGACTTAAATCATAACAAGGAAATGTCGTTAAAAATAAGAACAATAATATCAATAAGACTAAATGATAATAATATATATATAATGAATAATAAATAATAATAATAAATAAAGAATAAATAATACAACTAATAGAATAATAATATAAATCATATAATAAATATAATTTAAAATAATATACATAATACTATAAATAAGAATGATATAGCTAATAATACTATAAATAATACACTAATATAAATAAGAAGAATAATATAAATAAGAATAATAGAATGAAAGGATAGAATGAAATAACAGAATGAAATATTAAGAATTAAATGATGTACTGACATAATAATAATTAAATAGTATGCTAAAGCCTGTTGCTCATCACCTGGGGAAGCAGGGAGGGTGTTTGGGTGGTGTTCCTGACCTCAGCATGAGGACACCGAAGCTTGACTCATGGGTGATGCCTCCACAGTGTGCATTCTCTAATCTGCTCTGGTATCTCATTCACAGATTGGAAGGGAGCCTCCAAGGGCATCTTGCCCAACCCCCCTGCAGGCAGCAGGGACAGCTCCAGCTAGAGCAGGCTGCCCAGGGACACAGCCAGGCTGACCTTGAATATCTCCAGGGACAGAGCCTGAACCACCTCCCTGGGCAGCCTGCTCCAGCGTCTCCTCAGCCTCACTGTGCAGAACTTCCTCCTGATGTCCAACCTAGCTCTGCCCTGCTCCAGTTTCAAACCATTGCCTCTCATCCTATCCCCACAGCCACTCTGAACAGTCCCTCCCCAGCCTGCCTGGAGGTCCTCTTGAGATACTGAAATGCAGCCCTACGGTCTCCCCAGCACCTTCTCTTCTCCAGTCTGAACAGCCCCAGTTCTTCCAGCCTGTCCCCATAACAAAGGTTCTCCAGCCCTCTGATCTTCTTTATGGCATTCTCTGGACCCTCTCCATCTGGTCCAGGTCTCTCTTGTGCAGCTGGCCCCACAGCTGGCCCCAGCTCTGCAGGTGAGGTCTCTGCAGAGCAAAGCAGAGGGGCAGGATCCTCTCTCTCCATCTCTGGCCAAGCTTCTTTGGATGCAGCCCAGGCTGCCCTTGGCCCTGTGGGCTGCCCATGCCCATTGCTGGCTCCTGTCCAGCTTCTCTGCTACCCAAATGTAACAGCTTCATTTCCAAACAGGCATAACACAAATAAAACTACTCGATAGCCAAGTGTGTAGGCAAAGAGCTCAAGTTTTTGGAAGGCCAGATGCTGTTTGCTTTATCTCCTGCCTCGACCACCACTCTTTACAATAGAAACCACAAGCACTGATGGTCCAGGGAAACCCTAACAGCAGCCTGCTAGCACCTGAAGGGGGCTACAGAGAGACTGCAGAGAGACTGCAAAGACCTGCAGGGACAGGACCAGGGACAATGGCTTCAAAGTAGAGCAGAGCAGATTGAGATTGGATGTGAGGAACAAGTTCTGCACCAGGAGGCTGCTGGAACACTGGCACAGGTTGCCCAGGGAGGTGGTTGAGGCTCCATGCCTGGAGATATTCAAGGTGAGGCTGGAGAGGGCTGTAGGCAACCTGATCTAGCTGGGGATGTCCCTGCTGAGTGCAGGGGGGTCAGACTGGATGAGCTTTGGAGGTCCCTTCCAACCCAGCCCATTCTGTGATTCTGTGATTCCATGAAGTGAGCTGGGAGATGGCCCATGTGCAGCTCTCACAGCCTGGGATGATACATTTCCTGAGCAAACATGAGGGCTCACTAAAATCACCTGTCACATGCTGAGCAAGACCCACAGCCTCAGCCCAGCAGAGCAAGGGCAAGAAGGGGAAGCTGGGACTCCAGCATCAGACCTGCTGCTGCATGAGGATGTGTCCTCCACTGACACCCAGGCAGGTAGGTACATGGTGAGTTGATTTGCATATTGTTCCCTTTGGGTGTTATTTTTACATGCACCCTTAAAAGCAATACCGAACTCTGGATATTTCACTGTCTGACCAAACCCTAATGGAAAACCTTTTGTATTTGATCCCTCTGTACAGTCTGCTTTGATCCCAAAGCTATTCCAACTGTCAGTCAAGGCACTGAGTCCTGTGCAAGGCTCTTTCCAAAGCTGCAGCTTCACATCCAGCACAGCTTTATGCTCCTGTGTCAGACCATGCAGAAGCTGCAGAAGCTGCAGCATCTGCCTGCACCTGGCTGTCAGGAATTACTCACTCTCAAAATCTTAGAGCTTCATACCTTGTGTTTCCTCTTTGGAGATGGTAGCCAGGTTCCCTCCAAGACTAATGCACTCATTCCTGGCAGCATGCCACGTCAAGGTGTCATTGTCATTAAGGCCAAACAGCTTGAAACACTGGGGAAAAAAAGAAAGTAAGAAGTGTTTCAATTCCTGGTGAGGGCTTTTGTGGCCTGGATTTGCACCCCAACAAACTGGGACCCTACCCCTGGAGTAAATCAAAAGTGGTCTTTAATACCATCCCCCACAGCAAACTCCTGGCCAAGCTGCCATCCCCTGCCTTGGACAGCAGCACTCTTGAGTTGGGTTAGGAACTGGCTGGAGGCTGAGCCCAGAGAGTGGTGGTGAATGGTGCCACAGCCAGCTGGCAGCCAGGCACCAGTGCTGTGCCCCAGGGATCAGTGCTGGGCCCCAGCCTGTTCAATATCTTTATTGATGATCTGTAGGAGGGCATTGAGTCCATCATCAGTAAGTTTGCAGATGACACCAAGTTGGGGGCAGGAGTTGATCTGTTAGAGGGTAGGAGAGCTCTGCAGAGGGATCTTGCCAGTCTGGACAGATGGACAGAGTCCAACAGGATGGCATTCAACAAGTCCAAGTGCTGGGTGCTGCACTTTGGCCATGTGGTAGTGTGAAGGCTTAATCCTCCCACCACACAAAGCACATCTAAGCTCAGTCAGAGAAGCAAATGCAGAGCTGTACTTTACAGGCAGGATGAAATGCAAGGAATATATCCACAATGTACAGGACTTACAGTACATACAAAAATACACAGGAAGGAACGTGACACAGAAACACCCTCCCGAGGAGAATCCCCCGGGTTCCCCCAAAACCCCTTTTTCCCCTTCCTCCCCTTTCCCCTAGGAGTTAACTGGGTGAAAAAGGATTAAAGAGAGAAGTGGATATTAAGGGGAAAATGTTAGAATAGAATAGAATAGAATAGAATAGAATAGAATAGAATAGAATAGAATAGAATAGAATAGAGTAGAATAGAATAGAGTAGAATAGAATAGAATAGAATAGAATAGAATAGAATAGAATAGAATAGAATAGAATAGAATAGAATAGACCAGACCAGGTTGGAAGAGACTTTCAAGATCATCGAGTCCAATCTATCAACCAACACCACCTAATCAACTAACCCATGCAACCAAGCACCCTGTCAAGCCTCTTCCTAAACACCTCCAATGAAAGTGACTCCACCACCTCCCTGGGCAGCCCATTCCCAATGGGCAATCACTCTCTCTGTGTAGAACTTCTTCCTAACATCCAACCTAAACCTCCCCTGGCACAGCCTGAGACTGTGTCCTCTTGTTCTGGTGCTGGCTGCCTGGGAGAAGAGACCAACCTCTGCCTGCCTACAACCTCCTTTAAGGTAGTTGTAGAGAGCAATAAGGTCACCCCTGAGTCTACTCCAGGCTAAGCAACCCCAGCTCCCTCAGCCTCTCCTCCCAGGGCTGTGCTCCAGACCCCTCCCCAGCCTTGTTGCCCTTCTCTGGACACCTTTCAGCAGCTCAACATCTTTCCTAAACTGAGGAGCTCAGAACTGGAGACAGGACTCAAGGTGTGGCCTAACCACTGCAGTGTACAGTTCAAAGCAGTTGTTACAGAAGTTAATTTTATTTCATAAGCTTCAGTCCAAGGTCAGCGGCATGCACTCCAGCCCAGAGCAGAAGAGAAAAGCAGAACACATGCTACTTATCTGCCAATGAAATTTGTTTAGAATTATCTTTGTTTTCCTTTTTCACACTTTAACACTTCAGCTAGAGAGTTCTGTAGCTGTCTCTTTCTAAAAGGCACTGCCTAAAACTGGCACAGGCCACAACAACCCCAGGCAGTGCTACAGGCTGGGGTCAGAGTGGCTGAGAGCAGCCAGGCAGAGAGGGACCTGGGGGTAGTGGTTGACAGCAGCTGAACATGAGCCTGCAGTGTGCCCAGGGGGACAAGAAGGCCAAGGGCATCCTGGCCTGCATCAGGAAGAGTGTGGCCAGTAGGAGCAGGGAGTCATTGTGCCCTGTGCTCAGCAGTGGTTAGGCCACACCTTGAGTCCTGTGTCCAGTTCTGGGCCCCTCAGTTTAGGAAGGAGGTTGAGCTGCTGGAAGGTGTCCAGAGAAGGGCAACAAAGCTGGGGAGGGGTCTGGAGCACAGCCCTGTGAGGAGAGGCTGAGGGAGCTGGGGTTGCTTAGCCTGGAGAAGAGGAGGCTCAGGGGAGACCTTCTTGCTCTCTCCAACTCCCTGAAGGGAGGTTGGAGCCAGGTGGGGGTTGGTCTCTTCTCCCAGGCAGCCAGCACCAGAACAAGAGGACACAGTCTCAAGCTGTGCCAGGGGAGGTTTAGGCTGGAGGTTAGGAGAAAGTTCTTCCCAGCAAGAGAGATTGGCCATTGGGATGTGCTGCCCAGGGAGGTGGTGGAGTCACCATCCTGGAGGTGTTCAAGAAAGGATTGGATGAGGTGCTTGGTGCCATGGTTTAATTGTCAGGAGGTGTTGGGTGACAGGTTGGACTTGATGATCTCTGAGTTCTTTTCCAACCTTATTGATTCTATGATTCTAAATATCAAAGTCTAAAAGGCAGTAGACACATCCAAGGATATTTACATGTATTCACAGCTGAACAGCATCAGAGAGACCTCCTGGTACAGACTCACACTGCCCAGAGGGCTATATGAACAGCCACCTGCTGTCTCTGCCTCTCTGTCCCCTCCTGCACCTCACACAGTCAAAACACAAGACAGCTCTGCCTGCATGCAAGGGCAGTGATAAGGCAGCCAGAAACAAAGCAGAGGAGGCAGCTGCAAGAGGAGAAGGAGGAGGCAACCTCAGCACAGGGGGATGATCCCTCCCTGGCCCTGCTGCCCACCCTGCTTCTGACCCAGCCCAGGATGCCTTTGGTTTTCTTGGCCCCCTGGGCACTGCTGCCTCCTGCTCAGGGACTGCCACCCAACACCCCCAGGTCCCTCTCCCAGCTGCAGCTTTCCAGCCACACATCCCCAGGTCTGGAGCTCCCCATGGGGTTGTTGTGAGCCAGGTGCAGGACCTGGCCCTTGGCCTTGTTGAACTTCCTCCAGTGAGCCTTGGCCCATGACTCTCAGCTGTCCAGGTCCTGCTGTGAAGCCTCCCTAGCCTCTAGCAGCTGGACACAGCCACCCAGCCTGGTGTCATCTGCAGACTCACTGAGGGTGCACAAGGAACTGCACACAGGGGAAGCTGCTCAGCCAGCCTGGGCACCACACACACTAGCAGAAATGTAAGCTGGAGTTTTCTTCTTCACAACTGCTGTGAGCCCAACAGAGGCTGTAGCTCTTCTTTCAGTGATCACAGTTGACTAGACACGGTCAGAAGATACTTTGTGATAGCTGAAAACTCAGCTGCAGCTGAGTTTGCTGAAGCAAGGGTGGTTTTCATTTTGAGGGGGAAAGCATTGGCATTGCATACTGCACCTTGTTATCCAGGAGGAGCCAGTCTTCAGGGCAGCCACCCTTCGGTGGTGCTGACGTGGGAGCAGCCGTTGGCCTGACTGTAGCGTTGAGCCTTTCACAGATGAATGACTCAGCTCTGCCACAGTTGATATCATTCCACGTGCCTGAAAGCACATCAGAAGAGAAGGAAAACAGCTGAAAGGCAGATGGAAAGCAAACCTGTCAGCTCAAGTAGAACTCCTCACAGGGGTTGCTTTTCTCTCCCCTGGAAATGAAGAAGTCATTTCTTTGTGTGTTCCTTAGAACTATTCAGGTCTCCAGCAGCGTTCAGCTGATTCACATTTTGTCTGAGAAGAGAAATATTTCAACAGGGCAACAGCAGAGCTCAAGGGAAGGTTTATTTCAAACACTCAGTTCAGCTCTCTAGCTTCTGGACAGTCCCCAGGATCACTCTGCCTGTGTAAGGGGCACTTGTCACCTCAGCTTCAAACAATCTCAGAAGCTTCTGGATGTCTTTTCCCCCTGTGGGAGTGTGAAGGAAGAACATAACATTAAGCTCATCATCCCCATTGTAGGGATCAGGAGTGAATAAGCAAAAGGGATTCATTTCATAAGCTGCAGCCAGTTCCAAGGTAATTACCTTCAGCAGGGCTAATCACACCTTATGTGTGTCATTATGATTCACAGTCACAAGTTGGAAAGGACCCTCAAAGGTCACCTTGTCCAGTCCCCCTGCAGGCAGCAGGGACACCTCCAACTAGAGCAGGCTGCCCAGGGACACAGCCAGGCTGACCTTGAATGTCTCCACGGACAGGGCTCAACCACCTCCCTGGGCAACCTGTTCCAGTGTCTCCCCAGCCTCACTGTGCAGAACTTCCTCCTGATGTCCAACCTAACTCTGCCCTGCTCCAGTTTCAAACCATTGCCTCTTGTCCTGTCCACACAACCCCTTCTGAACAGTCCCTCCCCAGCCTTCCTCTAGGTCCCCTGCAGGTTTTGAAATGCAGCTCTAAGGTCTCCCTGCAGCCTCCTGCTCTCCAGGCTGAAAAACCCCAACTCTCTCAGCCTGTCCCCACAGGAGAGGTGCTCCAGGCTGGATGTTAGGAAATCTTTCTTGCCTGAAAGGGTTCTCAGGCCTTGGAATGTTGTGGCCAGGGCAGTGCTGGAGTCCCCATCCCTGGAGGTGTTGAAGCAGTGTGTGGAGCTGGTGCACATGCAGCCCTCCCAAGCTCTCACCACACCATGCAGACTGGATGTTGTTAGAGCACCCACCTGTCCGGGCGTACATGACCACACAGTTTTCATCATTGTTTGCAAAGTTGGGTTCATTTGGAGCCCAAGCAACATAGTTCACTGGACTTCCATCCATCCACCTGAAAGAAGCAATGTGGGGGAAGAATAATTCTTAGTTGAATTAATGCTTCATACTAAAGGACAGAACAGAGCTTTGCATTGCAGGTTTCCTATGTCCTGGCTTCCAATCGTGTGTCCTCTGTGAAACAAAGCCATGACTACAACTTGGAATCAGTAATAATAATAATAATAAACAACCAGGTAGGAAGAGACCTTCAAGATCATCGAGTCCAACCCATCAACCAATCCAACACCACCTAAGCAACTAACCCATGGCACCAAGCACCCCATCCAGTCTCCTCCTGACCACCTCCAGTGATGGTGACTCCACCACCTCCCTGGGCAGCACATTCCCATGGCCAATCTCTCTTGCTGGGAAGAATTTCTTCCTTACCTGCAGCCCAAACCTCCCCTGGCACAGCCTGAGATTGTGTCCTCTTGTTCTGGTGCTGGCTGCCTGGGAGAAGAGACCAACCTCTGCCTGGCTACAATCTCCCTTAAGGTAGTTGTAGAGAGCAAGAAGGTCTCCCCTGAGTCTCCTCCAGGCTAAGCAACCCCAGCTCCCTCAGCCTCTCCTCACAGGGCTGTGTTCCAAGCCCCTCCCCAGCTTTCTTGCCCTTCTCTGGACACCTTCCAGCAACTCAACCTCCTTCCTAAACTGAGGGGCCCAGAACTGGACACAGGACTCAAGGTGTGGCCTAACCAGTGCAGTGTACAGGGGCAGAATGACCTCCTTGCTCCTGCTGGCCACACTCTTCCTGATGCAGGCCAGGATGCCATTGGCCCTCCTGGCCACCTGGGTACACTGCAGGCTCATGTTCATCATACCATTGACCAGCACCCCCAGGTCCCTCTCTGCCTGGCTGCTCTCAGCCACTCTGACCCCAGCCTGTAGCACTGCCTGGGGTTGTTGTGGCCAATGTGCAGAACCTGGCACTTGGATGTGTTCAATCTCCTGCCCTTGGACTCTGCCCATCTGTCCAGCCTGTCGAGGTCCCTCTGCAGAGCCTCTCTGCCCTCCAGCAGATCAACTCCTGCCCCCAGCTTGGTATCATCTGCAAATTTACTGCTGATGGACTCAATGCCCTCATCCAGATCATCAATAAAGATGTTAAAGAGCACAGGGCCCAGCACTGATCCTTGGGGCACACCACTAGTGACTGGCCCCCAGCTGGATGTAAAACATCTCCATACTCCAGCAGCCTACTCTGTTGACCTGGGCTAAGTCTCAACTAATCATCCAAACTGATGGCCCCAGTCTTTCTTGGCCTCCAGGTACTGATAGCCTGCAGGACACACACCAATCTCTCACTGGCCTGGACTTTCTCTGGAGCACAGAAACAGAAGCCAGAGCCTACAGCAGTAATTTCCTGGGTCCAAAAGCAACCACAGAAGACCCTGTAGGCCAAAAGCCCTGGAATGGGTTGTCCAGGGAGGTGGCTGGGGCCCTGTCCCTGGAGGTGTTTAAGCCCAGGCTGGATGAGGCTGTGGCCAGGCTGATGTAGTGTGGGGTGTCCCTGCCCATGGCAGGGGGGTTGGAACTAGATGATCCTTGTGGTCCCTTCCAACCCTGACTGATACTATGATACTATGATACTATGAAAAGAGAGGCTTGAGCCAGGGTCTGGGGTTAAACAGAGGAAACCTTTCCTGCTCTGTAGCTATTGCCCTCAGTTGTGCAAGAATCCTTTCCCAGTTTGGTGAGCCACAAGGGAAAAGTGTAAAAGCCAAGGAAAAAGTGTAAAAGTCAGTGTGCTGGAAAAAGTCAGGTGGGGAAGCTGCCAGAACTGGGAAAGAGGCTTTGGGCATGAACCCCAGGACATAGCAGTGTTTTGCCAGGCTTGGAGACCAAGCAGTTGATTTTGCAAGCAAACTACAAGTCAGGAATTCACCAGGACACCTCCCTGCTCCCACCTGCAAAGCCCCTGAGCCAAGCAGGGAAAAAACAGTAGATAATAAATGGGGAGACAGGATGTAAAGACAAATAGTGGCAGGAAGGGTGAAAGTAGTGAGGGAGCAAGGATGGATGAGACAAAGAAGCGTGCTCTGAGCAGAGGGTGTGATGCAGAAAGCAGGAGCTCCAGGGGATGACACTATCCAGACTCTAAGGCTTGTGGCCAAGAGAGACATCCTGAGGTAACAGAAGAAAGGCTGAAATGAAGAGGCTGAGATTCATCTGACCAAGCTTCAAATCCCAGCAGAAGACACTAGAAAAAGGCAGGAGGGAGGGAGGTGGAAACTGTAACTGGAGAAATGTCCTGGAACTTATCTAAGGCTCCACAGGAGAGTTAGAGCATTCCCAGGGCACTTTGCTTCCAAAGGCACTTGTAATGCACTGATCACAGAGTCACAGAAGGTTAGGGGTTGAAAGGGACCTCCAGAGATCACCCAGACCAACCCCCTGCCAGAGCAGCAGCACCCAGGGCAGCTCACAGAACACATCCAGGTGGGGTTGGAAAGGCTCCAGAGCAGGAGACTCCACAACCTCTCTGGGCAGCCTGCTCCAGGCCTCCAGCACCCTCACAGGGACAAAGTTTTCCCTCCTGTTCCCATGGCACCTCCTCTGCTCCAGCTTGCCCCCAGTGCCCCTTGTGCTGTCCTTGGCCATCCCTGAGCAGAGCCTGGCTCCAGCCCTGCACATCTTTATCCCCAGCCATGAGGGCAGCCCTCAGGCTCCTCTGCTCCAAGCTCCAAGCCCCAGCTCCCTCAGCCTGGCCTCCCAGGGAGAGGTTCCACTGCCTGCAGCAGCTCTGTGCTCTGTGCTGGACTCTCTCAAGCAGTTCCCTGAGGTCCTTCTTGAGCTGAGGGGCCCAGAACTGGACACAATACTCCAGATGTGGCCTCACAAAGGCATAGAACATCCCAGAGACCACCAACCAGTTTTAGCTTTCCTCTGAGAAGGGCAAGAGGAGAACCCCTCACTGACCATGAGTGAAACATCTCAGCCTCACAATACAAAAGCAGAGTACAGAGCCAAAAGAAGAGGGAAGAGAGAGTGAAAATATAATGGGAGAACTGCTCTGAATGATCTGAAATATATCAAGTTTTATAATCATAGAATTGTTGGGATTGGAAAGGACCTCAAGGATCAGCCAGTTCCATGGGCAGGGACACCTCACACTAGAGCAGCCACATCCAGCCTGGCTGCAAACACCTCCAGGCCAGGAGGCTTCCACCACCTCCCTGGGCAACCTGGGCCAGGCTCTCACCACCCTCATGGGCAACAACTTCTTCCTCACAGCCAATCTCAATCTCCCCACTTCTACTTTTGCTCCATCCCCCCCAGTCCTATCACTCCCTGACACCCTCAAAAGTCCCTCCCCAGCTTTCTTGGAGCCCCCTGCAGATCCTGGAAGGCCACAGAAGGTCTCCTGGGAGCCTTCTCCTCTCCAGCCTGCACAACCCCAACTCTCTCAGGCTGTCTCCAGAGCAGAGCAGCTCCAGCCCTCTGCTCCTCCTCCTGGCCCTTCTCTGGACACCTTCCAGCACCTCCAGAGCATTCCTGGCACAGAGGCTCCAGAACTGACCCCAGAGCTCCAGCTGTGGTCTCAGCAGAGTGGAGCAGAGGGGCAGAATCCCCTCCCTGGCCCTGCTGGCCACACTTCTCTTGCTGCAGCCCAGGCTCTGCTTGGCTCTCTGGGCTGCAAGTGCTCCCTGCTGGCTCCTGTTGCGCTTCTCCTCCCCCAGCACCCCCAAGGCCTTTTCTTCAGGGCTGCTTTCAAGCCAGTCTCTGCCCAGCCTGTATTGGTGCTTGGGATTGCCCTGAGCCAGCTGCAGGACCTTGCCCTTGGTCTTGTTGAACCTCCTGAGGTTGGCTTGGGTCGACCTCTGCTGCCTGTCCAGGCTGCTGACAGCTTGTGCCAGTCACTGAACTTAAGTGGTCCTGTCAGACCCTCACATTGTAACCCTGACCAGGCTGTGTGGTCAATACTCACCGGAAGGTCTTGTCGAGGCTCACACTTAAGCCAATGTAGTAGTCAACATTCTGTACCTTATAGAAGACCTAAACCAAAAAACATACAAACAAACAAACCAACACAAAAATTCTAGTGAGCTGGAAGAAAAGAAGACTCAAAATACAAGGAGCAAGCCCTCAGGGACTGCTTTACTTTCAACTGTAGAGTTGCTCCATAACCAGTGAGCAGGGAGCTGTGTGTCTGGATGGAAAAGGTCTCTTCCAACCTGGTCTATTCTATTCTATTCTATTCTATTCTATTCTATTCTATTCTATTCTATTCTATTCTAAAAGCGCAGAATTTGCCTCCCCAAAAGAGTTGTCATGATCTGCAAGGAAAGAAGATTCCAAATACAAGGAGCAAGGCCCCCAAAACTGCTTTAGCTTCAGCTGTAGAGTTGCAGTGCAGTCAGAGAGCAGGGAGCTGTGTGTCTGGATTGGAAATGCAGAATTAGCCTCCAAAACAGAATCATTTTAATGAGCTGTAAGGACAAAAGAGGCCAAATAAAATGAGCAAGCCCTCAGAAACTGCTCTAGCTTCTGCTGTGGAGTTGCTTCATATTCAGTGAGCAGGGAGCTTGTGTCTGCACTGAAAAGGTCTCTTCCAACCTGGTCTATTCTATTCTATTCTATTCTATTCTATTCTATTCTATTCTATTCCATTCCATTCCATTCCATTCCATTCCATTCCAAAAGTGCAGATGATAATCATGATCTGTAGGAAAGATTCCAAACACAAGAAAGGCCCCAAGACTGCTAATAAGCTGAGAGTTGCAGTGCAGTCAGTGAGCAGGGAGCTGTGTGTCTGGATTGGAAATGCAGAATTGGCCTCCAAAACAGAATCATTTTGATGATCTCTAAGGAAAGAAGAGTCCAAATAAAATGAGCAAGCCCTCAGAAACTGCTCTAGCTTCTGCTGTAGAGTTGCTTCATAACCAGTGAGCAGGGAGCTGTGTGTCTGCATTGAAAAGGTCTCTTCCAACCTGGTCTATTCTATTCTATTCTATTCTATTCTATTCTATTCTTCCATTCCATTCCATTCCATTCCATTCCATTCCATTCCATTCCATTCCATTCCATTCCATTCCATTTTAAAAGTGCAGAATTTGCCTCCCCAAAAGAGTAACTGTAATGATCTGTAAGGAAAGAAGATTCCAAACACAAGGAGCAAGGCACCCAACACTGCTTTAGCTTCAGTTGTAGAGTTGCAGTGCAGTCAGAGAGCAGGGAGCTGTGTGTCTGGATTGGAAATGCAGAATTAACCTCCAAAACAGAATCATTTTAATGAGCTGTAAGGACAAAAGAGGCCAAATAAAATGAGCAAGCCCTCAGAAACTGCTCTAGCTTCTGCTGTGGAGTTGCTTCATATTCAGTGAGCAGGGAGCTTGTGTCTGCATTGAAAAGGTCTCTTCCAACCTGGTTAATTCTATTCTATTCCATTCTATTCTATTCTATTCTATTCCATTCCATTCCATTCCATTCCATTCCATTCCATTCCATTCCATTCTAAAAGTGCAGAATTTGCCTCCCCAAAAGAATAATTGTCATGATCTGTAAGGAAAGAAGATTCCAAACACAAGGAGCAAGGCACCCAAGACTGCTTTAGCTTCAGCTGTAGAGTTGCAGTGCAGTCAGTGAGCAGGGAGCTGTGTGTCTGGATTGGAAATGCAGAATTAGCCTCCAAAACAGAATCATTTTGATGATCTCTAAGGAAAGAAGAGTCCAAATAAAATGAGCAAGCCCTCAGAAACTGCTCTAGCTTCTGCTGTGGAGTTGCTTCATAACCAGTGAGCAGGGAGCTGTGTGTCTGCATTGAAAAGGTCTCTTCCAACCTGGTCTATTCTATTCTATTCTATTCTATTCTATTCTATTCTATTCTATTCTATTCTATTCTATTCTATTCTATTCTTCCATTCCATTCCATTCCATTCCATTCTAAAAGTGCAGAATTTGCCTCCCCAAAAGAGTAGCTGTAATGGTCTGTAAGGAAAGAAGATTCCAAACACAAGTAGCAAGGCCCCCAAAACTGCTTTAGCTTCAGCTGTAGAGTTGCAGTGCAGTCAGAGAGCAGGGAGCTGTGTGTCTGGATTGGAAATGCAGAATTAGCCTCCAAAACAGAATCATTTTAATGAACTGTAAGGAAAAAAGAGTCCAAATAAAATGAACAAGCCCTCAGAAACTGCTCTAGCTTCTGCTGTGGAGTTGCTTCATATTCAGTGAGCAGGGAGCTTGTGTCTGCATTGAAAAGGTCTCTTCCAACCTGGTTAATTCTATTCTATTCTATTCTATTCTATTCTATTCTATTCTATTCTATTCTATTCTATTCTATTCTATTCTATTCTATTCCATTCCATTCCATTCCATTCCATTCCATTCCATTCCAAAAGTGCAGAATTTGCCTCCCCAAAAGAATAATTGTCATGATCTGTAAGGAAAGAAGATTCCAAACACAAGGAGCAAGGCCCCCAAGACTGCTATAGCTTCAGCTGTAGAGTTGCAGTGCAGTCAGTGAGCAGGGAGCTGTGTGTCTGGATTGGAAATGCAGAACTGGCCTCCAAAACAGAATCATTTTGATGATCTCTAAGGAAAGAAGAGTCCAAAGAGAACGAGCAAGGCCCCCAAACTGCTTTTGCTTCAGTTGCAGTGCAGTCAGTGTGCCTGACTGGCAAGCTTCAGGCTTTTTCCTCCAATTGCCAGCATTTAATTCCATTTAGAAGCAAAACAAAAGAAAGGCAAACAAAACAATAAAAATAAGCAAACCAAAGCAACCCACCCACCCCATCCCCCCCCAAAAAAAAACATTACCCAAACAAAACTGAACATCAGATGGGATGAGAAGAAATGGAGCAAGAGCAAGGTGAAGCTAAGAATGAACTCTTAAGCAGGCTATAAAACAAGCCAAATAAAAAGGAAGAGCAGAGTGAGAATTGAGGGAAGCAGAGTGAGAATTTGCCAAAAGGCTACATGCAAGTGGTGAGGCTGAGTGATTGGCTACATGGAGGAAAGGATGGAATCATATCAAACTGTTTCCAAAAGAGTCTGTCATCATCTGGTTCCTCTCTGCAGGTAGATGCACCTAGGAATCATTCTATAACTCCATGGATGAGGAGCTGGCCAGGAGCAGGCAGTGTGACCCTGCAGCACAGGAGGCCAAGGGCAGCCTGGGCTGCATCCAAAGCAGTGTGGCCAGAGATGGAGAGAGAGGATCCTGCCCCTCTGCTCTACTCTGGGGAGACCTCACCTGCAGGGCTGGGGCCAGCTGTGGAGCCCTCAGCACAGGAAGGAGAAGGTCCAGAGGAAGGTCACAAAAATGCTCAGGGGGTTGGAGCAGCTCTGCTGTGTGAAAAGGCTGAGGCAGCTGGGGGTGTGCAGACTGGAGAAGGCTCCAGGGAGACCTAAGAGCAGCCTGCCAGGACCTGAAGGGGGCTTCAAGAAGGCTGCAGAGAGACTGCTTGCAAAGGCCTGCAGGGACAGGAGCAGGGGCAATGGCTTCAAACTAGAGCAGAGCAGATTGAGATTGGATGTGAGGAACAAGTTCTGCACCAGGAGGGTGGTGGAACACTGGCACAGGTTGCCCAGGGAGGTGGTTGAGGCTCCACCCCTGAAGATATTCAAGGTGAGGCTGAAGAGGGTTCTGGGCAACCTGATCTAGCTGGGGATGTCCCTGCTGAGTGCAGAGGGGTTGGGCTGGATGAGCTTTGGAGCTCCTTTCCAACTCAGCCCATTCTGTGGTTCTATGATTCTATGAGAGGTGACACCGGTGTTTTGGTTTTTATCATGGGGCCCACATTCAAGCCTCTCACTAGCCACCTGGAACAGGTGTCTGGGTGCATTTTGGGTGCATTTTGGAAGTAAAAACACATTTCTTACATATTTCCAAAGGAAAACTCTTTCACTTTCACCCTCAATGACAGCAAGATCACCACCATTCTTCCTGCAAAAGTCCCGGGCTTTTTCCATAGGAAACGACTCCTTGCTGAAGTAGTACTCCTTGTGTTTGTATATGATCCAGTCATCCTCAGTAAGAATGTATTCTTCATCTGCAAGGGAGAGCAGTGGGCAGGCTGTCACAGCAATCCCCATCTTTACATGCTGAGTTATTTCTGTCATTGGGAGAGCAAGACTTACTGAAGGTGGAATTGGGTTCTGGTTTCAGCTGTGCTCCTGCAAGAGAAATCAAGATCTGAGTGGATTGCATCTCCCAGACACCTCCCCACTGAACACATTTACACAGTTCTTAGCAGTTTCATTCCAAGTCATGAGATCACCCCCAAGGGTTACTCAATATGCTTAGGTTTGTCATGGAATGTCTCAGGATGTCTGCCAGGCCATCTGTGTGTCTCAGGATATCTGAGGGGCAAGTGGAGGGGCCCAAGCTCTTCTGGGTGGTGCACAGTAATAAGCCAAGGAACAACAGGTTCAAAGCTGAACATAGAAGATTTCACCTCAAGATGCCATCCAACCAGAGCTGGACAGGCTGAGAGCTGGGCACAGGCAGGAAGTGCAATGAGGACAAGGGCAGAGCCCTGCATCTAGGCAGGAACAACAGCAGGCACCAGGACAGGTTAGAGGCTGCCCTGCTGGAGAGCAGCTCCATGGAAGAAAGGCCTTGGAGTGCTGCTGGGCAGCAAGTTCTGCATGGGACAGCAATGTGCCCTGGGGGCCAAGAGAGCCAATGGCATCCTGGGGTGCAGCAAGAAAAGTGTGGCCAGCAGGGCTGGGGAGGTTCTGCTGCCCCTCTGCTCTACCCTGCTGAGACCACAGCTGCAATCCTGTGTCCAGCTCTGGGCTCCCCAGTTCCAGAGAGACAGAGACCTGCTGGAGAGAGTCCAAGGGAGAGCCAGAAGGATGCTTAGGAGCATCTCCCCTGTGAAGAGAGACAGAGAGCCCTGGGGCTGTTCAGTCTGGAGAGAAGAAGGCTGAGAGGGATCTGATCAATGTCTATCAATAGCTGAGGGGTGGGGGTCAGGTGGAGGGGGCAAGCTCTTGTGGGTGGTGCACAGCAATAAGACAAGGAACAGTGGATACAGGCTTGAACAGAGAAGATTTCACAGTCTCACAGTCTCACCAAGGTTGGAAGAGACCTCAAGGATCATCAAGTCCA
Organism: Melanerpes aurifrons; assembly: GCA_011125475.1. Lineage (NCBI taxonomy): Eukaryota > Metazoa > Chordata > Aves > Piciformes > Picidae > Melanerpes > Melanerpes aurifrons. Next base: position 1,548,754 of record WWNC01000015.1, on the reverse strand, counting down.
ACCTGTCACCACAGACCTCATGACTAAACCATGACACCAATTGCCACATCCAATCCCCTCTTGAACACCTCCAGGGATGGAGAAACTTCTTTGGTGTGAGGGTGCTGGGGGCCTGGAGCAGGCTGCCCAGAGAAGGTGTGGAGTCTCCTGCTCTGGAGACTTTCCAAACCCACCTGAGTGTGTTCCTGTGCAGACTACCTTAGGTGATGCTGCTTTGGAAGGGGATTGGACCCTATGATCCCTGGAGGTCCCTTCCAACCTCTAATGTACTGTGGTACTGTGACAAACAACGTGTTGCACTCAGCCAAATACCAGGGCAAAGCTGACCACAAGTTAAGGTTACAGAAACCATGCCCAGCTTTGGGCTGCTGTGCTTCACTTCCTTGACATCTTTTAACCACATCTGAAACTCACTCATGCATCTCATGGAGGAATTTGTAGTTCCATCTGATTTTATTTAAACTAATCAGTGTTTCATTGTGCTTCAAGGCACAGTTGGCTGAGATGGAATACATCCAAGTGCCAGGTTCTACACATTGGCCACAACAACCCCAGGCAGGGTTACAGGCTGGGGGCAGAGTGGCTGAGAGCAGCCAGGCAGAAAGGGACTTGGGGGTAGTGGTTGACAGCAGCTGAACATGAGCCTGCAGTGTGCCCAGGAGGCCAAGAAGGCCAAGGGCATCCTGGCCTGCATCAGGAAGAGTGTGGCCAGCAGGAGCAGGGAAGTCATTGTGCCCTGTGCTCAGCACTGCTCAGGCCACACCTTGAGTCCTGTGTCCAGTTCTGGGCCCCTCAGGTTAGGAAAGATGTTGAGCTGCTGGAAGGTGTCCAGAGAAGGGCAACAAAGCTGGGGAGGGGTCTGGAGCACAGCCCTGGGAGGAGAGGCTGAGGGAGCTGGGGTTGCTTAGCCTGGAGAAGAGGAGGCTCAGGGGAGACCTCATTGCTCTCTCCAACTCCCTGAAGGGAGGTTGTAGCCAGGTGGGGGTTGGTCTCTTTTTCCAGGCAGCCAGCACCAGAACAAGAGGACACAGTCTCAAGCTGTGCCAGGGGAGGTTTAGGCTGGAGGTGAGGAGAAAGTTCTTCCCAGCAAGAGAGATTGGCCATTGGGATGTGCTGCCCATGGAGCTGGTGGAGTCCCCATCCCTGGAGGTGTTTAGGAAGAGCCTGGCTGAGGCACTTGGTGCCATGGTTGAGTTGATCAGATGGTGCTGGGTGATAGGTTGGGCTTGATGATCTCCAAGGTCTTTTCCAACCTGGTTAATTCTATTCTATTCTATTCTATTCTATTCTATTCTATTCTATTCTATTCTACTCTACTCTACTCTACTCTATTCTATCCTGCTATGTGCAGCCTGTGCTCTGAGCTGGCAAGGCTGTTCTCAGCTCCCTCTGCACGTGGCACAAAAGCAATCTCACCTTTTTTTATTTGGCAGACATAGTCCCCCATGTGCTCACAGAACAGATCGTTCCAGTCCATGTTATCATAGCCATTAAACACTCCACATTTCTCATTCCCATCATAATTGTTGGGCTCTCCACTTGACCATTTCTGAAAGTTCACCTGCAGTCAGAACACAGCTTTGTTACTCTCTTGTTTTTGAAGTGAAACACACTGTTGGCCTCCCTTGGGTTTCATGGTGCCTCCAGACAGCTCCAGGCTGAGGACAGAATGAATTTACCCAAAAGGAGCAAACAAACACACAGAGAAGTGGAGGTTAAATAGAACTACTAATGTGGTGGGTTGAAATTTCACCCCCCTCCCAAACATGAATTGTGCCAGAGCAGCTCTGCTGGAAGTAAATGCAAGCTGTATTTACAGGCAAAACTACACTCTAAAGGGAAGGGAAGGGAAGGGAAGGGAAGGGAAGGGAAGGGAAGGGAAGGGAAGGGAAGGGAAGGGAAGGGAAGGAAGGGAAGGAAGGGAAGGGAAGGGAAGGGAAGGGAAGGGGAAGGGAAGGGAAGGGAAGGGAAGGGAAGGAAGGGAAGGGAAGGGAAGGGAAGGGAGGAGAGGTTCGGAGAGGAGAGGTTCGGAGAGGAGAGGTTCGGAGAGGAGAGGAGAGGTTTGGAGAGGAGAGGTTTGGAGAGAAAGAGAAGAGAAGAGAAGAGAAGAGAAGAGAAGAGAAGAGAAGAGAAGAGAAGAGAAGAGAAGAGAAGAGAAGAGAAGAGAAGAGAAGAGAAGAGAAGAGAAGAGAAGAGAAGAGAAGAGAAGAGAAGAGAAGAGAAGAGAAGAGAAGAGAAGAGAAGAGAAGAGAAGAGAAGAGAAGAGAAGAGAAGAGAAGAGAAGAGAAGAGAAGAGAAGAGAAGAGAAGAGAAGAGAAGAGAAGAGAAGAGAAGAGAAGAGAAACGAAACCACGTTGGGAAGACAACTGACTGTTATCATCAGAGACTAAGTTCTCCTGTCAAGTTCTAGAGAGAAATATCTTCCTCAGGCCCTCAGGTTGTTTGTCCTGCTCTGATGTTTCCACCAGAGGCAAGCCCACAGTGCTGCCACATGTACATGGGCATTGCTGGCATGAACCTACTCAAGACAAGAAAGGCAATAAAATCTGCCTTGTGTGGACTTAAAGAATGACTTCTCCAGCTAGTGGAAACATACAGAGTTATTTCTGACTGAATAACAGATGAGAAGGAGGAAAGTAGCACAGTCAGATGTCATACTGTCATCCATCACTGTGAACTATCAAATGAGATCAAAAGGTATGGCACCAAGCTGAGTGATGCTCTTGTTACGCTAGAGGGACGGGAAGGCATCCAGAGGACCATGGAGAAGCTGGAGAGGTGGCCCAGGGGAACCTCATGAGGTTCCACAAGTGCAGGGTTCTGCAGCTGGGCTGGACAATTCTCACCATCAGTACAGGCTGGGGAAAGAGGTGACAGAAAGCAACCCCGAGGAAAAGGACTTGGGGGTGCTGGTGATGCTTGCAATCCAGAAGGCCAATGGCAGCCTGGGCAGCATCCAAAGCAGTGTGGCCAGAGATGGAGACAGGGGAGACTGCCCTTCTGCTCTGCTCTGTGAGACCTCACCTGCAGTGCTGTGTCCAGCTCTGGAGCCCTGAACACAAGAATGACCTGGACCTGATGGAGAGGGTCTAGAGAAGGCCACAAAAATGCTCAGGGGGTTGGAGCAGCTCTGCTATGAGAATAGGCTGAGGGAGCTGGGGGTGCTCAGCCTGGAGAAGAGAAGGCTCCAGGGAGACCTAACAGCAGCCTGCCAGTACCTGCAGGGTCTACATGAAGGCTGCAGAGGGACTGTCTGCAAAGGCCTGCAGGGACAGGACCAGGGGTAATAGCTTCAAACTAGAGCAGAGCAGATTGAGATTGGATGTGAGGAACAAGTTCTGCACCAGGAGGCTGGTGGAACACTGGCACAGGTTGCCCAGGGAGGTGGTCGAGGGTCCATGGCTGGAGATATTCCAGGTGAGGCTGGACAGGGCTCTGGCAACCTGATCTAGTGGAGGATGTCCCTGCTGAGTGCAGAGGGGTTGGGCTGGATGAGCTTTGGAGCTCCCTTCCAACCCAGCCCAGTCTATGATTCTATGAAAACAAATTGGGTAGTAAAGTCTTGATGTCACTCATGGCATTTACAGCAGGAGCTGTGGGAGTTTCTGCTAAGATACAGGTGGGAAAATAGAGGAAAAGTTGGAACACAAAATGATTTACTCACTGGTGAGCCATCACTCCAGACAAAGCCACCGCTGGAGTCCAAAGCACTTAAACCCATCCAGAACGAGGTGTGAGATAATCTCTGTCTCTGAATGATTATAAATGCAGACAGTCAGCCACAGAGAAACACAGAAGGAGAAAGCCTAGCAGTGCCTTAGTCTCACTGGTCTGATGCTTGAAGTATCACTTGAGACAAGAAGGCTGGGGAGGGACTGCTCAGGATCTCAGGCAGTGATAGGACTAGGGGGAATGGAATGAAGCTGGAGGTGGGGAGATTCAGGCTGGAGGTGAGGAGGAAGTTCTTCCCCATGAGAGTGGTGAAGCCCTGGAATGGGTTGTCCAGGGAGGTGATTGAGGCCCCATCCCTGGAGGTGTTTAAGCCCAGGCTGGAGGAGGCTGTGGCCAGGCTGATGTAGTGTGGGGTGTCCCTGCCCATGGCAGGGGGGTTGGAACTAGATGATCCTTGTGGTCCCTTCCAACCCTGACTGATGCTATGACACTATGATACAATCATACATAGCAGTTCTTCAGCTGCCATGTGGGGAAAAGCATCCTGGCAGCACATGTGGCAGGAAGCAGTGAAAGACAGAGCTACATGGGAAAGGTGCACAAGGACTAACTGACAGGAAATGGTATGGGAAGGGCTGGGTTAGAGCACAGGCATCCAAAATTAGCCCTGTCTGTGGTCACAGGCTTTGGTGAAACACAGTATGGCACAATAAGCACACCACTATGCCAGGCTCTCCAGGGTCTCCCCTTCTTTCCCCTCAGGAAGGGGCAGAAAATTAGCTCAAGCTCTTCTTCTCCCAGGCAACCAGCAGCAGAACAAGAGGACACAGTCTCAAGCTGTGCCAGGGGAAGTTTAGACTGGAGGTGAGGAGAAAGTTCATCACAGAGAGAGTTGTTAGCCATTGGAATGTGCTGCCCAGGGAGGTGGTGGAGTCCCCATCCCTGGAGGTGTTCAAGAGGGGATTGAATGTGGCAGTTGGTGCCATGGTCTGGTCATGAGGTCTGTGGGTGACAAGTTGGACTGGATGAGCTTTGAGGTCTCTTCCAACCTTGGTGATACTGTGATTCTGTGTGTGTGTGAGGCTGAGGGAGCTGGGGTTGCTTAGCCTGGAGAAGAGGAGGCTCAGGGGAGACCTTCTTGCTCTCTCCAACTCCCTGAAGGGAGGTTGTAGCCAGGTGGGGGTTGGTCTCTTCTCCCAGGCACCCAGCACCAGAACAAGAGTACACAGTCTCAAGCTGTACCAGGGGAGGTTTAGGCTGGAGGTGAGGAGAAAGCTCTTCCCAGCAAGGGAGATTGGCCATTGGGATGTGCTGCCCAGGGAGGTGGTGGAGTCCCCATCACTGGAGGTGTTCAAAAAAGATTGGATGTGGCACTTGGTGCCATGGTTTAGTAGTCATGAGGTGTGGGGTAGCAGGTTGGACTTGATGATCTTTGAGGTCTTTTCCAACCTTACTGATTCTATGATTCTCTGATTCTATGAGTATCTCCTCTGCTGGTCAAGTGTACATTATTTCAAAGCATCCATTTTATCTCTTTGAATTTGTGATGGTTTAGATGTTAGGTGCCTTTAAGAACCACAAAGATACAGACCTGCAGGAGCTGGACCAGGAGGTCTGTTTCATTCCCTTAAGCCCTGCATCCCTAGAAAACTGCTTGCAGAGTCAGCTTTCTGCGTCCCCCTGGAAGGACACCCAGGCTATTATCTCTTGAGGGGGTGGCCTGGTGTAAGCTTTGGCAAAGCTGCCAGTTGGGGCCTGGAGCTGACTAAGTGGCACCTAGAGCTGTCTAATTGGGACCTGGAGCTGTCTAATTGGGACCTGGAGCTGATTAAATGGGACTGGGAGCTGCCTAATTGGGGCTTGGAACTGCCTAATTGGGACCTGGAGCTGCCTAACTGGGGCCTGGAGCTGTCTAATTGGGACCTGGAGCTGTCTAATTGGGACCTGGAGCTGATTAAATGGGACTGGGAGCTGCCTAATTGGGGCTTGGAACTGCCTAATTGGGACCTGGAGCTGCCTAACTGGGGCCTGGAGCTGCCTAATTGGGACCTGGAGCTGTCTAATTGGGGCTTGGAGCTGTCTCATTGGGGCCTAGAGCTGTCTAATTGGGGCCTGGAGCTGCCTAATTGGGGCTTGGAGCAGTCTAATTGGGATCTGGAGCTGATTAAATGGGACTGGGAGCTGCCTAATTGGGGCTTGGAGCTGCCTAATTGGGACCTGGAGCTGCCTAAATGGGGCTTGGAGCTGTCTAATTGGGACCTGGAGCTGTCTAATTGGGACCTGGAGCTGCCTAATTGGGGCTTGGAGCTGCCTAATTGGGACCTGGAGCTGCCTAATTGGGGCTTGGAGCTGTCTAATTGGGACCTGGAGCTGCCTAATTGGGACCTGGAGCTGCCTAATTGGGGCTTGGAGCTGCCTAATTGGGACCTGGAGCTGTCTAATTGGGGCTTGGAGCTGCCTAATTGGGACCTGGAGCTGCCTAGTTGGGGCCTGGAGCTGCCTAATTGGGGCCTGGAGCTGCCTAATTGGGGCCTGGGACCTGGAGCTGTCTAATTGGGGCTTGGAGCTGCCTAATTGGGACCTGGAGCTGCCTAGTTGGGGCCTGGAGCTGCCTAATTGGGGCCTGGAGCTGCCTAATTGGAGCTGCCTAATTGGGGCCTGGAGCTGCCTAATTGGGGCCTGGAGCTGCGAAGAGGCATTTTAGCTGTGTCACAGTGGTTTGGTATGGAAGGTAGAGAGGCATGGGGGAGGGGGGGATGGGGCTGGGGGCATGAAGGCCTGGGTTTGTTGTCCTGGTTTAAAGAGAGGTTTGGGTGAAGCTTTGGCTTAATGTGGCTCTGTGTTAAGCCCAGACTGTGGATTCTGTGTGTTTGAGCTGCTTTGTACTGCTGTGTGCAGTTGTGAATGGCCTTTCCATTTCAACTTCCCCATCCTCTCCCATCCTGTGTGTGAGTGATTCTCTTTTGCCCCTTCTGGAAGAGGTGAAAGAGCATCTGTCTGGCTCTAAACTCAGACAGATTTGAACTCAGCTGAATTCAGTTTATCTCTGCCCAGGTTACTCCAGTGTGTAGCCACTGGCTCCCCAGGGGCCTGCACAGAAAGCCCTCTTGCTCTCCTCTTTCTGCCCATGCCCTTCTGCCACGTTGCACTAACAGTCCCTGTCTTTGCAAAGCAGAAACTGATCACCAGGAGTCCTTTCTGTCTTGTAGGAAGGTTAAGGTCTTGAATGCTTGGGAGGGTTGGGGGCTTTTTCCCCCTTATCTGTAAATGATGTGCAGATACTCACAAGTCAGCTATGAGTTTTTGTTCTTCTTCACTGTGGATGCATGCCAGGTCTCCCCCAATGGCTCTGCAAAAATCTCTTGCACCAAACCATGTCTGCATTTTCTCCCTTTCTCCCCGAAAAATCTGCAAGAGGGCAGTGAAGGACTCTGCTGGCTATTACAGAAGAGACAATGCCCTGGGCTCCCCCCTTCCTTCTGCTCTCCACTTCTATCACTTGCTGTTTAATGCTGCACCCATAAGCCTGGGGTCATTTATCAAATCTGATTACTCAATAGTTAGAGCACCTCTGGAATGGGGTGTCTAGTTCTGGGTTCCCCAGTTCAAGAGGGACAGGGAACTGCTTGGAGAGAATTCAACAGAGGGCTACAAGGATGATGAAGGGCCTGGAGCATCTCTCTTAAGAGGAGAGGATAAATGACCTGGAGCTGGTTAGCCTGGAGAAGAGAAGGCTGGGAGGGCACCTGATCAATGTCTGTAAATATCTGAAGGGTGGTTGTCAGGAGGATGGAGCCAGGCTCTTGTCAGTGGTACCCAGTGATAGGATGAGGGGCAATGGACATAAACACAATCCCAGGAGGTTCCACCTCAAGATGAGGAGAAACTTCTTGGGTGTGAGGGTGCTGGAGGCCTGGAGCAGGCTGCCCAGAGAGGTTGTGGAGTCTCCTACTCTGGAGCCTTTCCAAACCTTTCCAAACAGGAACCTGTGTGACCTGCCCTGGGTGCTCCTGCTTTGGCAGGGGGGCTGGACTGGATGATTTCTAGAGGTCCCTTCCAGCTCCTAGTATTCTCTGATCATCCCAAAGACCCTGTGGCTCCAAACTTCAGTTCAGCCTCCATACAGCCTTTTCCAGCATTTCCCAGCCCCACCACTTGGGGATGGCTGGAGACTTGTTACCAGAGATTACCTCCCATGTAGGCAGGGTAAAATCCACCTTCCATGCACCCATGGAAGCTGTTCTCCTTTGACTTGCCTTCAGAAGTCAAACACCTACCTTGAAGCAGAAGCTGCTTGAATGAACACTTTTCCATCCCTCTGGGCATGATGGGAGAGAGGGCAGTGTTGGAGGAGGTGGGGGTGTCACTCCCTCCACCAGCTGCTTGCAGACAAACATGTTTGTTTCCTCACAGTTCAAGACATCCCACAGCCCAGCTGAGGATCCTGTGACCATGGCCACGCAGCCTGGCTCCCCTCCTTCATGAAACACAACATATTTACAGATCATTGGGAAGTGGCTGCATCTTCTCAGAGAACACACTGCTTCCTTCAGAGGAACCTGCCCCAGGGAGCTCACAGGCATTGCAATTCCATCAGAAAAGCAAATGTCATCAAATTCCTTTCACATTACTCCATGAGTCACCTCTCAAAAGCAGCAGAGAGAAAAGGATACCAGGAGACACTCCAGGGGCTGATCAGCCTGGAGAAGGGAAGGCTCCAGGGAGACCTCAGAAAGGCCTTACAGTAGCAGAATGGTGCTACAAGAGAGCTGGAGAGAGTAAGGAGAGCTGGAGGGTATGTGGTGACAGGACAAGGGGCAGTGGTTTTAAACTACAGCAGGGTAGGTTTAGAGTACACATTGGGAAGGAGTTTTTATGTGGAGCTCCTGCAGCATGAGGCCAAGAGGAGCCCCCAGCACAAGAGAGACACAGACCTGCTGGAGAAAGACAAGCAAGAACCTGGAGAGCATAGTTGGGCTTGCTGGAAGGTGTCCAGAGAAGGGCCATGAAGATGAGCAGAGGGCTGGAGCTGCTCTGCTCTGAGGACAGTCTGAGGGAGTTGGGGTTGTGCAGGCTGGAGAGGAGAAGGCTCCCAGGAGACCTTCTGGTGGCCTTCCAGGATCTGCAGGGGGCTCTAAGAAAGCTGGGGAGGGACTTTTGAGGGTGTCAGGGAGTGATAGGACTGGGGTAGTAGATCCAAGATAGAGGAGGGGAGATTGAGATCAGACATCAGGAAGAAGTTCTTCACCCTAAGGGACACTGGAAGAGGTTGCCTAAAGAGAAGGGGGAGGCTCCAACCCTGCAGGTTTTCCCTGGCTGGGCTGGATGGGGCTTTGAGCACCCTGGTCTAGTGGAAGGTGTCCCTGCCCTTGGGAGGGGGGTTGGAACTGGATGACTTTTAAGGGCACTTCCAACCTAAACCATTCTATGACGGTATGACACAGTCCCAGGTGGCTTTCTGGAGGGAGTTACCACAATCCTGATTCAATCCCTTTAGCCTCACCAGAATGTCACTCTGTCATCTGCTGCTTTATGCCAGAGCACTTTGTAGTGTTGAGTCCCTGCCTGTGGCACATACCTGGCATTCCCAAGTTCCAGTGAGTGAAGATGACCATATCCCCGTTGGCCCAGCTGAACGTCCCCTGCTCCTCTGTGTCTGAGAGACCAATCCAAAAATACTTTGCTGGATTGAATCCAATTACAGAAGTCAAAAAAGCTTGTTCATATCTGTGAAGAATAAGCATCAGACTCCAGCCAGCTCCATTGGTTAACTTCCTCCAACAGTTTATTTCAGCACATCAGGTAAAACCAAGGGGATTTGTTAATTAGGTAGGAAGAGATGAAGAGAAGAGAAGAGAAGAGAAGAGAAGAGAAGAGAAGAGAAGAGAAGAGAAGAGAAGAGAAGAGAAGAGAAGAGAAGAGAAGAGAAGAGAAGAGAAGAGAAGAGAAGAGAAGAGAAGAGAAGAGAAGAGAAGAGAAGAGAAGAGAAGAGAAGAGAAGAGAAGAGAAGAGAAGAGAAGAATAGAGTAGAATAGACCAGGTTGGAAGAGACCTGAAGATCATCAAGTCCAACCTATCATCCAACACCACCTAATCAACTAACCCATGGCACCAAGCACCCTGTCAAGTCTCCTCCTGAACACCTCCAGTGATGGTGACTCCACCACCTCCCTGGGCAGCACATCCCAATGGGCAATCACTCTCTCTGTGTAGAACTTCTTCCTAACCTCCAGCCTAAACCACCCTGGCACAGCCTGAGACTGTGTCCTCTTGTTCTGGTGCTGATTGCCTGGGAGAAGAGACCAACCCCCACCTGGCTACAACCTCCCTGCAGGGAGTTGGAGAGAGCAATGAGGTCTCCCCTGAGCCTCCTCTTCTGCAGGCTAAGCAACCCCAGCTCCCTCAGCCTCTCCTCACAGGGCTGTGCTCCAAACCCCTCCCCAGCTTTGTTGCCCTTCTCTGGACACCTTCCAGCAGCTCAACCTCCTTCCTAAACTGAGGGGCCCAGAACTGGACACAGGACTCAAGGTGTGGCCTAACCAGTGCAGTGTACAGGGGCAGAATGACCTCCCTGCTCCTGCTGGCCACACTCTTCCTGATGCAGGCCAGGATGCCATTGGCCCTTCTGGCTGCCTGGGCACACTGCAGGCTCATGTTCAGCCTACCATCAACCAGCACCCCCAGGTGCCTCTCTGCCTGGCTGCTCTCAGCCACTCTGACCCCAGCCTGTAAATATGGATGGAAGGCAGGGCAATGATCTTACTTTTGTAGTTCCAATTGTCAAATCCCTCAAGCTCCATTTTGCATGTTGGCAATGGAGATGATGTTTAGAACTCAGAGTGATTCCATTCTCCTTTTGGAGTGCTCCATGAGCAGCCAGGCAGTCCCTTGTGTTAGTGCAGAGCTGTTACTCACTGGGGACAAATGAGTGCTGCAGCATCCTGTTGAGCTTTATGGTGAGCTTTACATCTTTAAATCTTGTTACTTTGAGGGGGGAAAGGGTAAGATTCCAGACCTGCCTGTTGCAAAGAAAAGGCTGGAAAGCTCCAGCACAGGAGAAGTCAAGAGGTTTGTGTTAACCTCTTTGTTTTTAATGCAAGATGTTTGAGAGCAGGCTGGCAACCCAGAGCTGTTGGGGAGTTACTTCAATTGTGTAACTCCTGGAGCCAACAACAGTGCACATGAACCACAGCAAGGACCTGGATGTTTGTGTCAATGACATACAAAGCTCCTGGTGTATTTTTAGATACTCCTTCAGTTCCACCACAAGTTTCCCACCGCAGGAGAGGTGTCAGAGCAGACACCAGGAGTAACTGCCCAACAAGAGACTCTCTTCCATCCTGGTTGCACATCAGTAAGGACAAGAAGGATGTTTCCATACCTGTCTGTCACACTAGCCAGGTAACCTTTGTTTTCTTCACAGATTTTCTTTGCTTCTGAGAAGGTTGCAGGTAGCTGCCCCAGGGAGTAGCAGTAAAAGCCATGCTTCATCCAGCCCTGTTGGCACCGAGAGGCAGGGAGGAGCTGTCAGGCAGCACCACGCAGTACACTTCCAAATACCACACTAACACCACACCCCAAGGCAACATTTATCTCAGAAGAAACGCAGAGGGTAATCAAACAAAGCTTTTGCAACCACAGCTCTGTGCCTTGCCCCTTGATGAAGGACACAGAAGTGGTTATGGCTTGGATCTGGCACACAACACTCACAGCCGCTTTGCAGCTCCCGGTGCCAAGCCTGCCCTGCCCCCTCCTTGGGTAGCTGCTGCAAGAGGCTACAGACACTCTGTAGAACAGCCAGCTCAGATACTGCTGCCTCCTCTGCTGGAGTAGCTCCTCTGAGAAGGCTGTGTGCAACCCAAGACCAGTGAGTTACAGCATGCAACAACCCCAGGGTGGGCTGCAGGGAGAGGCTTTCCTGGGTGAAGAGAGCAGCTCTGCATTAGAAGTGAAGTAAGGAGGTAGGAAAAAAATAGATTCAGCCCCCATTTGTGTTAAAGAAAGAAAGAATTCCCTTATTCCTCTAAGAAGCCCCAGTACACATCAAACTACCAAACCCACCACTTTCCTAGGGCTGCACCAAAGGCAGTCAGCACAATTGGCTTCTGTGAGCCTCACCGTGATGGGAGTGAAAGCAAGGCACAGGCAGCTCTCGCTGCTTTGCTTTGCACTTACTTTCTGGCAGCCTGGGTAGGTAACTTCACCTGCCCCTGATTCTCCTGCCAAAGGTTTCCTTTTACAGAGGTAACCCAGTTTCATTTCACAAGGACTGTCAGCCCAGGAGCCATCCTGTGTGTAGTGAGAAGAAACAGAAGAGAGAGGTGAAACCAAGGGAAAATCCAGCTCCAACAGGACTCTTCACCACCCTCAGAGAGAAACCTTCCTCCTCTCTTCCTACAGTGCTCTGGGCTCTCTTCCTTGCCTTCCTGCTTTGTCTAGAACTCCAAACAGACATCACAATGAAGACAGAGAGGGTTGTGTTTCCTCAGAGGTGTGGGAATGAGGGCTGCTCAGCCAGTGGTGAGAGCAGGAAGCAAAGATGCTGTTCCACTCTGCCCTCACCAGCAGAGGATTTGTAAGGTTCACATAACAAGAAGAAAATGCTGGGGCAGCTAAACACAAAGCATGAAATACTGCCTCATTCTTTCTTCCATGCTACTACAGAATATAATTTCATGTGGAGTATAAAACAAGGGTGAATTTGCTCTACCTCTTTACTTCTGTCCCCAGTAGCATGAGGCTGCAAAGTACCTCTAACAAACCTGTACCTAGGTGGTGTGGGGAAACAACAGCAGAATCAGAGGATGCCTCAGGTTGGAAGGGGCCTTAGAGATATCTCCTCCAACCTCCCTGCCATGGGCAGGGACACCTCTCAACTAGACTTGGCTGCTCAGGCCTCACCCAACCTGGCCTTAAACACCTTCAGGGAGGAGGCAGCCATGACACCCTGGGCAACCTATTCTGGAGTCTCACCACTCTCATAGGGAAGAACTTCTTCCTCAGCTCCAGTCTATCCCTTCTCTCCCTCAGCTTCAAACCATTCCTCCTTGTCCTGTCTCCAGACACCCTCAGGAAAAGTCTCTCTGCAGCCTTCCTGTAGGATCCCTTCAGGTCCTGGCAGGCAGCTCTAAGGTCCCCCTGCAGTCCTCTTCTCCAGGCTGAGCACCCCCAGCTCCCTCAGCCTGTGCTCACAGCAGAGCTGCTCCAGCCCTTGGATCATCTTTGTGGCCTCCTCTGGACTCTCTCCAGCAGCTCTGTGTCCTTCTCCTGCTGGGGACACCAGAACTGGAGGCAGGATTGGAGGTGAGGTCTGAGCAGAGCAGAGCCAAGGGGCAGAATCCCCTCTCCTGCCCACACTCCTCTGGCTGCAGCCCAGGATAGATTAGCAAGTCCCTGCTCCAAGGGCTGTCATCAACCACATTGAATGTGGATGCTGAGTTACTTCAACCAATCTGAGATGGAGATGTAGCATAACTGCTGCAGGGCAGACCAAGGCTCAGCTCAGTGCACTTCTCTTGCTCCACCATACACCTTCAAGACCTGGACTCCATTCTCCCTCCACCCTGAAACACTCTGAATTAAACCCAGTCCATGAAAACCTTTCAAAGCCTTCCCTCTTTTCACTTCTTATCTTTTGGGTTTATTTTGGGGGGAGTTGGGTTTTGTTTGTTGGGTTTTGCTTGGTTTTTTGTCAGATGTTTTCCTTTCGTGTGGCACAAAGGACAGAAGAATGTGGACATGGGAGAGGGATTTGTACCTGTCCCTTCATAAGGATGCAGTCTGCCTTGTCCCCCATGTGGGCTGGCTCCCTGTGGTGCCACTTGGTGTAAGTCACAGGTGTTCCATCACTCCATTCAAAATACATTGGAACCCTGAAGTCACTGAGACCAATCCACAGCTTATCATCTGGCTCTGGGAACACAAAGGTGTGGGGATGGCTTCAAACAGAACAGACACAGACTCACAGAACACATCAGGCTGGAAGAGACCTCCAGGCTCAGCCAGTCCAACCCCCACCCAGCACTGCAGGCTCAGCACCAAACCATGGCCCTAAGCACCAGCTCCACACACTGCTTCAACACCTCCAGGGGTGGGGACTCCAGCACTGCCCTGGCCACAACATTCCAAGGCCTCAGAAGCCTTCCAGGCAAGAAAGATTTCCTAGCATCCAGCCTGAACCTCCCCTGGGGCAGCTTGCAACCATTGCCTCTGCTCCTGGCCCTTGACACCCAGGAGCAGAGGCTGTCCCCTCCTCACTGCAACCTCCCTGCAGGGAGCTGCAGAGAGCAAGGAGGTCTCCCTCAGCCTCCTCTTCTCCAGCCTCAACACCCCCAGCTCCCTCAGCCCCTCCTCTAGCCCAGGGGCTCCAGGCCCTTCTCCAGCCTGCCTGCCCTGCTCTGCACAGGCTCCAGCCCCTCAGTGGCCTTCCTGCAGGGAGGGCCCAGAGCTGAGCACAGCACTCCAGCTGTGGCCTCCCCAGTGCTGAGCACAGGGGGATGATCCCCTCCCTGGCCCTGCTGCCCACCCTGCTTCTGACCCAGGCCAGGCTGCCTTTGGCTTTCTTGGCCAAAAGGGAAGGCACAGCTCAGGTCCACTTCTGAGTGAAGAAGACTTTGTGAAAACCAGTGAGGATCATGATCACAATAGCAGCAATCTCTTGCCAGACAGAGGAGTGACCTGCAGGAATACTCACTGTAGCCAAGCTGGGAGACTGTAAAACTCTGCTCCTCAACATTGTGGATACTTGCCAGCTCTCCATCCTCTTTCCTACAGGAAGTTTGGGCTTCTTTCCATATTTTGGGTGTTCTGTAAAGTCTATAGCAGTGTCCTGCATAGGCCACCCATCCCCTGGGGCACTTCACAGGCTTTAAGTCACCTAAAAGAATAATGATTTCCAACAATTAATGAGCTGCCCTGCCCAGTGCTTGCTTTTAAATCAAGAAGAAAATGGTCTGTACTGCTGGGAGTTTGAAATGCTGGAGCACATCCTGGCAGAGGAGAGAAGCAGAAGGCTGAGGAGCACAGAGAATACAAAGCAGGTTTTTCCATCCCAGTTGTGCTGGGAGCCCCCACTGAAGCCCTGGCAGGATTAAAGAAATACTGAGCAATGTGGCATGCAGAGTGCAGAGCACAACTGCAGCTTAAATCCCCCTCAGTGAGGCTCTGGGTGCAGCCATTCCCTACACCAAAGAGCCTCTTCTCCTACACAGGGACTTCAGCTTGGGCCAATGTGTTCAGCTGCCTGCATCAGGAACAGTGTGGCCAGCAGGAGCAGGGAGGTCATTCTGCCCCTGTGCTCAGCACTGCTCAGGCCACACCTTGAGTCCTGTGTCCAGTTCTGGGCTCCTCAGGTTAGGAAAGAGGTTGAGATGCTGGAAGGTGTCCAGAGAAGGGTAACAAAGCTGGGGAGGGGTCTGGAGCACAGCCCTGTGAGGAGAGGCTGAGGGAGCTGGGGCTGCTTAGCCTGGAGAAGAGGAGGCTCAGGGGAGACCTCATTGCTCTCTCCAACTCCCTGAAGGGAGGTTGTAGCCAGGTGGGGGTTGGTCTCTTCTCCCAGGCAAGCAGCACCAGAACAAGAGAACACAATCTCAAGATGCTCCAGGGGAAGTTTAGGCTTGATCTCATAAAGAAGTTCTTCCCAGAGAGAGAGATTGGCCATTGGGATGTGCTGCCCAGGGAGGGAGTGGGGTCAACATCCCTGGAGGTGTTTAGGAAGAGCCTGGAAGAAGCACTTGGTGCCATGGGTTAGTTGATTAGTTAGGGTTAGGTCATCAGTTGGACTTGATCTTGGAGGTCTCTTCCAAACTGGGTGACTCTTTGCTTCTGTGATTTCCACTGCTGTGGAGGTTCCTGTGGTCTAGACCTCTCTCATGTGGTCAGCCACACTGGTCGCTGTTCCCTTTGCCATGGTTTTGATCTGCACTAACTCGCAGCAGCCAGGCCTGGCTTGTCTCCTAGCAGTGCCTGTGGAGCTGAGGCAGTTACTCTGCAGGCAGCTGCTTGCCAGCAGTTCCCAGCTGAAATAATTGCACACCTTCCCCTGCTCCTATACAAGACCTAGTTGGCCGTGGGTAGGAAAGGAACTCAGCTGGGCAAAGGTTCCTTTCAGAACAGAGCAAAAAGGGTCAGAGAGAGCAGGGGCAGCATGAGCTGTGCCTCACATACAGAGTACAGAATTAACCAGGTTGGGAAAGACCTCAGAGATCATCAGGTCCAATCTGTTTTGAGGGTCTCTTCCAACCTGGTTTATTCTATTCTATTCTATTCTATTCTATTCTATTCTATTCTATTCTATTCTATTCTATCACCCAGCACCATCTGATCAACTCAACCATGGCACCAAGTGCTTCATCCAGGCTCTTCCTAAACACCTCCAGGGATGGGGACTCCACCACCTCCCTGGGCAGCACATCCCAATGGGCAATTCCTCTTTCTCTGAAGAACTTCTTTCTAACATCCAGCCTAAACCTCCCCTGGCACAGCTTGAGACTATGTCCTCTTGTTCTGGTGCTGCTTGCCTGGGAGGAGAGACCAACCCCCACCTGGCTACAACCTCCCTGCAGGGAGTTGGAGAAAGCAAGGTCTCCCCTGAGCCTCCTCTTCTCCAGGCTAAGCAACCCCAGCTCCCTCAGCCTCTCCTCCCAGGGCTGTGCTCCAGACCCCTCCCCAGCTTTCTTGCCCTTCTCTGGACACCTTCCAGCAGTTCAACATCTTTCCTAAGCTGAGGGGCCCAGAACTGGACACAGGACTCAAGGTGTGGCCTAACCAGTGCTGAGGACAGAGACATCTTCTAGCAGTGCACATCTTCAGTAGAGATTTTGGACCCCAGAATGTTTATCATGGTTTTGTGTTGGGATACCAGAACTAAACTCAGAATCCTGCCTTCTTTAGCACCCTGGGGTCTTTGCACAGATTCACAGACTCACAGATTGCATTAGATGCCCTCAAAGGGCATCTTATCTAAACCCCTGCAGGCAGCAGGGACAGCTCCAGCTAGAGCAGGCTGCCCAGGGACACAGCCAGGCTGAGCTTGAATGTCTCCAGAGACACAGCCTCAACCACCTCCCTGGGCAGCCTGTTCCAGTGTCTCCCCAGCCTCACTGTGCAGAACTTCCTCCTGATGTCCAACCTAACTCTGCCCTGCTCCAGTTTCAAACCATTGCCTCTCAGCCTATCCCCACAGCCCCTTCTGAACAGTCCCTCCCCAGCCTGCCTGTAGGTCCCCTGCAGATACTGAAATGCAGCTCTAAGGTCTCTCTGGAGCCTGAGCTGTCTCAGCCTGTCCCCACAGCAGAGGTTCTGCAGCCCTTTGATCACCTTTGTTGCCTTTCTCTG
This sequence comes from Melanerpes aurifrons, assembly GCA_011125475.1. Taxonomy (NCBI): domain Eukaryota; kingdom Metazoa; phylum Chordata; class Aves; order Piciformes; family Picidae; genus Melanerpes; species Melanerpes aurifrons. Next base: position 1,531,747 of record WWNC01000015.1, on the reverse strand, counting down.
GATCCACTCCATCAGGTCCAGGTATCTCTTATGTTGAGGGTCCCAGAGCTGGCCCCAGCCCTGCAGGTGAGGTCTCCCCAGAGCAGAGCAGAGGGGCAGGATCCTCTCTCTCCAGTTCTGGCCACACTGCTTTGGATGCAGCCCAGGCTGCCCTTGGCCTTCTGTGCTGCCAGTGCCCATTGCTGGCTCCTGTCCAGCCTCTCCCCCACCAGCACCCCAAGTCCTTCTCTGCAGGGCTGCTCTCCATCTCATCAACCCCCAGCCTGGGTTGATACTGAGGGTTGCCCCAACCTAGGTGCAAAACCTTGTACTTTATTCCAAGTGAACAACATCCTGACCTCATCTTTAATTTGCCAGCAAATTAAAGTCGTCTTTGTGACCCAGGCCAACAAGTGCAATCCTTTGCCTTTGACAAGACATGGTCCTTCCATCTGTGGCATTCTCCCAGGACCTCTCTCTCACTGCAGAAATAGTCAGATTTCATTAGCAGCTTACCTGAGGCAATGGTGGAGGAATCCCAGGAGGAGTTCCTCTTCTGGCAGATGTAGCCCAGTTTCCGATTGCAGGCCAGGTTCTCCCATTTGCCATTCCTGCCTTGGAAGGTCCCACACACCTTCACAGATTCCACAGAGGGACTTCCTGGGGAGAGAGTTACAGAACCCCTCTGGGAACACTGAGGAGTTTCACCCTCACAGGCAGGAACACACACATGTGTCCCAGCTGCAAAGCCACTGGGGTGGTGCTGGGGGTCAGACACTGGCACAGGCTGCCCTGGGAGGTGGTGGAGTCACCAAGCCTGGAGGTGTTTAAAGGTGTTTTGGGTGTGGTGCTTGGGGCTATGATTTAGGGGTGAGCCTTGCAGAGTTGGGTCAGTGGTTGGACTTGGTGATCCTGAAAGGAGGTTGTAGCCAGGTGGGGGTTGGTCTCTTCTCCCAGGCACACAGCAGCAGAACAAGAGGACACAGTCTCAAGCTGCGCCAGGGGAGGTTTAGGCTGGAGGTGAGGAAGAAAGTTCTTCCCAGCAAGAGAGATTGCCCATTGGGATGTGCTGCCCAGGGAGGTGGTGGAGTCCCCATCCCTGGAGGTGTTTAAGAAGAGCCTGGCTGAGGCACTTGGTGCCATGGTTTAGTTGATCAGATGGTGCTGGGTGACAGGTTGGACTTGATGATCTCTGAGGTCTTTCCCAAGCTGGTTAATTCTATTCTATTCTATTCTATTCTATTCTATTCTATTCTATTCTATTCTATTCTATTCTATTCTACTCCACTCCACTCCACTCCACTCCACTCCACTCTATTCTCCTTGTCCTATCCCAGGGAGCAAGTGAGCAGAGCCTGTCCCCTCCCTCCTGACCCCCCTCCTACCTTTCCCATTGTCCCCTGGAACCTGTGCAAACTCTATGAAACCAAAGTCATTAGGTAAAATGAATTGGGACAGAGAAGAGCATTTTGAGCCAGACACTGACCGTTGTTTCACTTACCTGGAGCCCAGTTTAGGTATCTGAAGGGACTGCCCCCTGTCCACCTCCAGCCACTGTCAAGGGCATTGAAAAGGCCAATCCAGAGGTTGGCATTGACACCCAGGTCACTGGTGAGCCCTACATGGCCCAGAGAAACAACCAGGCAAGGGAGTCAGTGAGACTTGCAATAAAAACATGGAACACAGAACAAGAATGTCACAGCAGATCTCTTTTGTACAGCATAGGTTAGATTTCCCCCCACTATTTTAGTGCTTTCTGTGAGAAAGGAACAGGCTCTGCTAAAAAGTATCCACACACCCTTGGGAGGTCTGCAGATGACACCAAGCCAGGAGGGAGTGTTGATCTGTCTGGGGGTAGGAAGGCTCTGCAGGGGGATCTGGACAGGTTGTATTGATGAGCTGAGGCCAATGGGATTCAATGAGGCCAAGTGCTGGCTCCTGCACTTAGGTCACAACAACCCCATGAGCACTCCTGGCTTGGGGCAGAGTGGCTGGAGACTGCTGTGGTGGTTTAGGCTGGGTGCTGGCCCGGCTGCCACTGCACAGAACACACCTGGGAGGTCCCTACGGGTGGGCCCAGCCCAGGGGGTGGTCACAGGCAGGTATTCAATCCCACAATGCCCTGCTCCCCTATAAAATGCCCATGCGGGGTCTCCACTTTCTCTTTTGTCCCCAGCTGCAGCCTAGGTAAAATGGTGTGAGCCACCTCCCTTGGGCCTGCCCAGGCCCAAGGCTGGGTTGGGGGGGAGGAAAGAGCCCTGGGGGGGGGTTTGGGTGTACCCCCAGGTGGGGATGGGATGTTCTTGGGTATGTTTCTGGGATCTCTCTCTTTGTCACGGTGCTTGTGGTTCTCTGTAAAGCTTTCATTGGTGTTTGTTTTTAAATTGTTTTTCTATTTAAACTTTCCATCACTTTTGCAATCCCTTTGTCTGAGTCGTTGTTTCTGCCCGTGGTGGGGAGGGGGTTTGCCCCAACCCATTACAACTGCCCAGCAGAGAAAGACCTGGGGGTGTTGAACAGCAGTGACTGAGGATGAGCCAGGTTGTGCCCAGGGGGTCCAGAAGGCCACCTGCTTCCTGGCCTGGATCAGCAATGGTGTGGCCAGCAGGGCCAGGGAAGTGACTGTCCCCACGGCCACAGCACTGGTGAGGCCACACCTTGAGCACTGAGCTCATTTTGGGGGTGCTCAGTCCAAGATGGACATTGAGGTACTGGAGTGTGTCCAGGGAAGGGCAGTGAAGCTGGTGAGGGTCTGGAGAACAGGGCTGGGGAGGAGCAGCTGAGGGAGCTGGGGGATTCAGTCTGGAGGAGGCTCAGGGGAGACTTCATTGCTCTCTACAGCTCCCTGAAAGGAAGCTGGAGCCAGGTGAGGGTTGGTCTCTTCTCCTTAGTAACAAGTGATGGGATGAGAGGAAATGGCCTCAGGTTGCCCCAGGAGAGGTTTAGATTGAACATTAGAAGAAACTTCTTCCCTGAAAGGGTTCTGAAGCACTGGCCCAGGCTGCCCAGGGAGGAGGTTGAATCCCCAGCCCTGGAGGTGTTTCCAACAGGCAGAGATGTGGTGCTGAGGGCCATGGGTTAGCCCCAGCCTTGGCAGAGGTGGAGAATGCTTGGACTGGATGAGCTGGAAGGCCTTTTCCATCTACATTGATTTGATGTTTCCACACTAAAGCTCCTGGAGCTGACCCACATTTCAAGCACAGGCATTCATTTGTTTGGGTTTCTCTTACTTTACCTAACAGATACATCTCCTCCCGAGGCTCTGTGACACTCAGCAGTTCTGCATTCTGCTGCTGGCAGCTTTTCCTGGCTTGATGCCAGGTCAAAAGTGCCTCGGCATTGATCTGGTAGTGGTTCTGTGTCACAGGATTGGTTTTCCAGAGCTTGTTGTGGATGATGTCTACAAAAACAAAACAACAGACAAGAGAATACAGAGAAGGAAACCTTCACTGGCTGATTTTTTACCTAAAATTCACCCTCCTTAAGTGTACTCTCTTCAGTATCTCCAGTGAGACTGAGAGGCTGAGAGCAGGGCAGGGAAAAGTTCAATGAAGTTCAACAAGGGCAAGGGGGGAGTCTGGCACCTGGGAGAGAACAACCCCATGGAGCAGGAGAGGTTGGGGACTGAGCTGTTGGAGAGCAGAGCAGGGGAAAGGGACCTGGGGGTCCCAACGGATGGAAGGTTGACCATGAGCCAGCAATGTGCTCCTGTGGCCAAGAAGGCCAAGGGCATCCTGGGGAGCATTAGAAGGGCTGTGGGGAGTAGGTCAGAGAGGCTTCCTCCCCCTCTACTTTGCCCTGCTGAGGCCACAGCTGGAATATTGTGTCCAGTCCTGGGCTCCTCAGCTCAAGAAGGACCTCAGGGAACTGCTTGAGAGAGTCCAGCACAGAGGCACAGAGCTGCTGCAGGCAGTGGAAGATCTTCCTCAGGAGGAGAGCCTGAGGGAGCTGAGGGCTCTTAGGCTTGGAGAGGAGGAGCCTGAGGGTGTGCTCCTTGCTGGGGAGTGCCCAGAGGCTGGAGCCAGGCTCTGCTGGGTGCTGCCCAATGCCAGCTCAAGGGGCAGTGGTGGAAGCTGAGGCAGAGGAAGTGCCATGGAAACAGCAGGAAGAGTTCTTCCCCTGTGAGGGTTCTAGAGCCCTGGAGCAGGCTGCCCAGGGGGCTTGTGGAGTCTCCCTCTCTGGAGATATTCAAAACCTGCTTGGATGTGTTCCTGTGTGAGCTGCCCTGGGTGCTCCTGCTCTGGCAGGGGCTTGGACTGGACAAGCTTTCAAGGTCCCTTCCAGCCCCTGACACTCTGTGAGTCTGTGACTAATTCTATATTCATCCCATACTGAATTATTTCTCCTTACAACCCTTGTTTTTTCTACACTGGCCTTGCTTATTGCTATAATTCAGCTACATCTCTCACAGCTCAGCCCACATTCACCCACTCACTGATCCATTCTACCTGTGCACTCCTGCTTGTGATTCCCCAGACCACAAATCCTGGGCTTCCAGCCCATGTCTTATGCTGGGTGCCTCCTACGGCCTCCCAGAGCACGAATGATAGCTTGCAGCCTGATGTGCAGGGGGTGTGAAGGGGCAGGGGATTTGTGTTGGGTTATTGCAGTGGTTTGTTGGTGTAAGCAGCACTGAATCACTGGAGGCAGGTGAAGGGCACTCTGTGTCCTGCTCCCTTCCATTTGCTCCAGTCCTACTATTCTCTGTTCCATCCTCTGCTCCTGCTTCCCTGCATCTCACCTTCCTCATCCACTCTTGCCCTGGCTTTCTTCTCCCCTGCTCTGAAGGGTTTTCTTTTGCTTTTTCCATCAGCTCCAATCACCACTCTCAGACAACTCCACACATGTTCCAGGCTTGGGAGCACAGCAGGACCAACCCCCACCTCTGCTGGAGCAGCAGTGAGTGAAGAGCAGGAGCCTCACTGCCCCTGCATGGCTCAGCAGGGAGCGAGGCCAACCACAACCCAGGCCATAGCCCATGGACGCTTCCAGGAGGTGGGCACCAAGAGTGGATTCAGCTTTTGCTGAATGTCTTCCCTGAAACCTTTATCAATAAATCAATTACCTTTTAGGGGGCAACTTCCAAACATTTGGTCCTTATCAAAGTCTGAAGTAGTTGCACACCAGAGGGAGCTTGCATCCCCAGCCCGAGGGAGGCACTCCGCATGCCATCTGCCATTGAACTTGAAAGGGAAGACGCAAGGAGCACCAAAGGCATTGCCCCCCAGCGTGAAGATATCTGCAGAGACAGACACACAGCAACACTCAGCTGCCAGCAGATGTTCACCACAGCATCTGCTCATGGGCAGCTCCCCACAGACAGATTTGTGCAAGAGCTCCAAGCATCCACACTTTGCCACAAGGATGGTGAGAGCCTGGCAGAGGTTGCCCAGGGAGGTGGTGGAAGCCTCCTGGCTGGAGGTGTTTGCAGCCAGGCTGGAGGTGGCTGTGAGCAACCTGCTGTGGTGTGAGGTGTCCCTGGCCATGGCAGGGGGTTGGCACTGGCTGAGGCTTGAGGTCTCTTCCAACCCTGACAACTCTGTGATTCTGTTCATCATTACAGCAGGACCTGGACAGGTGAGAGCCATGGGCCAAGGCTCATTGGAGGAAGTTCAACAAGGCCAAGGGCCAGGTCCTGCACCTGGGCCACAACAATCCCATGGGGAGCTCCAGACCTGGGGATGTGTGGCTGGAAAGCTGCAGCTGGGAGAGGGACCTGGGGGTGTTGGGTGGCAGTCCCTGAGCAGGAGACAGCAGTGCCCAGGGGCCAAGAAAGCCAAAGGCATCCTGGGCTGGGTCAGAAGCAGGGTGGGCAGCAGGGCCAGGGAGGGGATCATCCCCCTGTGCTCAGCACTGGGGAGGCCACAGCTGCAGTGCTGTGTTCAGCTCTGGGCCCTCCCTGCAGGAAGGCCACTGAGGGGCTGGAGCCTGTGCAGAGCAGGGCAGGCAGGCTGGAGAAGGGCCTGGAGCCCCTGGGCTAGAGGAGGGGCTGAGGGAGCTGGGGGTGTTGAGGCTGGAGAAGAGGAGGCTGAGGGAGACCTCCTTGCTCTCTGCAGCTCCCTGCAGGGAGGTTGCAGTGAGGAGGGGACAGCCTCTGCTCCTGGGTGGCAAGCCACAGGAGCAGAGGCAATGGTTGCAAGCTGCCCCAGGGGAGGTTCAGGCTGGCTGCTAGGAAATCTTTCTTGCCTGGAAGGGTTCTGAGGCCTTGGAATGTTGTGGCCAGGGCAGTGCTGGAGTCCCCATCCCTGGAGATGTTGAAGCAGTGTGTGGAGCTGGTGCTTAGGGCCATGGTTTGGTGCTGAGCCTGCAGTGCTGGGTGGAGGTTGGACTGGCTGAGCCTGGAGGTCTCTTCCAGCCAGATGTGTTCTGTGAGGCTGTGATTATCACACAACCTTCCCAAGGTGGTGTGCCAACCAGGTGTGACTAAACAAGAAACAAGACCCTCAAAACAACCCCAGAACCTCAACTGCTCCTCAGACTGATCTCTGCCTCACTTCTTAGTTAGCAATCTCATGATTCAGCCTGGCAGGAGGAGTTAGATATTTTCCCCTCTCATGTTCTTAGCTGTAAAGCTCATGGTCTCCAGATCTCCTCAGAAACCTCATGCTTCAGCTTCTCACTCTTGCTTCCTTGGATGATGTTTAGGGTGGGTTGTTTTTTTTGCCCTGTATGACTGAAAAGGCCTGGAAAGGAGATGTCAGAATATGTTCATTCATCTTCAGGAGAGGAATTCATATCTGAAATGTGGAAGTGACTCTGCTGGGAAGTGACCCACCCAGCTTTACACAGTCTGATTTGCTCCTCTCTGAACAAAATGATGGCAAATTTCACTTGTGGGGCACAGAGGGGGAAAAAGAATATCATCCTTGGTTATTCAACTTTCCACTCTAGCAGTGCCACAGTAGAAAGGAGATCACAGTATCACAGTATCACTTAGGTTGGAAAGGACCTCGAGGATCATCGAGTCCAACCTATCAACACAGACCCCATGACCAGACCATGGCACCAAGTGCCACATCTAATCCCCTCTTGGACACCTCCAGGGTCAATGACTCAACCACCTCCCTGGGCAACCCGTTCCAATGCCGAATGACTCGCTCGGTGAAGAACTTTCTCCTCACCTCGAGTCTAAACCTCCCCTGGTGCAGCTTGAGACTGTGTCCTCTTGTTCTGGTGCTGGTTGCCTGGGAGAAGAGACCAACCCCTTCCTGGCTACAACCTCCCTTCAGGTAGTTGTAGAGGGCAATGAGGTCTCCCCTGAGCCTCCTCTTCTCCAGGCTAAGCAACCCCAGCTCCCTCAGCCTCTCCTCACAGGGCTGTGCTCAAGGCCTCTCCCCAGCCTTGTTGCCCTTCTCTGGACACCTTCAAGTCTCTCAATGTCCTTCTTAAACTGAGGGGCCCAGAACTGGACACAGGACTCAAGGTGTGGCCTAACCAGTGCAGTGTACAGGGGCACAATGACCTCCCTGCTCCTGCTGGCCACACTATTCCTAATGCAGGCCAGGATGCCATTGGCCCTCCTGGCCACCTGGGCACACTGCTGGCTCATGTTCAGGCAGCTGTCAATCAGCACCCCCAGGTCCCTCTCTGTTTGGCAGCTCTCAGCCACTCTAACCCCAGCCTGTAGCTCTGCATGGGGTTGCTGTGGCCAAAGTGCAGCCCCTGGCACTTGGACTTGTTGAATGCCATCCTGTTGGCCTCTGCCCATCTGTCCAGTTGGTCAAGGTCCCTCTGCAGAGCCTTTCTACCCTCTAACTGACCAACATCTGCAAACTTGCTGATGACTGACTCAATGCCCTCATCCAGATCATCAATGAAGTTGTTGAAGAGCACAGGGCCCAGCACTGATCCCTGGGGCACACCACTGGTGCCTGGCTGCCAGCTGGATGTGGCACCGTTCACCACCACTCTCTGGGCCCGGCCCTCCAGCCAGTTCCTAACCCAGCACAGAGTGTAATGGTCCAATCCACGGGCTGACAGCTTGGCCAGCAGTTTGCTGTGGGGGACAGTGTCAAAGGCCTTGCTGAAGTCCAGGTAGACCACATCCACAGCCTGCCCCACATCCACCAGGCAGTCACCTGATCATAGAAGGAGATCAGGTTGGAGAGGCAGGACCTGCCCTTCCTAAACCCATGCTGGCTGGACCTGAGCCCTTGGCCATCCTTCAGGTGCAGTTATTGCCACCAGGATAATCTGCTCCATCACTTTCCCTGGCACTGAGCTCAGGCTGCCAGGCCTGGAGTTTCCAGGTTCCTCCATCCGACCCTTCTTGTGGATGGGGACCACCTTGGCCAGTTTCAATCACCTGGGACCTCACCTGTGAGCCAGGACTGGAGGAAAATGATGGAGAGTGGCCTAGCTAGCACATCTGCCAGCTCTCTCAGCACCCTAGGATGGATCCCATCCGGTCCCATGGACTTGTGAGTGTCCAAGTGGCTCAGCAGGTCCCCAACTAATTCCTCATGGATTTCCGGGGCACCACACTGCTCCCCGACCCCATCGCCCAGCTCCGGAGGCCACTCCTCCTGAACTCTTCAACACTTGAGACTGGCTGAGCACTTTGCAGAGCCTGAGAGGGATAATGATACAGGAAAAGGAGATCTGACTCTCCAGTGCCAGGGCTTGCTGCACCCCAAACCATCCTGCACCACTCCCCTTTGGCTTTTCTCCTACTCTTCTTGCCAGGCCTGGGAAATACCACACAGACACTGGAGAAAGTGGCTTACAGCTCTGTGAACCAGTAATCACCTGCTCAGAGAGAGTTCATTGTCAAACCAAGTGGCTGCAACAGTAAGGAGTGAAATACAGCAATCACCTCCTCTTCCACAACTTAATTGGACATGTTGGGAAGGAGCCATAGATTTCCTCCCACTGCTGCTCTCCAAACAGAATCCTCCCTCTCCCTTATGGCCACACCATAGGCCTCTGCCACTTGACACTAAGAGCAGCCCTGCAGAGAAGGGCTTGGGGGTGCTGGTAGGGGAGAAGCTGGACAGGAGCCAGCAATAGGCACTATGAGGACAGGCTGGGAAAGTTGGGGCTGTTCAGCCTGGAGAATAGAAAGTCCCAGGGAGACCTTAAAGCTGCATTCCAATATCTGCAGGGGACTTCCATGCAGGCTGGGGAGGGACTGTTCAGAAGGGGTTGTGGGGATAGGATGAGAGGCAATGGTTTGAAACTGGAGCAGGGCAGAGTTAGGCTGGACATGAGGAGGAAGTTCTGCGCAGTGAGGGTGGAGAGACACTGGAACAGGTTGCTCAGGGATGTGTTTGAGGCCCAATCCCTGAAGACATTCAAGATCAGCCTGGCTGTGACCCCGGGCAGCCTGCTCTAGCTGGAGCTGTCCCTGCTGCCTGCAGGGGGCTTGGATAAGATGACCTTGGAGGGTCCCTTCCAAGACAATGCAGACTGTGACTCTGAGACAGAGCTGCACTTTGCAGGTTTCATTTACACTCCTGCTGGCCATGCATCTTCACCCCCTCTCTGTGGCCATCTCTGCTGCTGATGTCACAGGAGGAAAGAGGCTGCTGTGTGGCAGTCAGGCACTGGAATGCTTTGTAAAGAGGGGCAGCCAAGCTGCCTAGAAACAGATTGCCCATGTTCAGTGCTCAGTACTCACCCTCATAGCGCTGAGAGCACACACTCTCTCCAGTCCCCTGGATCCTCCACTTGCTCCCTCTGCCTGATCCTTTGGACAGTCTGATTTTCTTCCCCTTTCCTTTGCCATAATTGAAGAACAAATCCTTGCCGCGGGTTGCAAGCATCTCATTTCTACATTCCCACCACTGGAGCTCGTTGGTTCTGTTACAAGATCCCAAAATGATGGCAGCCTCCTCCTCCTTGGTGAAGACCTCCAGGCACAGCTTGAGGGCCACACTCAGTAGCTGTACAGCAGAGACCCATCTGAACTTCTGAAACTCGTTGTGCTCATCGCAGGTGGTGGTGATGACTGAGCTGGAGTTCTGAGCTTGGGCACAGAGCTTGCTGTCTTCATTGTAGAGTGAAAATATTCCACTGTCTGTAAAATAAAATGAGGATGCAAACATCTGAGGAGAGGTGGTGTAGGAGGTGAGTCATAGAACCCCAGAACTGTCAGGGTTAGAAGGGACCTCAAGGCTCAGCCAGTCCCAACCCCCTGCCATGGGCAGGGACACCTCACACTACAGCAGGTTGCTCACAGCCACATCCAGCCTGGCTGCAAACACCTCCAGCCAGGAGGCTTCCACCACCTCCCTGGGCAACCTGTGCCAGGCTCTCACCACCCTCCTGGGCAACAACTTCTTCCTCACAGCCAATCTGAATCGCTCCCCCCCCCTGAGTCCTATCACTCCCTGACACCCTCAAAAGTCCCTCCCCAGCTTTCTTGGAGCCCCTTTCAGATATTGGAAAGCCACAAGAAGGTCTCCCACAGAGGCTCCAGAACTGGACCCAGAGCTGCAGCTGTGGTCTCAGCAGAGTGGAGCAGAGGGGCAGAATCCCCTCCCTGGCCCTGCTGGCCACACTTCTCTTGCTGCAGCCCAGGCTCTGCTTGGCTCTCTGGGCTGCCAGTGCAGTCACTTGCTATTTGACAGTCTAGCACACCAAAACCACGAGTGTAGGATGAATATAGTCCACAGACAAAGGAATCAAGGGAGGTTAATCACCATTGTGAAGGGCATTCATCAAAATGTTCTTAACATGCAAGCAACACAGAAACTGGAAACAGAAATTGCTCCTTAAAGTGCACTGCTCTCAAAATGCCATTCAGAAACGACCTGTGCTGCATTCCCTGAGCTGCACCACTGCACAGCATGATAAACAGGCTTCATTCTCAAAGGCAGAGGCACTTTCTCGACTCTAGAGCTATTAGAGATGGGTTACACCCTCAGAGTTCAGCCCCAAGGGGCACTGTGACTTCCAGCTCCACAGGCCAGCAGGTTAGTTTGCAGCTTGGGGTTTTTGTTGTCCCTGGTTAATCATTTCAGCAACCTGTGGCTACTGTAAGAGGTCATTCCTTTAGAGACTGTGGTGGGTTGGAAGGGGTAAGGCTAAGAAGCCTCTTCCCTCCCCCCTGTAAGGTAAAAGGGAAAGAAAAATTGAAGGGAAAGGAAAAAAAAACTCACCAGCTGAATTAGCAAAGCAGTGGAGCTATATTTACAAAGCAGTGTAGGGTTTTGCAGGGGAATATTTACAAATTTACAATATCTACAATATATACAAAGATATACAACAGAGTAACACAGAAATGAGAGTAACCCCCCTCGGCCGAGGGGATTCCCTACCTCCGCTCTCCCCTCTCTTCCCCCCCTTTCCCCAGAATAGTTCAGAAAAGAGGGAGAAAGAAGAAAGAAAGAAGTTAAAAGCAGTTTGTGTTAATTGGAAGCAGTTAATACAGGCCTTATCAGTTTTTCAAGGCCGGAGCCTTGGCAGAAAACCCAGCACAGACAAAAAGCTGCTGCACCGAAGGAGATGCGGAAGCAAGAGTGACCGAGAAGTGCTGGAAATGCCCATTTCAGTCTCAGTTCAGATGGTGCTTCCTCCCACTTGACCAATGAAAATTAGTTTAGAGTATTCCTTCTGTTTACCAACTTCCGTCCACCATACTCCCTTTCTTAAGGGGGCAACGTCAACCGGCCACAGAGACCCACGTGTTTCTGGGGAGGGAAGCCACAGCTTGCAGCATCATTACTTCTGTTCCCAGCTCAGCTGATCTGAGTATCCCAGGTGTGGTTGTAACCAGCAATGTGAGCCCCTGCACAGCAGGGCTTGGTTGGAGCAGCTTTACAAAGGGAGCAAAACTCCAGCCTGCCCCGAACCCTGACCCTGTCTGCTGCTCACCTTGCAGCCATTAGCTCCCCCCAAACAACAGCAACCTCACCCAGAGTGCTCTGCTGTGAAGATTGGAATGGAATGGAATGGAATGGAATGGAATGGAATGGAATGGAATGGAATGGAATAGACCAGGTAGGAAGAGACCTTCAATATCATCGTGTTCAACCCATCAACCAATCCAACACCACCTAAACAACTAACCCATGACACCAAACACCCCATCAAGTCTCCTCCTGAACATCTCCAGTGATGGTGACTCCACCACCTCCCTGGGCAGCCCATTCCAATGGCCAATCACTCTCTCTGTGGAGAATTTCTTCCTAACATCCAACCTGAACCTCCCCTGGTGCAGCTTGAGACTGTGTCCTCTTGTTCTGGTGCCTAGGAGAAGAGACCAACCCCCACCTGGCTACAACCTCCCTTCAGGGAGTTGGAGAGAGCAAGAAGGTCTCCCCTGAGCCTCCTCTTCTCCAGGCTAAACAACCCCAGCTCCCTCAACCTCTCCTCCCAGGGCTGTGCTCAAGACCCCTCCCCAGCTTTCTTGCCCTTCTCTGGACACCTTCCAGCAAGTCAACCTCCTTCCTAAACTGAAGAGCCCAGAACTGGACACAGGACTCAAGGTGTGGCCTAACCAGTGCAGTGTACAGGGGCAGAATGACCTCCCTGCTCCTGCTGGCCACACTGCTCCTGATGCAGGCCAGGATGCCATTGGCCTTCTTGGCCACCTGGACACACTGCAGGCTCATGTTCAGCTGATGTCAACCAGTACCCCAGGTCCCTCTCTGCCTGGCTGCTCTCAGCCACTCTGACCCCAGCCTGTAGCACTGCCTGGGGTTGCTGTGGCCAATGTGCAGAACCTGGCACTTGGATGTGTTCAATCTCCTGCCCTTGGCCTCTGCCCATCTGTCCAGCCTGGCAAGGTCCCTCTGCAGAGCCTCTCTGCCCTCCAGCAGATCGACTCCTGCCCCTAGCTTGGTATCATCTGCAAATTTATTGCTGATGGACTCAATGCCCTCATCCAGATCATCAATGAAGATGTTAAAGAGGATGGGGCCCAGCACTGCTCCCTGGGGCACACCACTGGTGCCTGTCTGCCAGCTGGCTGTGGCACCATTCACCACCACTCTCTGGGCAGCCAAGCTTTCTCACCAGGGACTGGAGCAGTTAACTGCAGCTCCATCCCACCCCGACCCATCCCAGAGCTGCCAGGGAGCAGTGGAAGAGCCTCAGTGATGTTTCGCTGGAAGGCTGTGACCTGGACAAGGCAGATCCCTGGCACAAGTCTCCTGCTGCAGTGGTGCTTGAGAGAGTTAGCAGAGGGTAACTCTCCAAGAGACAGCTTGGTCTCGCCCAAAAACACGCTCAGGGGACTTTCTTGTAGTGGAACTGGACTGGATAATCTCAAAGGTCTTTTCCAATCTGCTTGATTCTGGGATGCTGTGTGGATTAGAATAGCACTGCCCAGACCCTGCTGCCACTCAAGCGACAGCACTGGGACAGTTGGAAGCTTCCTGCAGGAAAGAGCCTCAGGCATGGCAACATTTTCTTTGAAATCTAACAAACAGAAACTTTTAAGGTCCTTCCTAATGTCATTTATTGGAAACAAGATTCTAATAGGCAACCACCACCAAGCCATGGTGAAAGAAACCCAAAGCAGCCCTCAGGCAGTGCTCTGTGCATGCTGAGAGCTCACTGCCAAGCACACCTCAAGCAGAGCTCTGTGCATGCTGAGAGCACACTGCCAAGCACACCTCAGGCAGTGCTCTGTGCATGCTGAGAGCTCACTGCCCAGCACACCTCAGCCAGAGCTCTGTGCATGCTGAGAGCACACTGCCAAGCACACCTCAGGCAGAGCTCTGTGCATGCTGAGAGCACACTGCCAAGCACACCTCAGGCAGAGCTCTGTGCATGCTGAGAGCACACTGCCAAGCACACCTCAGGCAGAGCTCTGTGCATGCTGAGAGCACACTGCCAAGCACACCTCAGGCAGAGCTCTGTGCATGCTGAGAGCACACTACCAAGCACACCTCAGGCAGAGCTCAGTGCATGCTGAGAGCACACTGCCAAGCACACCTCAGGCAGAGCGCTGTGCATGCTGAGAGCACACTGCCAAGCACAACTCAGGCAGAGCTCTGTGCACGCTGAGAGCACACTGCCAAGCACACCTCAGGCAGTGTCCTGTGCATGCTGAGAGCACACTGCCAAGCACACCTCAGGCAGTGCTCTGTGCATGCTGAGAGCACACTGCCAAGCACACCTCAGGCAGTGTCCTGTGCATGCTGAGAGCACACTGCCAAGCACACCTCAGGCAGTGTCCTGTGCATGCTGAGAGCACACTGCCAAGCACACCTCAAGCAGTGCTCTGTGCATGCTGAGAGCACACTGCCAAGCACACCTCAGGCAGTGCTCTGTGCATGCTGAGAGCACACTGCCAAGCACACCTCAGGCAGTGTCCTGTGCATGCTGAGAGCACACTGCCAAGCACACCTCAGGCAGTGCTCTGTGCATGCTGAGAGCACACTGCCAAGCACACCTCAGGCAGTGCTCTGTGCATGCTGAGAGCACACTGCCAAGCACACCTCAGGCAGTGTCCTGTGCATGCTGAGAGCACACTGCCAAGCACACCTCAGGCAGTGCTCTGTGCATGCTGAGAGCACACTGCCAAGCACACCTCAGGCAGTGCTCTGTGCATGCTGAGAGCACACTGCCAAGCACACCTCAGGCAGTGCTCTGTGCATGCTGAGAGCACACTGCCAAGCACACCTCAGGCAGAGCTCTGTGCATGCTGAGAGCACACTGCCAAGCACACCTCAGGCAGAGCTCAGTGCATGCTGAGAGCACACTGCCAAGCACACCTCAGGCAGAGCTCTGTGCATGCTGAGAGCTCACTGCCAAGCACACCTCAGGCAGTTTCCTGTGCATGCTGAGAGCACACTGCCAAGCACACCTCAGGCAGTGTCCTGTGCATGCTGAGAGCACACTGCCAAGCACACCTCAGGCAGTGCTCTGTGCATGCTGAGAGCACACTGCCAAGCACACCTCAGGCAGTGCTCTGTGCATGCTGAGAGCACACTGCCAAGCACACCTCAGGCAGTGCTCTGTGCATGCTGAGAGCACACTGCCAAGCACACCTCAGGCACTGCTCTGTGCATGCTGAGAGCACACTGCCAAGCACACCTCAGGCACTGCTCTGTGCATGCTGAGAGCACACTGCCAAGCACACCTCAGGCAGTGCTCTGTGCATGCTGAGAGCACACTGCCAAGCACACCTCAGGCAGAGCTCTGTGCATGCTGAGAGCACACTGCCAAGCACACCTCAGGCAGAGCTCTGTGCATGCTGAGAGCACACTGCCAAGCACACCTCAGGCAGTGCTCTGTGCATGCTGAGAGCACACTGCCAAGCACACCTCAGGCAGTGCTCTGTGCATGCTGAGAGCACACTGCCAAGCACACCTCAGGCAGAGCTCAGTGCATGCTGAGAGCACACTGCCAAGCACACCTCAGGCAGTGTCCTGTGCATGCTGAGACCACACTGCCAAGCACACCTCAGGCAGTGTCCTGTGCATGCTGAGAGCACACTGCCAAGCACACCTCAGGCAGTGCTCTGTGCATGCTGAGAGCACACTGCCAAGCACACCTCAGGCAGAGCTCTGTGCATGCTGAGAGCACACTGCCAAGCACACCTCAGGCACTGCTCTGTGCATGCTGAGAGCACACTGCCAAGCACACCTCAGGCAGTGCTCTGTGCATGCTGAGAGCACACTGCCAAGCACACCTCAGGCAGTGCTCTGTGCATGCTGAGAGCACACTGCCAAGCACACCTCAGGCAGAGCTCTGTGCATGCTGAGAGCACACTGCCAAGCACACCTCAGGCAGAGCTCTGTGCATGCTGAGAGCACACTGCCAAGCACACCTCAGGCAGTGTCCTGTGCATGCTGAGAGCACACTGCCAAGCACACCTCAGGCAGTGTCCTGTGCATGCTGAGAGCACACTGCCAAGCACACCTCAGGCAGTGCTCTGTGCATGCTGAGAGCACACTGCCAAGCACACCTCAGGCAGAGCTCTGTGCATGCTGAGAGCACACTGCCAAGCACACCTCAGGCAGTGTCCTGTGCATGCTGAGAGCACACTGCCAAGCACACCTCAGGCAGAGCTCAGTGCATGCTGAGAGCACACTGCCAAGCACACCTCAGGCAGAGCTCTGTGCATGCTGAGAGCACACTGCCAAGCACACCTCAGGCAGAGCTCTGTGCATGCTGAGAGCACACTGCCAAGCACACCTCAGGCAGAGCTCTGTGCATGCTGAGAGCACACTGCCAAGCACACCTCAGGCAGAGCTCTGTGCATGCTGAGAGCACACTGCCAAGCACACCTCAGGCAGAGCTCTGTGCATGCTGAGAGCACACTGCCAAGCACACCTCAGGCAGTGCTCTGTGCATGCTGAGAGCACACTGCCAAGCACACCTCAGGCAGAGCTCAGTGCATGCTGAGAGCACACTGCCAAGCACACCTCAGGCAGTGCTCTGTGCATGCTGAGAGCACACTGCCAAGCACACCTCAGGCAGAGCTCTGTGCATGCTGAGAGCACACTGCCAAGCACACCTCAGGCAGTGTCCTGTGCATGCTGAGAGCACACTGCCAAGCACACCTCAGGCAGTGCTCTGTGCATGCTGAGAGCACACTGCCAAGCACACCTCAGGCAGAGCTCAGTGCATGCTGAGAGCACACTGCCAAGCACACCTCAGGCAGTGTCCTGTGCATGCTGAGAGCACACTGCCAAGCACACCTCAGGCAGTGCTCTGTGCATGCTGAGAGCACACTGCCAAGCACACCTCAGGCAGTGTCCTGTGCATGCTGAGAGCACACTGCCAAGCACACCTCAGGCAGTGCCCTGTGCATGCTGAGAGCACACTGCCAAGCACACCAGTGCAGGCAGAGCTCACCTCAGGCAGTGCATGCTGAGAGCACACTGCCAAGCACACCTCAGGCAGAGTTCTGTGCATGCTGAGAGCTCACTGCCAAGCACACCTCAGGCAGAGCTCTGTGCATGCTGAGAGCACACTGCCAAGCACACCTCAGGCAGTGTCCTGTGCATGCTGAGA
Organism: Melanerpes aurifrons; assembly: GCA_011125475.1. Taxonomy (NCBI): domain Eukaryota; kingdom Metazoa; phylum Chordata; class Aves; order Piciformes; family Picidae; genus Melanerpes; species Melanerpes aurifrons. Next base: position 1,514,854 of record WWNC01000015.1, on the reverse strand, counting down.
GCACACTGCCAAGCACACCTCAGGCAGTGCTCTGTGCATGCTGAGAGCACACTGCCAAGCACACCTCAGGCACTGCTCTGTGCATGCTGAGAGCACACTGCCAAGCACACCTCAGGCAGTGCTCTGTGCATGCTGAGAGCACACTGCCAAGCACACCTCAGGCAGAGCTCTGTGCATGCTGAGAGCACACTGCCAAGCACACCTCAGGCAGAGCTCAGTGCATGCTGAGAGCAGACTGCCAGCACACCTCAGGCAGAGCTCTGTGCATGCTGAGAGCACACTGCCAAGCACACCTCAGGCAGAGCTCTGTGCATGCTGAGAGCACACTGCCAAGCACACCTCAGGCAGTGTCCTGTGCATGCTGAGACCACACTGCCAAGCACACCTCAGGCAGTGTCCTGTGCATGCTGAGAGCACACTGCCAAGCACACCTCAGGCACTGCTCTGTGCATGCTGAGAGCGCACTGCCAAGCACACCTCAGGCAGTGCTCTGTGCATGCTGAGAGCACGCTGAGAGCACACTGCCAGCACACCTCAGGCAGTTTCCTGTGCATGCTGAGAGCACACTGCCAAGCACACCTCAGGCAGAGCTCAGTGCATGCTGAGAGCACACTGCCAAGCACACCTCAGGCAGTGTCCTGTGCATGCTGAGACCACACTGCCAAGCACACCTCAGGCAGTGTCCTGTGCATGCTGAGAGCACACTGCCAAGCACACCTCAGGCAGTGCTCTGTGCATGCTGAGAGCGCACTGCCAAGCACACCTCAGGCAGAGCTCTGTGCATGCTGAGAGCACACTGCCAAGCACACCTCAGGCAGAGCTCTGTGCATGCTGAGAGCACACTGCCAAGCACACCTCAGGCAGAGCTCTGTGCATGCTGAGAGCACACTGCCAAGCACACCTCAGGCAGTGCTCTGTGCATGCTGAGAGCACACTGCCAAGCACACCTCAGGCAGAGCTCTGTGCATGCTGAGAGCACACTGCCAAGCACACCTCAGGCAGAGCTCTGTGCATGCTGAGAGCACACTGCCAAGCACACCTCAGGCAGTGTCCTGTGCATGCTGAGAGCACACTGCCAAGCACACCTCAGGCAGTGCTCTGTGCATGCTGAGAGCACACTGCCAAGCACACCTCAGGCAGTGCTCAGTGCATGCTGAGAGCACACTGCCAAGCACACCTCAGGCAGAGCTCTGTGCATGCTGAGAGCTCACTGCCAAGCACACCTCAGGCAGAGCTCTGTGCATGCTGAGAGCTCACTGCCAAGCACACCTCAGGCAGAGCTCTGTGCATGCTGAGAGCACACTACCAAGCACACCTCAGGCAGAGCTCTGTGCATGCTGAGAGCTCACTGCCAAGCACACCTCAGGCAGAGCTCTGTGCATGCTGAGAGCTCACTGCCAAGCACACCTCAGGCAGAGCTCTGTGCATGCTGAGAGCACACTACCAAGCACACCTCAGGCAGAGCTCTGTGCATGCTGAGAGCACACTGCCAAGCACACCTCAGGCAGAGCTCTGTGCATGCTGAGAGCAGACTGCCAAGCACACCTCAGGCAGTGTCCTGTGCATGCTGAGAGCACACTGCCAAGCACACCTCAGGCAGTGCTCTGTGCATGCTGAGAGCACACTGCCAAGCACACCTCAGGCAGAGCTCTGTGCATGCTGAGAGCACACTGCCAAGCACACCTCAGGCAGTGCTCTGTGCATGCTGAGAGCACACTGCCAAGCACACCTCAGGCAGAGCTCTGTGCATGCTGAGAGCACACTGCCAAGCACACCTCAGGCAGTGTCCTGTGCATGCTGAGAGCACACTGCCAAGCACACCTCAGGCAGTGTCCTGTGCATGCTGAGAGCACACTGCCAAGCACACCTCAGGCAGTGCTCTGTGCATGCTGAGAGCACACTGCCAAGCACACCTCAGGCAGTGTCCTGTGCATGCTGAGAGCACACTGCCAAGCACACCTCAGGCAGTGCTCTGTGCATGCTGAGAGCACACTGCCAAGCACACCTCAGGCAGAGCTCAGTGCATGCTGAGAGCACACTGCCAAGCACACCTCAGGCACTGCTCTGTGCATGCTGAGAGCACACTGCCAAGCACACCTCAGGCAGTGTCCTGTGCATGCTGAGAGCACACTGCCAAGCACACCTCAGGCAGTGCTCTGTACATGCTGAGAGCACACTGCCAAGCACACCTCAGGCAGTGCTCTGTGCATGCTGAGAGCACACTGCCAAGCACACCTCAGGCAGTGCTCTGTGCATGCTGAGAGCACACTGCCAAGCACACCTCAGGCAGTGCTCTGTGCATGCTGAGAGCACACTGCCAAGCACACCTCAGGCAGTGTCCTGTGCATGCTGAGAGCACACTGCCAAGCACACCTCAGGCAGTGTCCTGTGCATGCTGAGAGCACACTGCCAAGCACACCTCAGGCAGTGCTCTGTGCATGCTGAGAGCACACTGCCAAGCACACCTCAGGCAGTGTCCTGTGCATGCTGAGAGCACACTGCCAAGCACACCTCAGGCAGTGCTCTGTGCATGCTGAGAGCAAACTGCCAAGCACACCTCAGGCAGTTTCCTGTGCATGCTGAGAGCACACTGCCAAGCACACCTCAGGCAGAGCTCTGTGCATGCTGAGAGCACACTGCCAAGTACACCTCAGGCAGTGCCCTGTGCATGCTGAGAGCACACTGCCAAGCACACCTGTGGCAGTTTAGGCTGGAGTCGATTGCCCCAGGTGTGCAAGCATAGCTCCACCATTTGTCATGGACTAATCCAGAGTGAACTGGGAAAGGGTGAGGACCCTGAACATCTCCAGTAAATTGATGACATCATTGTGTGGGGCAATAAGGCAAATAAAATGTTCAAGAAGGGAGAAAAAATTATTCAGATACTCCTGAAGGCTGGATTTGCTCTAAAGGAAAGCAAAGTCAAAGGACCTGCACAAGAAATTCTGTTCTTGGGAATGAAGTGGCAGGCTGGAGGCCGTCATGTACCTATGGACATGGTCAACAAGATAGCAGCCATGTCTCCCCCACCCAACAAGAAAGAGACACAGTCCTTCCTAGGCCTCGTGGGGATGGCTACAGCACTGGAAGAAGACCAATTGGCAACGTAGGGGTAAGCCTATTTGGGCTGCCTCATTGTGGCAGGACATTGCTGCTGGGGTGGAGAACATGGCTCTGAGGGTACACCTTGATGATGCTCACGTACCTAAAAGTCATGCTAATGAAGAACATCAAAACAATGAGCATGCAGACAAGGCTGCCAGGATTGGTGTAGCTCAGGTGGATCTAGACTGGAAGCATAAAGGTGAACTGTTTGTAGCTCAATGTGCCCATGAAACATCAGGGCATCTAGGGAGAGATGCTGTGCACAGATGGGCTCGTGACCAAGGGGTGGACTTGACCGTGGAAGCCATCACACAGGTCACACATGACTGTGAAACCTGTGCTGCACCAGAGCCAAGTCTCCCTGGAACAGAGGGTGAGGGCTGAGTGTTTGCTATGGTGAGGCTTGGCAAGCACTACATCCTCAACATGGCAGAAGCAACTACAGACTGGTTGGAGACATGTCCTGTAAATCATGCCACTGCCAGGAACACTATCGTAGGCCTTGGGAGGCCAATCCTGTGCTGACATGGTATCCCTGAATGAATCAAGTCTGACAACGGGACTCATTCCAGGAGCAATGCCATCAGCTCCTGGGCCAAGAAGCATGCCACTTGAATGGGTGTACCACATTCCCTACCACCCACAAGCCTCTGGGAAGGTTGAAAGATACAATGGAATGTTAAAGACTATGTTGAAAGCACTGGATAATGGGGCATGGAGGCACTGGGATGTAGATTTAGCAGAAGCCACTTGGCTGGTTAATTCTTGAGGATCTGCTAACCATCCTGGTTCTGCCCAAATAGAACCTTGCATGCTGTGGGGAAGATAAAGTCCCTGTAGTACACATGGGAAAGTGGCTAGGAAAGGCAGGTGGGTTGCTCCTCCTATGGGAAAGGCAAACCCATTTGTGAGGTTGTCTTTGCTCAGGCAACAAAGCTGGGGAGGGGTCTGGAGCACAGCCCTGTGAGGAGAGGCTGAGGGAGCTGGGGTTGCTTAGCCTGGAGAAGAGGAGGCTCAGGGGAGACCTCATTGCTCTCTCCAACTCCCTGAAGGGAGGTTGTAGCCAGGAAGGGGTTGGTCTCTTCTGCCAGGCACCCAGCACCAGAACAAGAGGACACAGTCTCAAGCTGTGCTGGGGGAGGTTTAGGCTGGAGGTGAGGAGAAAGTTCTTCACTGAGAGAGAGATTGGCCCTGGGATGTGCTGCCCAGGGAGGTGGTGGAGTCACCATCACTGGAGGTGTTCAGGAGGAGACTTGATGGGGTGCTTGGTGTCATGGGTTAGTTGATTAGGTGGTGTTGGATGATAAGTTGGACACGATGATCTTGAAGGTCTCTTCCAACCTGGTCTATTCTATTCTATTCTATTCTATTCTATTCTATTCTATTCTATTCTATTCTATTCTATTCTATTCTATTCTATTCTGTTCTGTTCTGTTCTGTTCTGTTCTATTCTATTCTATTCTATTCTATTCTATTCTATTCTATTCTATTCTATTCTATTCTATTCTATTCTATTCTATTTTCTATTCTATTCTATTCCATTCTATTCAGGGGCGTGGATGTACTTGGTGGGTAATGAAAAAAGATGGGGAGACTCAGTGTGTGCCTCAAAGGATCTAACACTGGGGGAAAGGTAATTTGGGTCCTGAGCAGTCCCTCCCCAGCCTTCCTGTAGCCCCCTTCAGATACTGGAAGGCCACAATGAGGTCACCTCGGGGCCTTCTCTTCTCCAGACTGAATAGCCCCAACTCCTTCAGTCTGTCCTCACAGGAGAGGTGCTCCAGCCCTCTGATCAAGCTGTGTGGTGCAGCAGACACGCTGGAGGGAAGGGAGACCATCCAGAGGGACCTTGACAGGCTGGAGAGGTGGGCACAAGCCAACCTCATGAAGTTCAATAAGAGCAAGGGCAGGGTCCTGCATCTGGGTCGAGGCAATCTCAGGCACAAATCCAGGCTGGGCAGTGACTGGCTGGAAAGCAGCCCTGAGGAGAGAGACTTGGGGGTGCTGGTGGACAAAAAGCTCAACATGAGCTCTCAGTGTGCACTTGCAGCCCGAAAAGCCAATCAGATCCTGGGCTGCACCAGGAGAAGTGTGGCCAGCAGGTCGAGGGAGGTGATCCTCCCCCTCTACTCAGCCCTGGTGAGACCCCACCTGGAGTACTGCCTCCAGTTCTGGAGCCCCTATTACAAGAGGGATGTGGATGTGTTGGAGCGTGTCCAGAGAAGGGCCACAAGGGGGGTTGGAACTAGATGATCCTTGTGGTCACTTCCAACCCTGAATGAAACTATGAAACTATGAATGTGAGTAATGTGAGTTGCATGTTGCAGAAAGCAACAAAGAAAGAAGAATTCAGACTGGTGCAGGTTTGCAAGGATCAAGAGCGACACAGTGGTTGGGACCAGCTGGAGCTGGTGTCCAAGAACAGAACATCCTGCTTCTCCTGTCCTGAACACTCCCAAGGAACATCTGGAGGAGCAGAAGAACTGTTTTTTTAGAGGACTGAGACATTGATCTAAGTCTCTATATGTTGGATATTGAGAAAGTTTAAGTATGGAGATCAGGTTGTGAGTGTAAGCAAGAAATATTTTTGTTGGTTTAGTGTAAGAATCAAATGAGAGGGTGAAGTGTTTGGAACTGTGTAGAACCTGAGCCTGACGCCAATGGTATGGAATAAGGGGTGGAGATTGTATTGGGCTGGACTGAGCTGGAGTTAATTCTGCTCATGGCATCTCTCTAGTGCTGTGCTTTGCAGCAGTAGTTGATATCACAGCAGAGTTTTGGCTACTGTGGAATAAGTATCCAGGCTGTGTGCTTTCAGCATTTCCCTGCCCCAAGAATACATTGAGGGGTGGGCAAGGTCTTGGGAGGGGACACAGTTGAGCCAGCTGACCCAGACTGGCCAAAGAGGTCTTCCATACCACATGAGGTCAGCTCAGGTATAAGAATGAAGTGAAAGAAGGAAGTGGGGATTCATCCATGGCATCTGTCCTCCCAGGTAACCACCAAGCTTGGAGAGCCCTGCTGCCTGAGACCAACCATCGTCCTGCTGCTGGGCAGTAGAGGCCAGCAGCTCTCTCTCTGCTTTGTGCTTCTGTGCTGCCTGTTGCTGTTTGCTTGCTGCTGTTATTAAATTGCTCCTATCCTATTCCTGGCTTCTCTTATATTTTTTTTGCCTTCTCCCCCTGTTGACTTAAGCGGGGGAGTGATAGAGTGGCTTTGGTGGGCAGCTGGCCTCCAGGCCAGGGCCAAACCACCACAGTCTTTTTGGTGCTGAAACCCAGGAAGGTGAGCAGGGACTTCATCTGGAAAGCTGTTCTCAAAGGCTCTGGGAGCGCATCCATGGCTCTGGCTGGAAAAGCCACGTGTGTGTGTGCCCAAGGGGTGGAGGTGACTTCGATCCTGTACCACAGCATTAGAGACAGCAGCAGCCCTGCCGTGGATTCAGGCGGTGGCAGCAGCTGTAATCTCTTCCGTGCCGAGCATGGCACCTAGCTCCTGGCTCCACCTCTCTTCTCGGTGGGTTGTGGTGCAGCCACTCCCTCGATTAGGGGAGGGCTGTGTAGCCGGATGCTGTCACACCTCAGTATGCGAATGCTCAGTGGGGCAGCGGTGTGCCTATGATATGCATCCGTATAGCCTCGGGCCGCGGCTGGAAGCAGTCAGCACTGGGCTTGGGATAGGTCCATGCAGGTTTATGAGAGGCTCAGCGTGCTGTGTCCTGGAGGGGTGGAGAAGCAGTCATGGAGACTGATTGTTCCGACTGGCTTGCCCCAGGGGTGGAAATATGCCACTGAGGAGATGGAGATGGAAACAAAGGTTTGGCTGAGAAGTTGTGAGGTGCTTCCAGGTGACCAGGATGTGCATCAAGTCCAGGAAGAGCTTGTACTGCAGAAGAATGACTCTTCGTCACTGGGAGGCTCCATCACATGAAGGAGAAGAACTGGAATGGACCGATACTAGGGCCTGAATGAGAGACTGGTTGAAGGACACCCAGATGAAGACATGGACTGTTGCTAGACATATCATCAGAAGAGTTCTAATTTGATGGTATGTTTTGGGTGCAGGGACTATGGTATGGAATAAGGGGTGGCATGTGGTAGTTTATGCCAGGTGCCTTCTACTGCTACCACACAAGACACACCTCCGGTGCCCCGGGTGTCCAGCCCAGTGAGTGGACACAGGAAGCTGTGCATTTCATACCCATAATGTTCAGCACCCTATAAATCTATCAGAAAAGTCCCTCACTTCTTCTTTCTTCCCTCACTGCTCCCATGGGAATGCTCCCTATCTGGTAATGGAAGGGAAGCTATCTCAAGGCCTCTTTGGCATGGCTAAGCCTAATGCAAGGAGGAGAAGGGGGAAGGGCAAGCTCAGATCTGGCCAGCTGAGATCAGCCTAACATTGGAGGGGAGGAAGAAAGCCCAGGGGGTTATGAGTACACGCTCAGGTGGGGACTGGAGAGTGCTGGGATGCTTCTGGGTATGCTTTGGGATCTCTCTTGTCACTGCACATTCACCTTTCTGTGAAACACTTTACTGCTTTTCCATTTAAACTTTACAACACTTCTGCAATCAGTTTGTCTGAGTCTCATTGGTTCCTGCCCTGGTGGGAGGCAAGTGAGGATCTGCCTTAAGACTGGGATAACACCTCAGGCAGTGCTCAGTGCATGCTGAGAGCACACTGCCAAGCACACCTCAGGCACTGCTCTGTGCATGCTGAGAGCACACTGCCAAGCACACCTCAGGCAGTGCTCTGTGCATGCTGAGAGCACACTGCCAAGCACACCTCAGGCAGAGCTCTGTGCATGCTGAGAGCACACTGCCAAGCACACCTCAGGCAGTGCTCTGTGCATGCTGAGAGCACACTGCCAAGCACACCTCAGGCAGTGCTCTGTGCATGCTGAGAGCACACTGCCAAGCACACCTCAGGCAGTGCTCTGTGCATGCTGAGAGCACACTGCCAAGCACACCTCAGGCAGAGCTCTGTGCATGCTGAGAGCACACTGCCAAGCACACCTCAGGCAGTGCTCTGTGCATGCTGAGAGCACACTGCCAAGCACACCTCAGGCAGTGTCCTGTGCATGCTGAGAGCACACTGCCAAGCACACCTCAGGCAGTGTCCTGTGCATGCTGAGAGCACACTGCCAAGCACACCTCAGGCAGTGCTCTGTGCATGCTGAGAGCAGACTGCCAAGCACACCTCAGGCAGTGTCCTGTGCATGCTGAGAGCACACTGCCAAGCACACCTCAGGCAGTGCTCTGTGCATGCTGAGAGCACACTGCCAAGCACACCTCAGGCAGTGCTCTGTGCATGCTGAGAGCACACTGGCAAGCACACCTCAGGCAGTGTCCTGTGCATGCTGAGAGCACACTGCCAAGCACACCTCAGGCAGTGCTCTGTGCATGCTGAGAGCACACTGGCAAGCACACCTCAGGCAGTGCTCTGTGCATGCTGAGAGCACACTGCCAAGCACACCTCAGGCACTGCTCTGTGCATGCTGAGAGCACACTGCCAAGCACACCTCAGGCAGTGTCCTGTGCATGCTGAGAGCACACTGCCAAGCACACCTCAGGCAGTGCTCAGTGCATGCTGAGAGCACACTGCCAAGCACTCCTCAGAAGTTCTAACCTCCACTGTCATTTCAGACCAGCTGTTTTCTGCAGTCAGCTGCCTGATTGTTAAGAGTCAAGACTGTGCTGTGCCCACACACTTTGGCACATTTCTTACACTCATTCCCCATCTTGACAACTGGGGTAAGGAAACAGAACATCTCTACAGATACCTCCAGTGTCAAGGACTGAGCAGACCTGTTCCCCATAACACTCTGTGACAGCTCTAAACTCGCTGTGTGCCAAGGAGGCCATTAGAAAAGCTGGAGAAAGAGCTTGCAGTCCTCCCTCTCAGCAGAGGACAGGGACTTACCAGACATCTGAAGAGAGGCACTGAAGGAAATGAGCAAAACCAGCAGCAGGTTGTCAGCCATGGCCAAATATTTCACCCCCTGCTCCTCAAACTGATGCTGGAGCCCCCATCTGTGCCTTGCCAGCAAACCTCTGAGGTGAAGCAGATGAACAAATCCTTTGGGGTTTTTAAGAGGGAGCAGATACAGGGAAGTTCTGAGCTGCAAATAAGGAACTGCACTGTGTCACGTGTGTCCTTCTGAAATATGCCTTTAATGGATCAACTTTGCCTGCTGACCTGGTTTCCCTGCTCTGTAGAAGTTTTCTCTTCCATGGGAACACAAGAACCAAGAGGTGAGCTTTTAGTGAGGGTTTTTGGAGGCAGAGCTTCCAGTTCAGGATCGCTGCCTTGATGCAAGGGTGGCACAAAAGCGTCTCTAGCAAAGATAAGGGGAAGAGGTAAAGTGGAAGAGGAGGTGAAAAAGAAGAGGAAGATTTGTCTGTGTCACTAAATGATGGAAAAAAGCCAGACACAATCAATGCAGGGCTGGGGAATGCTGCCTGGGGCATGATGTGAATCAATCAGGTAGCTATGACACTGCCATCAGACAGGAACTGGATTTGCCATGGCTGCAACTGCACAGGGAAGAGCAGAGCTGTAGAGAATAGGCCCTCTGTTTTCAGGAGGCCCCTGGCTCTTGCTCCATTGACAGTGATCTACAGGAGAAATGCAACCAAAGACAATGACAGCTGAAGAGATTCTGAACAGCTCCAGGAAGAAGAGAGCCTGAAACTGGGCAGCAGAGGCTCTGCAGTCACTGCTAGAAAGGGAAATTACACCAAGAAGGGACACTGCCACATCTTCCATCACCTAGTTTGGGGAGCTTTGTACCCCCTAAAGCACATCCTCCTCTCCCCAGACATTCTGGCTGGCTCCTGGGTTTATTTTCTCACAGCTCTCCTTCATGGCAGGCAAATAATTAGGAAGTTAGAGGGTAGAGAATAGACAAAGCTCTCCCGTGGTAGCTGTGCAGAGGCTCTCCCATGGTAGCTGTGCAGAGGCTCTCCCGTGGAAGCTGTGCAGAAGCTCTCCTGTGGAAGCTGTGCAGAGGCTCTCCTGTGGAAGCTGTGCAGAGGCTCTCCCATGGTAGCTGTGCAGAGGCTCTCCCGTGGAAGCTGTGAAGAGGCTCTCCCGTGGAAGCTGTGCAGAGGCTCTCCTGTGGAAGCTGTGCAGAGGCTCTCCCGTGGAAGCTGTGCAGAGGCTCTCCTCTGGAAGCTGTGCAGAGGCTCTCCTCTGGAAGCTGTGCAGAAGCTCTCCTCTGGAAGCTGTGCAGAGGCTCTCCCGTGGAAGCTGTGAAGAGGCTCTCCCGTGGAAGCTGTGCAGAGGCTCTCCTGTGGAAGCTGTGCAGAGGCTCTCCTGTGGAAGCTGTGCAGAGGCTCTCCTCTGGAAGCTGTGCAGAGGCTCTCCCGTGGAAGCTGTGCAGAGGCTCTCCTCTGGAAGCTGTGCAGAAGCTCTCCTCTGGAAGCTGTGCAGAGGCTCTCCTCTGGAAGCTGTGCAGAGGCTCTCTCGTGGAAGCTGTGCAGAGGCTCTCCTGTTGAAGCTGTGCAGAAGCTCTCCTGTGGAAGCTGTGCAGAGGCTCTCTCGTGGAAGCTGTGCAGAGGCTCTCTCGTGGAAGCTGTGCAGAGGCTCTCCCGTGGAAGCTGTGCAGAGGCTCTCTCGTGGAAGCTGTGCAGAGGCTCTCCCGTGGAAGCTGTGCAGAGGCTCTCCTCTGGAAGCTGTGCAGAGGCTCTCCCGTGGAAGCTGTGCAGAGGCTCTCCTCTGGAAGCTGTGCAGAGGCTCTCCCGTGGAAGCTGTGCAGAGGCTCTCTCGTGGAAGCTGTGCAGAGGCTCTCCTGTGGAAGCTGTGCAGAGGCTCTCTCGTGGAAGCTGTGCAGAGGCTCTCCCGTGGAAGCTGTGCAGAGGCTCTCCTCTGGAAGCTGTGCAGAAGCTCTCCTCTGGAAGCTGTGCAGAGGCTCTCCTGTGGAAGCTGTGCAGAGGCTCTCCTGTGGAAGCTGTGCAGAGGCTCTCCTCTGGAAGCTGTGCAGAGGCTCTCCCGTGGAAGCTGTGCAGAGGCTCTCCTCTGGAAGCTGTGCAGAGGCTCTCCTGTGGAAGCTGTGCAGAGGCTCTCCCATGGTAGCTGTGCAGAGGCTCTCCCGTGGAAGCTGTGCAGAGGCTCTCCTCTGGAAGCTGTGCAGAGGCTCTCCCGTGGAAGCTGTGCAGAGGCTCTCCCGTTGAAGCTGTGCAGAGGCTCTCTCGTGGAAGCTGTGCAGAGGCTCTCTCGTGGAAGCTGTGCAGAGGCTCTCCTCTGGAAGCTGTGCAGAGGCTCTCTCGTGGAAGCTGTGCAGAGGCTCTCCTCTGGAAGCTGTGCAGAGGCTCTCCTCTGGAAGCTGTGAAGAGGCTCTCCCATGGTAGCTGTGCAGAGGCTCTCCTGTGGAAGCTGTGCAGAGGCTCTCCTCTGGAAGCTGTGCAGAAGCTCTCCTGTGGAAGCTGTGCAGAGGCTCTCCCGTGGAAGCTGTGCAGAGGCTCTCTCGTGGAAGCTGTGCAGAGGCTCTCCTCTGGAAGCTGTGCAGAGGCTCTCCCGTGGAAGCTGTGCAGAGGCTCTCCTCTGGAAGCTGTGCAGAAGCTCTCCTGTGGAAGCTGTGCAGAGGCTCTCTCGTGGAAGCTGTGCAGAGGCTCTCCCGTGGAAGCTGTGCACAGGCTCTCTCGTGGAAGCTGTGCAGAGGCTCTCCTCTGGAAGCTGTGCAGAGGCTCTCCCGTGGAAGCTGTGCACAGGCTCTCCCGTGGAAGCTGTGCAGAGGCTCTCCTCTGGAAACTGTGCAGAGGTTCTCCCATGGTAGCTGTGCAGAGGCTCTCCCGTGGAAGCTGTGCAGAGGCTCTCTCGTGGAAGCTGTGCAGAGGCTCTCCTGTGGAAGCTGTGCAGAGGCTCTCCCGTGGAAGCTGTGCAGAGGCTCTCCTCTGGAAGCTGTGCAGAGGCTCTCCCGTGGAAGCTGTGCAGAGGCTCTCTCGTGGAAGCTGTGCAGAGGCTCTCCTGTGGAAGCTGTGCAGAGGCTCTCCCGTGGAAGCTGTGCAGAGGCTCTCCTCTGGAAGCTGTGCAGAGGCTCTCCCGTGGAAGCTGTGCAGAGGCTCTCCTCTGGAAACTGTGCAGAGGTTCTCCCATGGTAGCTGTGCAGAGGCTCTCCCGTGGAAGCTGTGCAGAGGCTCTCTCGTGGAAGCTGTGCAGAGGCTCTCCCGTGGAAGCTGTGCAGAGGCTCTCTCGTGGAAGCTGTGCAGAGGCTCTCTCGTGGAAGCTGTGCAGAGGCTCTCCCGTGGAAGCTGTGCAGAGGCTCTCCTCTGGAAGCTGTGCAGAGGCTCTCCTGTGGAAGCTGTGCAGAGGCTCTCCCGTGGAAGCTGTGCAGAGGCTCTCCCGTGGAAGCTGTGCAGAGGCTCTCCTCTGGAAGCTGTGCAGAGGCTCTCCCGTGGAAGCTGTGCAGAGGCTCTCCCGTTGAAGCTGTGCAGAGGCTCTCTCGTGGAAGCTGTGCAGAGGCTCTCCTCTGGAAGCTGTGCAGAGGCTCTCTCGTGGAAGCTGTGCAGAGGCTCTCCTCTGGAAGCTGTGCAGAGGCTCTCCTCTGGAAGCTGTGAAGAGGCTCTCCCATGGTAGCTGTGCAGAGGCTCTCCTGTGGAAGCTGTGCAGAGGCTCTCCTCTGGAAGCTGTGCAGAAGCTCTCCTGTGGAAGCTGTGCAGAGGCTCTCCCGTGGAAGCTGTGCAGAGGCTCTCTCGTGGAAGCTGTGCAGAGGCTCTCCTCTGGAAGCTGTGCAGAGGCTCTCTCGTGGAAGCTGTGCAGAGGCTCTCCTGTGGAAGCTGTGCACAGGCTCTCTCGTGGAAGCTGTGCAGAGGCTCTCCTCTGGAAGCTGTGCAGAGGCTCTCCTGTGGAAGCTGTGCAGAGGCTCTCCTCTGGAAGCTGTGCAGAGGCTCTCCTCTGGAAGCTGTGCAGAGGCTCTCCCGTGGAAGCTGTGCAGAGGCTCTCCTCTGGAAGCTGTGCAGAGGCTCTCTCGTGGAAGCTGTGCAGAGGCTCTCCCGTGGAAGCTGTGCAGAGGCTCTCTCGTGGAAGCTGTGCAGAGGCTCTCCTGTGGAAGCTGTGCAGAGGCTCTCCCGTGGAAGCTGTGCAGAGGCTCTCCTGTGGAAGCTGTGCAGAGGCTCTCCTCTGGAAGCTGTGCAGAGGCTCTCCCGTGGAAGCTGTGCAGAGGCTCTCTCGTGGAAGCTGTGCAGAGGCTCTCCTGTGGAAGCTGTGCAGAGGCTCTCCCGTGGAAGCTGTGCAGAGGCTCTCCTGTGGAAGCTGTGCAGAGGCTCTCCTCTGGAAGCTGTGCAGAGGCTCTCCTGTGGAAGCTGTGCAGAGGCTCTCCCGTGGTAGCTGTGCAGAGGCTCTCCCGTGGAAGCTGTGCAGAGGCTCTCCCGTGGAAGCTGTGCAGAGGCTCTCCCATGGTAGCTGTGCAGAGGCTCTCCCGTGGAAGCTGTGCAGAAGCTCTCTCGTGGAAGCTGTGCAGAGGCTCTCCCGTGGAAGCTGTGCAGAGGCTCTCTCGTGGAAGCTGTGCAGAGGCTCTCCTCTGGAAGCTGTGCAGAAGCTCTCCTGTGGAAGCTGTGCAGAGGCTCTCTCGTGGAAGCTGTGCAGAGGCTCTCCCATGGTAGCTGTGCAGAGGCTCTCTCGTGGAAGCTGTGCAGAGGCTCTCCTCTGGAAGCTGTGCAGAAGCTCTCCTGTGGAAGCTGTGCAGAGGCTCTCTCGTGGAAGCTGTGCAGAGGCTCTCCCATGGTAGCTGTGCAGAGGCTCTCCTGTGGAAGCTGTGCAGAGGCTCTCTCGTGGAAGCTGTGAAGAGGCTCTCCCGTGGAAGCTGCGCAGAGGCTCTCTCGTGGAAGCTGTGCAGAGGCTCTCCTCTGGAAGCTGTGCAGAGGCTCTCTCGTGGAAGCTGTGCAGAGGCTCTCTCGTGGAAGCTGTGCAGAGGCTCTCCCGTGGAAGCTTTTCATCCCTCTTTTCTTACAGCCTTTGAAGAGTTTCAGTTCCCACACCTTCTGTGAAGGCTGGTTTGGGATCACTTCTCCAATATTGTATTTGCAGCAAATGCTCCTTAGGGGCTTGCCCTGGAAGCTGCTGCTGTTGCAGGCAATGATAATCCTAGGGACCTGCATGTGTGGCATCCTGCTCCTACAGTTCTGTCCCAGACACAGATGGCCAACTTGCTCCGTCTAAAAAGGTACACAAGGAATTGGAGCAGAACCAGAGTGGCAACACCCAGAGAAAGCAGCAGGAACTGAAGGCCAGCAAGTACAGCAAGACCACATTCATGGAGAGAATGAGAGCTTGAGAGCAACACTGAGAGCTGGGGAGCGAGGGAGGAAAGAGAGGGCTGCCTCAACATGGCATCAGATGGTCAGGGACTCTGCAGGAGATAGCTGCACTGGAGCAGAAGTAAAGCAGTGGTGGAAGTCTCATCCCTGGAAGCTTTTAAGGCCAGGATGGATGTGACTCTGAGCAACCTGCCCTGGTGGAAAATATCCCTGCCCATGGCAGGGAGGGCTGGAACTGAATGATCTTTGAGGTCCCTTCCACCTCTGACAATTCTGTGGTTCAATGATTCTGCTGCTCCCCAGCATGGGATTGCTCCAGTCTGAAGCCTGACTTCCCACCTCTCCTTGCTTCCTTGTTCTGATGTGGACATGGAGAAAATACTCCTGGTATTCAGGCAGGAGAAGTGTAACATCTTGTGATGCTGCTCTATGCAACACCTCAGCAGCAACAAAGCTGCCAGGAGTTACAACAGGGGAAAAGAAACCAGTTCTGCTCTGAAGAAGTTGGTGCTTGGTGAAGGACTGCTACTGACCTTCTGCTGACACAGGCTGGAAAGGAGTAGAGCAGGCTAAGGTCAGCTTCAAGGTTTCACAGAATCCCAGGATGCCAGGCTGGAAAGGACCCCAGGGCTCACCTGCTCCAACCTGTCCAGGTGATGCGGCAGTTGCAGGGAGCTGCCCCAGCCCCCTGGCAAGCTGAGTCTTACACTGCCCAGGGTAGGGGACTGCACTGCTGCCCTGGGGAGATGATTCCAGTCCCTGACTGTGCTCATGGGGAACCATTTCCTCCTGCAGTCCAAAGGGAATCTCCCCAGCAGTACCTTGTCCCCACCAGCCCTTGTCTGCTCCATGGCACTGCTTGTACCAGGGGAGTCTCCATGCTCCTGGCAGCCACCCTTTATGTCCTGTATCCATGGCAATAAGGTCTCCCCTCAGCCTGCTCTGCTGAAGGCTGAGCAAGCCCAGCCCTCAGCCTTTCCTCCCAGGGCAGGGCTGCCAGGCCTCTGATCATTCTCCTGGCACTTCACTTAATCTTCACAGTGTCACAGAGTGTTAGGGGTTGGAAGGGACCTTGAAAGATCATCCAGTTCAACCTCCCCACCTTGTTTATGTGTTTGTTGGAGCAGAGCCCCATCACAGCCCACTAACTGGGGAAGAAAACCAGGAGCTTGCCAAGAAGTACTGCAGCACCTTCCAGGGTAGGGCAACAGCCTGAGTCTTTCCAAGTGTGGTGCAAGGAGGCTGCTGGATTTGTGCTGAGTCAGCGTTGTTCCTGCAGCTCTCTCTGCCCCCAGGCAGGAAGTGACGCCCACAGCCTGCAGATTCATCACCTTCCCGCTGGAGTCTGAGCTCCTCTGGAGAAAAGGGGAAACAGAAACTTAGCACAAAGGCATCAAAAACCACAGCAATGTGCAGAGAGACCTTTATAGCCTATCAGGACAGGTTGCACAGGGAGGTGGTTGAGGCTCCATCCCTGGAGATATTCAAGGTGAGGCTGGACAGGGCTCTGGACAACCTGATCTAGTGGAGGATGTCCCTGCTGGGTGCAGAGGGGTTGGACTGGATGAGCTTTGCAGGTCCCTTCCACCCCAGACCCTTCTGTGATTCTGTGATGTCACCATCAAGCCATCCCTCAGCTGCCCATGGAGACACAGAGGTGAGTCCATCCAGGTCCAGCTGGAGCTTTGCCTACAGAAGTTAAAGAATTCATTCTCTAGGAACACTGCTATTGGAATCTGAAAGGAATTCTGTGATCATTTAGCCTGCCCTAAGCTGATGCCAGATTTCAACCCAGAATCCCCACATTCCAAGATCAGACTTTCCACCTGAAAGAAGAAAGCCAAGCTCCAAACCTCAGCAAAGACATAGCAGGGCAGGAGCAACCTTCACATTCCTCCAGACAAGGATCAGGACCGTGCTGAAAGGCCAACAGAAGGCATCTTGCACTTTCCCTTTGTCTTTTCATGGTGCATAACCAGAAGAGGTTTTCCATTTGTGTCTCTAAAGTGCCAAGATGAACTGCAAGAAATGTGGGCACAACTATGGAGGCAAGGTATTGGTGATCAGGAAAAAGCTGCCTCTGCTTTCCCATCCATCACTTATGTCGACCCATGACATTCAACAAAGCCAAGGGCAAGGTCCTGCACCTGGGTCAGGGCAACCCCAAATACAAATCCAGGCTGGGCAGAGAAGGGCTGGAGAGCAGTGCCAAGGAGGAGGACTTGGGGGTGCTGGGTGAGGAGAAACTGAAGATGAGTCAACAAAGTGCACTCAGAGCCCAGAAACCAGCCCTGTGCTGGGCTGATGCCCAGGAATTCAAAGCAGGGGATTATGCCTCTCTGCTCCACTCTGGGGAGAACCCAGCTGGAATCAAGGAAATAACTGGGAGAAAGGGAACAGAGCCAGAGAAAGGCAGTTCCAGGAGAAATTCCCTTTTAATCTTATGTACACACCTCTGTAATTCAAGGTGGTCACATTTTGGGGCTCCTGTACCCAGTTTGGAGGCCCCCAGTTCAAGAGAGACAGGGATCTGCTGGAGAGAGTCCAACAGAGAGATGAGAGGATGATGAAGGGGCTGGGACAGCTCTGCTGTGAAGAGAGGCTGAGAGCCCTGGGGCTGTTTGGTCTGGAGAGGAGAAGGCTGAGAGGGATCTGATCAATGTCTATCAATAGCTGAGGGCTGGGGGTCAGGGTGAAGGGGCCAGGCTCTGCTTGGTGGTGCCCAGGAATAGGACAAGTAATAAGGAGTACAAGCTGGAACCCAGGAGGTTCCACCTCAAGATGAGGAGAAACTTCTTTGGTGTGAGGAGGCCTGAAGCAGGCTGCCCAGAGAGGTTGTGGAGTCTCCTGCTCTGGAGCCTTTGCAGCCCTGTCTGGATGTGTTTCTGTGTGCCCTGCCCTGGGTGCTGCTGCTCTGGCAGGGGAGTTGGACTGGATGATCTCTGGAGGTCCCTTCCAGACCCTAACACTCTGTGATTCTAAACCACTCAGGCAGCACATTTGTCTTGGTCATTAGCAGACAATCCAGGAGAGGTGCAGGAGACCATGATGAATACATTACCTGACCACAGCTTTGGAGGCAATGTCTCCACAGCTCTGCTTGTCCTGATTTCAAGCCACCAGCTGCTCAGGACCAGAGGACAGAAAAGAGATTTTACTCCTGTTCAGGGGAGTAAAATGAACCCTCAGCACAACTGGAGTGCAAGTTGAAATGGAGATTCCATTGGCAGACATACAGAAGGCATTCAGGTAGAGGGAGGTAGAGGGCTGGGGGTCATGAGGGAGGGGACAGGCTCTGCTCAGCTGCACCCTGGGATAGGATGAGGATCAATGGATATAAACTCTAGCACAGGAGGTTCCACCTCAATTTAAGGAGGAACTTCTGCACTGTGAGGGTGCCAGAGGCCTGGAGCAGGCTGCCCAGAGAGGCTGTGGAGTCTCCTTCTCTGGAGCCTTTGCAGCCCTGTCTGGATGTGTTCCTGTGTGACCTGTGCTGGATTCCATGATCCTGCTCTGGCAGGGGGGTGGACTCAATGATCTTCAGAGATCCCTTCCAACTCCTAACATCCTGTGAGCCTGTGACACAGCTGGAATGTCCCCTGCCACCCAGAGCCATCCCACACACACAAACCAGGAGAAGAGGAGAACAACTCCCTGAAAGGAGGTTGTGGAGAGGTTGGTGCTGGTCTCTTCTCCAGGTAATTAGTGATAGAACAAGAGGGAATGGCCTCAAGCTGCAGCAGGGCAGGGGTAGGCTGGACAGGAGGAAACATTTTTTCATGGTCAGGGATTGGAATGTGCTGCCCAGGGAGGTGGTGGAGTGAACAACCCTGGATGTGTTTTAAAGTGTTTTGGATGTGGTCCTCGGGATATCAGGAACTGTGGCCAGCAGGAGTAGGGAGGTCATTGTGCCCTGTGCTCAGCACTGTTCAGGCCACACCTTGAGTCCTGTGTCCAGCTCTGGGCTCCTCAGTTGAGGAAAGATGTTGAGTTGCTGGAAGGTGTCCAGAGAAGGGCAAGAAAGCTGGGGAGGGGTCTGGAGCACAGCCCTGTGAGGAGAGGCTGAGGGAGCTGGGGTTGCTTAGCCTGGGGAAGAGGAGGCTCAGGGGAGACCTTCTTGCTCTCTCCAACTCCCTGAAGGGAGGTTGTAGCCAGGTGGGGGTTGGTCTCTTCTCCCAGGCACCCAGCACCAGAACAAGAGGACACAGTCTCAAGCTGTGCCAGGGGAGGTTTAGGTTGGAGGTGAGGAGAAAATCCTTCCCAGAGAGAGCACATCCATTGGGATGTGCTGCCCAGGGAGGTGGTGGAGTCCCCATCCCTGGAGGTGTTCAAGAGAGGATTGGATGTGGCACTTGGAGCCATGGTTTAGTTGTCAGGAGGTGTTAGGTATTAGGTACTAGGTTGGACTTGATGACCTCTGAGGTCTTTTCCAACCTGGCTGATTCTGTGATGTGGCTTAGGGGTGAACCTTGTAGAGTAAGGTCAGTGGTTGGTGATCCTGAGGGTCTTTTCCAACCTGAATGTTTCTGTGGTTCTGTGATACCAGTTGTGAATCCACTTAAACAGAGGAAGCACCAGGAAATGGAAGAGAATAACACCCTACAGTGTCCTGGGATGTCTGTCCATCCCCACGTGGCTTTCTGTCTTTTTGGAGGACTTTTTCTTAGTGCTCATCTTAGAGGCACCTGAGCCTCAAAGCCACCACAGTAAACAACTACTAAAACCATCCACAGCTATTTCCTGTTTATCCCACAGCCTGAAACCACAAAGCCAAGCCTTGCAGCCCTTGGTGTGCCAGAGAGGGACCAGGCATGGGTTACATTCTGGCAAGATTGGCAAACATTAGGAAGTATAAACTGCAGGTGGGGAATCTGGGCTTGCCATCAGTGTCACCTGCCCTGCTCACTTCAGAGAAGGGAACCCATTCAGTAGAGCCTAACACAGTGCTAAAGCTAAAATGCTCTTGGCTTCCAGCATACAACCCACAGACCCTTGTGGAGAGGCCCTGGTGAAACCTGGGAATAGAATCACAGCTTTGTCGGGGCTGGAAGGGACTTCAAGGCTCAGCCAGATCCAACCCCCCTGCCATGGCCAGGGACACCTCACACCACAGCAGGTTGCTCACAGCCACATCCAGCCTGGCTGCAAACACCTCCAGCCAGGAGGCTTCCACCACCTCCCTGGGCAACCTGGGCCAGGCTCTCACCACCCTCATGGGGAACAACTTCTTCCTCACAGCCAATCTCAATCTCCCCACTTCTCCTTTTGCTCCATCCCCCCCAGTCCTATCCCTCCCTGACACCCTCAGAAGTCTCTCCCCAGCTTTCTTGGAGCCCCCTGCAGATCCTGGAAGGCCACAAGAAGGTCTCCTCAGAGCCTTCTCCTCTCCAGACTGCACAACCCCAACTCTCTCAGGCTGTCTCCACAGCAGAGCAGCTCCAGCCCTCTGCTCATCCTCCTGGCCCTTCTCTGGACACCTTCCATCACCTCCAGATCCTTCCTGGCACAGAGGCTCCAGAGCTGGCCCCAGAGCTCCAGCTGTGGTCTCAGCAGAGTGGAGCAGAGGGGCAGAATCCCCTCCCTATCCCTGCTGGTCACACTTCTCTTGCTGCAGCCCAGGCTCTGCTTGGCTCTCTGGGCTGCAAGTGCTCACTGCTGGCTCCTCTTGAGCTTCTCCTCCCCCAGCACCCCCAAGGCCTTTTCTTCAGGGCTGCTCTCCAGCCAGTCCCTGCCCAGCCTGTATTGGTGCTTTGGATTGCCCTGAGCCAGCTGCAGGACCTTGCCCTTGGTCTTGTTGAACCTCCTGAGGTTGTCCTGGGCCCAGTTCTGCAGCCTGTAATATACAAACTGCAAGACCTGCATGCTTGGTTCTCTGTGCTGTGTGAAGTTATGGCAGTGAGATTCTATCACAAAAGGCCATTTTCCCCACATGGTTCACAGAGGATGTGAGCAAACACAGAGCTGTCAGCCAGCAGCTACCTGAGGATGGTGGAATTCAAGAGGTGATTGCTGAATAACTTGGGAGAATCTGGTGCAGCAGCTTCAAAGCCTGGGAGCCCTTTCGAGTGGCTCTATCTATATTTTACTGCTTTATTGCATCCATTTCTACTGCTCCACTCAATAGGATGAGTGGAGCAGTGATGCAACACTGGAGCAGGCTGCCCAGGGGGGTTGTGGAGTCTCCCTCTCTGGAGATACTCAAAACCTGCCTGGATGTGTTCCTGTGTGAGCTGCCCTGGGTGCTCCTGCTTCTGGCAGGCTGCCCAGAGAGGTTGTGGAGTCTCCTGCTCTGGAGACTTTCCAACCCCACCTGGATGTGTTCCTGTGTGCCCTGCCCTGGGTGCTGCTGCTCTGGCAGGGGTTGGACTGGATGACCTCTGGAGGTCCCTTCCAGCCTCTAACATTCTGTGATTCTGCAGTGGTCTCTGATGGTCCATGCTGGGCCATCAACTGGTGAGATCTGAAATCCTCCATGTCAGAAACTCATCCCAAACCCAAGTATCTGCTGCAGACAAGCTCACACATGCACACACACTGAGCCTGCCTGCTGCAGCGTGTGCACAGCAGCAAAACAGCTTTGGCCTCATTCTAGTTGCATAACTTTATTAAAACAAGGCACAGTTCCTTTCTGGCATTCCAGTTTGCATCCCAGTTTGCATCCTAGTTTACATCCCAGTTTACATCCCAGTTTGCATCCTAGTTTGCATCCCAGCTCACATCCTAGTTTACATCCCAGTTCACATCCCAGTTTGCATCCCAGTTTGTATCCCAATTCACATCCCAGCTCACATCCCAGTTCACATCCCAGTGTGCATCCCAGTTGACATCCCAGTCTGTATCCCAATTCACATCCCAGCTCACATCCCAGTTTGCATCCCAGTGTGCATCCCAGTTCATATCCCAGTGGACATCCCAGTGTGCATCCCAGTTTACATCTCAGTTTGCATCCCAATTCACATCCCAGCTCACATCCCAGCTCACATCCCAGTGGACATTCCAGTTTGCATCCCAATTCACATCCCAGCTCACATCCCAATTCATATCCCAGCTGGACATCCCAGCTCACATCCCCCCTCCTTCTCTGCGGTTAGAGGGTGGCGTGCTCGTTGCGCTCGATGTTGGACACGAGGTCCTTGGTGTCGCTGGTGCCAGGAGCTGGCTCCCCGTTGAAGTAGAGATTGTTCTCAAAGCTGTCACTGGAGGGCAGGTGAGCCTTCCTCCTCCTGTAGAAGAGGTAGGCTGCCAGGCTGCTGCCGGCCAGGAGGAAGACGACCACAATGACCGCGACTCCTGTTTTGCCGTGCTCCAGAGCACGGGACCGCTCGTCCTCTGTCCTGGCTGGAAGCAAAGACAAAGCCATCAGGAAGGCACCAGGGGAGCTTGATCACACAAGTTCTTCAGAAACCATGTCCTGGTTTTGTCAACATGGTGAGAGGCAAAAGTAGCAACAGAACATTCACTGATTTGAATATGCTAAGGGACTTAGGATTGCCTTACACCTGGACAGGGAATGGTGCTCCACCACGGTGCTCCACCACTAATTCCACCATGGAACAATAAGCTCCTAGGAATCAGGCCTGGAGCTTGGGCAGAGCAGAAGATGGCAGAGCCATTGACCAGGTCATGGTTCCTTCTCTCTATCATCTCACATGGGGCTGGGGTTTCCCTGCTGGAAGGACATCATCCTTACCCTTGGGAGGCATTTCAGTCGGTGGCACCTCGGCTGCCGGCGACGTCTCCACTGCTGCCGTTGCAAACATGGAGAAAGAATTCTGTTATTGCCTTGTTCTGCTATTTAAGGCTGCAGGGTTTATTTCTACCTTTGGAGCAGCAGACTGAAAACCATATCCAGAGAAGTCTATGTTGAGACAACACACCAGAAACTAGTGACATCCTGTGGGCTTCATCCACACAGAGGTACCGGCACCTGCCAAAGGGCACAGCACACTCTGTGCTGTTCTGGCCTCATTCGTACTATCAGGTTGGAAGGGATCCTCAAAGGTCATCTTATCCAACCCCACTGCAGTCAGCAGGCATACCTCCAGCTAGAGCAGGATGCTCAGGGCCACAGCAAGTCTGATCTTCATTTAGAATACATTTAGAATTAACCAGGTTAGCAGAGGCCTTCAAGATCATCGAGTCCAACCCGTCAACCAATCCAACACCACCTAAACAACTAACCCATGGCACCAAGCAACACATCAAGTCTCCTTCTGAACACCTCCAGTGATGGTGACTCTACCACCTCCCTGGGCAGCACATCCCAATGGGCAATCACTCTCTCTGTGGAGAAATTCCTCCTAACATCCAGCCTAAACCTCCCCTGGTGCATCCTGAGACTGTGTCCTCTTGTTCTGCTGCTGGCTGCCTGGGAGAAGAGACCAATATCCACCTGTCTCCAACCTCCCTTCAGGGAGTTGGAGAGAGCAAGAAGGTCTCCCCTGAGCCTCCTCTTCTGCAGGCTAAGCAACCCCAGCTCCCTCAGCCTCTCCTCACAGGGCTGTGCTCCAGACCCCTCCCCAGCTTTCTTGCCCTTCTCTGGACACCTTCCAGCGACTCAACCTCCTTCCTAAACTGAGGAGTCCAGAACTGGACACAGGACTCAAGGTGTGGCCTAACCAGTGCAGTGTACAGGGCAGAATGACCTCCCTGCTCTTGCTGGCCACACTCTTCCTGATGCAAGCCAGGATGCCATTAAGTATCTCCAGGGATGGAGCCTCAACTACCTCCCTGGGCAACCTGTGCCAGTGTTCCAGCAGCCTCCTGGTGCAGAACTTGTTCCTCACATCCAATCTCAATCTGCTCTGCTCTAGTTTGAAGCCATTGCCCCTGCTCCTGTCCCTGCAGGCCTTTGCAAACAGTCTCTCTGCAGCCTTCTTGTAGCCCCTTCAGGTCCTGGCAGGTTGCTGTTAGGTCTCTCTGGAGCCTTCTCTTCTCCAGGCTGCACACCCCCAGCTCCCTCAGCCTGTCCTTGTAGCAGAGGTAATCAATCCCTCTGATCATCTTCATGGCATACTCTGGACCTGCTGGGGCAGGTCCATGTCTCTCTTGGGTTGTTACCTACATAAAGTAGCAGAAGAGAAGGAACTTCAAAATGCTCCATGGAGACAGAGCCTGGCATCAGTATGAAAGCACAAGGAAATGCACCCAGCATCTTCAGGACAGAGATGATCTCTCAATGCAATCAGAGACTCTTGCAGCAGTTGTTCTATAGATTGATTGCAAGTGGGACAAAGGTCATGGGGTACCTACACAGGCAATGAAGTCACTCATGAACTCCAGGATATCTGAGCATGTATCAAAACCAAACTAACTGTTTGTTCATCATTTAGATTTTAATATCTGGACCATGAAATCTGACTCTGAAGACCAAGGTCCCCATCCTGACCAATATCTTTATTGATCATCTGGATGAGGGGATGGAGTCCATCAGCAGTAAGTTGGCAGATAACACCAAGCTGGGGGCAGGAGTTGATCTGTTAGAGGGTAGGAGAGCTCTGCACAGGGACCTGCTGGAGCACCTCTCCTGTGAGGACAGACTGAAGGAGTTGGGGCTGTTCAGTCTGCAGAAGAGAAGGCTCCCAGGTGACCTCATTGTGGCATTCCAGGATCTGAAGGGGGCTACAGGAAGGCTGGGGAGGGACTGCTCAGGCTCTCAGGGAGTCATAGGACTTGGGGGAATGGAATGAAGCTGGAGGTGGGGAGATTCAGGCTGGAGGGGAGGAGGAAGTTCTTCCCCATGAGAGTGGTGAAGCCCTGGAATGGGCTGTCCAGGGAGGTGGTTGGGGTGCTGTCCCTGGAGGTGTTTAAGCCCAGGCTGGCTGAGGCTGTGGCCAGGCTGATGTAGTGTGGGGTGTCCCTGCCCATGGCAGGGGGCTTGGAACTAGATGATCCTTGTGGTCCCTTCCAACCCTGAATGATACTGATACTGATACTGATACTGATACTGATACTGATACTGATACTGATACTGATACTGGTACTGATACTGACCTTGCCAGGCTGGGCAGATGGGCAGAGTCCAAGGGCAGGAGATTGAACACATCCAAGTGCCAGGTTCTGCACATTGGCCACAACAACCCCAGGCAGTGCTACAGGCTGGGGTCAGAGTGGCTGAGAGCAGCCAGGCAGACAGGGACCTGGGGGTAGTGGTTAACAGCAGCTGAACATGAGCCAGCAGTGTGTCCAGGTGACCAAGAAGGCCAAGGGCATCCTGGCCTGCATCAGGAACAGTGTGGCCAGCAGGAGCAGGGAGGTCATCCTGCCCTGTGTTCAGCACTGCTCAGACCACACCTTGAGTCCTGTGTCCAGTTCTGGGCTCCTCAGTTGAGGAAAGATGTTGAGATGCTGGAAGGTGTCCAGAGAAGGGCAACAAGACTGGGGAGGGGTCTGGAGCACAGCCCTGTGAGGAGAGGCTGAGGGAGCTGGGGTTGCTTAGCCTGGAGAAGAAGAGGCTTAGGGGAGACCTTCTTGCTCTCTCCAACTCCCTGAAGGGAGGCTGTAGCCAGGTGGGGGTTGGTCTCTTCTCCCAGGCAAGCAGCACCAGAACACGAGGACACAGTCTCAAGCTGTGCCAGGGGAGGTTTAGGATGGAGGTGAGGAGAAAATTCATCCCAGCAAGAGAGATTGGTCATTGGGATGTGCTGCCCAGGGAGGTGGTGGAGTCCCCATCCCTGGAGGTGTTTAGGAAGAGCCTGGCTGAGGCACTTGGTGCCATGGTTTAGTTGATCAGATGGTGCTGGGTGATTGGTTGGACTTGATGATCTCAAAGGCCTTTTCTAACCTGGTTAATTCTATTCTATTCAATCCAATACAAAACAATCCAAACCTATTCTATTCTATTCTATTCTATTCTATTCTATTCTATTCTATTCTATTCTATCCTATCCTATCCTATCCTATCCTATTCTCTTCTGCTATCAGGACATAAGGTCAGTCTGTAGTGAAATCTTGACTCAATGCCTCATGTTTCATTCTGGAGCACCTTTTGCATGAGGAAAGGCTGAGAGCCCTGGCACTGTTTAGAGCTGAGTAAAAGGTTCACAGGAGACCTTCTCAATGTGTAAGAGTATCTGACATGGGAGTGTGAAGTGACAGAGCTCTTCTCAGTGGTGCCCAGTGACAGGACCAGAGGCAGTGGGCACAAGCTGAAGCACAGGAGGCTCCCTCTGAACGTCAGGAAACACTTGGGTGTTGTGCAGGCAACTGAGCAGTGCCACAGCTGTTAGGCAAGAGGGAAGGGTGGCCTTTGATCCCAACACTTGTGACCTTCATCTGGGACAGTTCTGGATGGAGAATGAGAAGAAAACACCTCCTTGCTTGCAGGCACAGTGTGACAGGACAGGTAAGGGCACTGCGAGTGGGTTGCTGCAGCGTGTCCTGGGGGAGGTGCAGGGATCAGGGCAGGCATCTGAGTAAGGAAGAATAATTCTGCAGGCCAGCAGATTTCTAGAAGAGGGAGCAGAACTGCCCTGCTCCCCAGCCTGGCAGGGGAAGTGGGCAGGGGTCAGCTACTGGATGTGTTTCACTCTTCCGAGTAAACATTAGTAAGGGTTTGGATTTTGCAACAGCTGCTGCAGGAAACAGGAACAGAGGAGCACTGGGTGTCCTCACTGCCAAATCTGCACACTCAGTTCCTTCAGGAAGGTTTAGCACGTTCAGATCATGCTCTTTGCTTTGCTCCTCATTCATCTGCCCCCTCCAGACAGAGAGAGCAGAGGGGAAAGGGCCACAACTGATCAGGAATGCACAGCTCCAGCCCTGCTGCTTCGCACTCAGGAGATGCCAGCACCTGGGACTGCCAGGGGGGAATGAGCAAAGGGCAGAGCAGAGGGAAGACCTTGGGGCATAGCTGAGAGCAATCTGTGTGTGCAAGGCACAGCACTGACACACTGGTCACTCAGCCACCAGAGGTACAGCATGCACCAACTCCAGAGTGACATCAGGCAGTCAGGAGAGGAGCACAGGTGTTGTTTAAAGCCATCCTGAAGGGACTTGAGCACAAGCCAGATCTTGTACCTCCTGACAAGAGAGAGTGCTGGGCTGCAGCAAGTGTGGCCAGCAGGGCCAGGGAGGGGATTCTGCCCCTCTGCTCCACTCTGCTGAGACCACAGCTGCAGCTCTGGGGCCAGTTCTGGAGCCTCTGTGCCAGGAAGGCTCTGGAGGGGCTGGAAGGTGTCCAGAGCAGGGCCAGGAGGAGGAGCAGAGGGCTGGAGCTGCTCTGCTCTGGAGACAGACTGAGAGAGTTGGGGTTGTGCAGGCTGGAGAGGAGAAGGCTCTGAGGAGACCTTCTTGTGGCCTTCCAGGATCTGCAGGGGGCTGCAAGAAAGCTGGGGAGGGACTTTGGAGGGTGTCAGGGAGGGATAGGACTGGGGGGTGATGGAGCAAAAGTAGAAGTGGGGAGATTGAGATTGGCTGTGAGGAAGAAGTTGTTCCCCAGGAGGGTGGTGAGAGCCTGGCACAGGCTGCCCAGGGAGGTGGTGGAAGCCTCCTGCCTGGAGGTGTTTGCAGCCAGGCTGGAGGTGGCTGTGAGCAACCTGCTGTAGTGTGAGGTGTCCCTGGCCATGGCAGGGGGGGTGGGGCTGGCTGATCCTTGAGGTCCCTTCCAGCCCTGACAGCTCTGTGATTCCTTCTGTTGGCATCCAGATGTGAAACCCTCAGCATTTACAGCACCCAGCCTCAACCCCTTCCTAAAGCCTTCAAAGATTGAGCTTCTAACAGTTACACAGCTACCAACAGCAGCCCCAAAGAGCTCCACACACCAAGGCAGCTGCTCAGCACAGCACTTACTTTTGGGCATTTTACAGATGTAGCCTCTGTATGAAGAGCAGTATTTGTTATTCCAGTAGCCAGAGTGTGCATACATCTCAACACAGTGCTCACTCTCCTGGGGGGAAGGTTCTCCCACATCCCAGTTGACAAAATCCACCACGGTGTTGTCCAGCCACAGCCATTCTCCTACAATGGAAAAAAAACATTGGCTATGAGAAAAACAAGGCCAGGAAAATGCTCAGGGGGCTGGAGCAGCTCTGCTGCAAGGACAGGCTGAGGGAGCTGGGGGTGTGCAGCCTGGAGAAGAGAAGGCTCCAGGGAGACCTAAGAGCAACCTGCCAGGACCTGAAGGGGGCTACAGAGAGACTGTTTGCAAAGGCCTGCAGGGACAGGACCAGGGGCAATGGCTTCAAAGTAGAGCAGAGCAGATTGAGATTGGATGTGAGGAACAAGTTCTGCACCAGGAGGCTGCTGGAACACTGGCACAGGTTGCCCAGGGAGGTGGTTGAGGCTCCATGGCTGGAGATATTCAGGTGAGGCTGGACAGGGCTCTGGGCAACCTGATCTAGCTGGGGATGTCCCTGCTGAGTGCAGAGGGGTTGGACTGGATGAGCTTTGGAGCTCCCTTCCAAGCCAGCCCAGTCTGTGATGCTGTGATTTCCTTATTGGTCCCTGCTCCAAATTTATTGGCTGCCTGAGAAATCTACATTGAGCCAGTGTTGGATGCAGGCCCCCAGGCTGTTCAGAGAGCCTGATACATCCTGCTGCCCTGCAGATGTTGTGTGAATGACACAGTGACAGAATCACCATGGCTGGAAAGGACCTTCAAGATCATAGAACCACAGAGTCACAGAATGTTAAGGGTTAGAAGGGACCTCCAGAGATCATCCAGTCCAACCCCCTGCCAGAGCAGGAGCACCCAGGGCAGGGCACACAGGAACACATCCAGGTGGGGTTGGGAAGTCTGCAGAGCAGGAGACTCCACAACCTCTCTGGGCAGCCTGCTCCAGGCCTCCAGCAGCCTCACACCAAAGAAGTTTCTCCTTATGGTGAGTTGGAACCTCCTGGGTTCCAGCCTGTACCTCTTGTTCCTTGTCCTATCCCTGGGCACTACCAAACAGAGCCTGGCCCCTTCATCCTGACCCCCAGCCCTCAGCTATTGATAGACATTGATCAGATCCCTCTCAGCCTTCTCCTCTCCAGACTAAACAGCCCCAGGGCTCTCAGCCTTTCTTCACAGCAGAGCTGTCCCAGCCCCTTCATCATCCTTATAGCTCTCTGTTAGACTGGACACAACACTCCAGGAGTGGTCTCAGCAGGTCAGAGGTAGAGGAGAACCTCCCCAGCCCTGCTGGCCACACTTTTTTGCTGCACCCCAGGATGCCATTGGCCCCTCAAAGGCACATTGCTGTCCCATGCAGAATTTACTGTCCACCAGGACTCCAAGGTCTTTCTCTTTGGGGCTGCTTCCAAGCCCAAGCATTATCTAAATTCAGCAGGGCCACTGCTACAGCATAGCCCAGAGAAGAGCAACGAGGCTGGGAGAGGCCTTGAGCACAAGCCCTGTGAGGAGAGGCTGAGGGAGCTGGGGTTGTTTAGCCTGGAGAAGAGGAGGCTCAGGGGAGACCTTCTTGCCCTCTACAACTCCCTGAAGGGAGGTTGTAGCCAGGAAGGGGAAGGGGTTATTGGTCTCTTTTCTTTAGCACCTAGCACCAGAACAAGAGGACACAGTCTCAAGCTGTGCCAGGGGAAGTTTAGGCTGGAGGTGAGGAGAAAGTTCTTCCCAGAGAGAGTTGTTAGCTGTTGGAATGTGCTGCCCAGGGAGGTGGTGGAGTCACTGCCCCTGGAGGTGTTCAGGAGGGGATTGGATGTGGCACTTGGTGCCATGGTCTAGTAGTCAGGAGGTGTTGGGTGACAGGTTGGACTTGATGATCTCTGAGGTCTTTTCCAACCTTATTGATTCTATGGTTCTATGATTCTGTGCCTGCCTTGAGCACCATCCTGCCAACATCACTTTCTGGGAAGCTGCTCTGGCTTGTGATGCCACAAAAGGGCAGGAGGTTCCCAGCCGCAGCTGGCCCAGGCGGGCAGCGCCGTGCTCTGCAGTGCAGCCTGCCTGCCGTGGGGCGAGGACTGAGCCTCACCCCACCCTTTTCTCAGGAATTGGCAGGGAGGGTTTGCAGTGCTCATTTCAAAGCCCCCCTCCCCCCTTCCTTCCTCAAAGTCTTTCAAACCCCAGCTTTACCCTTCCCCCCTCACTCCCCCCCCCCCCTTTTCTCCACCTTTCCACTGCCTTTCCACTCATGATTTTCCTGCTAAAGCTCTGCCTCATCCCCCTTGTGACCACAGTGGCTCAGCTCTGCTGGGGACTTTCTGTCTCTTCCTTCCTGTTCCCTTTTTCCCTTTCTTTCTTTTAATAGTGCTGTTTATTTAGAGTGATTGTGCCCCTTGTGACTCCTTGGTTGTACTCAAGCAAGCACATGAGCACGTTCTTAGGCTCAGCATCACAGCCCTGCTTTGCTTCCCTGGAAGATTTAACAGTATCACAGCATCACAGTATAACTAAGGTTGGAAGAGACCTTGAGGATTACCGAGTCCAACCTGTCACCACAGACCTCATGACTAGACCATGGCACCAAGTGCCACGTCCAATCTCCCTGGGCAGCCTATTCCAGAGTCAAACCACCCTGATACTGAAGAATTTCTTCCTAAGATCCAGTCTAAACCTATTCTCTCTCAGCTTCAAACCATTTCCCCTTGTCCTGTCACTAGACACCCTTATGAAAAGTCCCTCTGCATCCGTCCTATGGGATCCCTTCAGGCATTGAAAGGCAGCTATAAGGTCCCTCTGGAGTCTTCTCTTCTCTAAGCTGAACAACCCCAGCTCCCTCAGCCTATCCTCATAACAGAGATGTTCCAGCCCTTGGATCAACATTACACAGCAGTCAACATTCCCACTTTTGGGGTCTCCTGACCCCAAGGTTGAGTAAAGCTTATTCACTGTTAGCCCAGGTACCATGTATTACCTTGCACATTGAAGAAAAGAGGACAGTTAGAACATCAGCACTAGGAGATGGCTTCTGAGTTACCTGAGCAATTGCTGCTTCATTGTCAGCCAGCCCCAGCAAGAAGATCCTCACTTTGTCTATCTTCACTGGCACAGTCCTTCCTCTCCACTCCACCTCGCTCATGGTGGCCGCCTGCTTTGCTCGAGTTTGGCACAGTTTACTTTTGGGTTGGTTTTTGGTAGGGTTTAGGTTGCTGCTGCTGTTCTTGGTGGGCTCTGTTTGATTTGTTGTCTGGTGGGGGAGGGGGTTCAGTCTGGTGGGTGGCTGCTGGGTTTTTCTAAGCAACTCTCATGCTACAGCAATCTTCACTCTCAGTACAGCCTGAGGCATGAGGTGGTAGAGAGCAGCCCTGTGGGAAAGGACTTGAGGATGCTGGTGGGGGAGAAGCTGGACAGGAGCAGGCTATGGAGCATGAAGCACAGAAGGCCAAGGGCAGCCTGGGCTGCATCCAAAGCAGCTTGGCCAGAGATAGAGAGAGGGGACCCTGCCCCTCTGCTCTGGGGAAACCTCACCTGCAGGGCTGGGGCCAGCTCTGGAGCACTCAACACAGGAAGGACCTGGACCTAATGGAGAAGGTCCAGAGGACAGCCATGAAGATGATCAGAGGGCACTGAGTACCTCTGCTACAAGGACAGGCTGAAGGAGCTGGGGGTGTTCAGCCTGAAGAAGAAAAGGATCCAGGAAGACCTAATAGTACCTGAAGAGGGCTACAGGAAGGCTGCAGAGAGACTGTTTGCAAAGGCCTGCAGGGACAGGAGCAGGGGCAATGGCTTCAAACTAGAGCAGAGCAGATTGAGATTGGATGTGAGGAACAAGTTCTGCACCAGGAGGGTGGTGGAACACTGGCACAGGTTGCCCAGGGAGGTGCTTGAGGCTCCATGGCTGGAGATATTGAAGGTGAGGCTGGAGAGGGCTCTGGCAACCTGATCTAGTGGAGGATGTCCCTGCTGAGTGCAGAGGGGTTGGACTGGATGAGCTCTAGAGCTCCCTTCCAGCCCAGCCCAGTCTGTGATGCTATGAACCTTCTGTGTCTGATCTTTGTTGCCTATGAATGGTTACTACTTGATGAGAGCTGCCCAGCTTCCCCATGATGACAGCAGACAACCTTTTCTCATGTCACTGCTTATCTATTCATGTGCCATTTTCAACACCCATCTCAAGCAGCTAGTGACAGTAATTCACTGAACAAGAAGATGTTAAGTGCAAAGCAATTACCATCCACATTTCTGTACATTCCTGTCCAAAAAGCTGACACTTTCCCTTCCAGTGGCTCCACAGCATGTGCCAGGAAGTTAGCTTCAGCTGAGTCTTCAACTGATACCAAAGAGGCACCTGGAAGATAAAGAGAGGAAAAACAATCTCTTAGAGACCTAAGTTTGACAGTGGAGAACACTCTCAGGTTCCTGACACATGTGAGCCCTGGCTTTGTCCCTGTGCCCAGCTCTGAGCAGAGTTTGAGATTCCAAACAGAAGCTAGCTGTGGATATTACCTTGTGAAGCACTCTAGCACTGTGGCTGATGTATCTGTTAGAGGGAAGGAGAGGGACCTTGCCAGGCTGGGCAGATGGACAGAGTCCACGGGCAGGAGATTGAACACATCCAAGTGCCAGGTGCTGCACATTGGCCACAGCAACCCCAGGCAGTGCTACAGGCTGGGGACAGAGTGGCTGAGAGCAGCCAGGCAGAGAGGGACCTGGGGGTTTAGTTGTCAGGAGGTGTTGGGTGACAGCTTGGACTTGATGGTCTCTGAGGTCTTTTCCAACCTTACTGATTCTATGATCCTCTCCCCTCAGAGTGGGATGCCATCTAAGGATACTTCCATGGACTGAATGAGTCCTCACCCCCCCTTTGGTGAGTGTGCCTTGGGTACTCTTGAGTGGGAGGTTTCCCCTTGCTGAGTGCATGCTTGCACATCTTGGGTCAGCTTTCTGGAAGAACAGTCCTTCAAGCTTAGGGTGAAAGTTGAACTGGCTGTGAAGGAGAGAGTGCCCTGCTGACAGCCAGCCTTGCAATGTCACTGGGCTGGAAGGGGTGCTGAGCAGGACTGGCTACAAGAAACCCACATCTCTGGGTAGCTGTTGCTGTCTGTTGTGTGGCTGTCTCCATCATGCAGATTAGTTACAGACTGTGTCAGAGTTGGAAGGGACCCTCAAAGGTCATCTTGTCCACCCCCTGCAGGCAGCAGAGACAGCAGCTCCAGCTCCAAGTTAGGAGCAGATGTTGGTCAGTAGAAAGGCTCTGCAGAGGGACCTCAACCGCCTGGACAGATGGGCAGAGGCCAACAGGATGGCATTCAACAAGTCCAAGTGCCAGGGGCTGCACTTTGGCCACAACAACCCCAGGCAGAGCTACAGGCTGGGGTCAGAGTGGCTGAGAGCTGCCAAACAGAGAGGGACCTGGGGGTGCTGATTGACAGCTGCCTGAACATGAGCCAGCAGTGTGCCCAGGTGGCCAGGAGGGCCAATGGCATCCTGGCCTGCATTAGGAACAGCGTGGCCAGCAGGAGCAGGGAGGTCATTGTGCCCTGTACTCTGCTTTGGTTAGGCCACACCTTGAGTCCTGTGTCCAGTTCTGGGCCCCTCAGTTTAAGAAGGACATTGAGAGACTTGAAGGTGTCCAGAGAAGGGCAACAAGGCTGGGGAGAGGCCTTGAGCACAGCCCTGTGAGGAGAGGCTGAGGGAGCTGGGGTTGTTTAGCCTGGAGAAGAGGAGGCTCAGGGGTGACCTCATTGCCCTCTACAACTACCTGAGGGGTGGTTGTAGCCAGGAAGGGGTTGGTCTCTTCTCCCAGGCACCCAGCACCAGAACAAGAGGACACAGTCTCAAGCTGTGCCAGGGGAGGTTTAGACTCGAGGTGAGGAGGAAGTTCTTCACTGAGCGAGTCATTCGCCATTGGGATGTGCTGCCCAGGGAGGTGGTGGAGTCCCCATCCCTGGAGGTGTTCAAGAGGGGATTGGATGTGGCACTTGGTGCCATGGTCTAGTCATGAGGTCTGTGGTGACAGGTTGGACTCGATGATGCTCGAGGTCCTTTCCAACCTAAGTTATACTGTGAGACTGTGATAGAGCAGGCTGCCCAGGGACACAGCCAGGCTGATCTTGAATGTCTCCAGGGACAAAGCCTCAAGCACCTCCCTGGGCAGCCTGCTCCAGTGTCTCCCCAGCCTCACTGTGCAGAACTTCCTCCTGATGTCCAACCTAACTCTGCCCTGCTCCAGTTTCAAACCATTGCCTCTTGTCCTGTCCACACAACCCCTTCTGAACAGTCCCTCCCCAGCCTGCCTGGAGGTCCCCTGCAGATATTGGAAGGCTGCTCTTAGGTCTCCCTGGAGCCTTCTCCTCACCAGGCTCAACAGCCTCAATTCTTCCAGCCTGTCTTCATAGCAGAGGTGCTCCAGCCCTCTGAGCATCTTCTTGGTCCTCCTCTGGACCCACTTCATCAGGTCCATGCCTCCCTTGTGCTGCAGACCCCAGAGCTGGGCACAGCATGACAGGTAAGGTCTCAGCAGAGCAGAGCAGAGGGGCAGGATCCCCTCTCTCTTAACCTCCTACACTCTCCTACATTCTCTTTGTAGCCATCAGGGACAGCAAACTCACCCTGGCCATCTCCTGCCCAGCCAGCACAGTGCCCTGTTAGTCACTCACATAACACTGGGCATTGTGCCAGGATTCACTGCAGGATGCTCTGGCAAAGTCAAGAAGCAAGAAGCCAGCAGACAGAAGGAGCTCCAGGACTTCAGAGAGAGTGGCATTCAGCAGTGGAGAAGGTGAGTTTCAGCTGTCCTAAGCATGGGGCTGGGGCCCAGCAGGCAGGCAGGGAGCAGGCCCTGTGCTTGGCACTCAACTGCTTTGGCTGCTGAGCTTTTGGCTGTACTTGTTCTCAGGTGAGGAGAGCACAGTGACAGGGGAGGAAAATCTAAGTCACTTGAATCTCCACCCTGCTGAGAGCACAGCTGCAATCCTGTGTCCAGTGCTGGGCTCCCCAGTTCCAGAGAGACACAGACCTGCTGGAGAGAGTCCAAGGGAGAGCCAGGAGGATGCTTAGGGGACTTGAGCATCTCCCCTGGAAGAGAGACTGAGAGCCCTGGGGCTGTTTAGTCTGGAGAGGAGAAGACTGAGAGGGATCTGATCAATGTCTATCAATAGCTGAGGGCTGGGGGTCAGGGTGAAGGGGCCAGGCTCTGTTGGGTGGTGTTCAATAAAAAGATAAGGAACAATGGAGATAAACTGGAACCCAGGAGGTTCTACCTCAAGATGAGGAGAAACTTCTGTGGTGTGAGGGTGCTGGAGGCCTGGAGCAGGCTGCCCTGAGAGGTTGTGGATCTCCTGCTCTGGAGCCTTTCAGCCCACCTGGCTGTGTTCCTGTGTGCCCTGCCCTGGGTGCTGCTGCTCTGGCAGGGGTTGGACTGGATGATCTGTGGAGGCCTCTTCCAACCTCTCACATTCTCTGATTCTATGAATCACTGCTGGGCTCCTGACAAATTCTGCTGTGGTTCAGAATTCTGCTATGGCTAAAATGCTACTGGCAAACATCCAACTGCAAGCAACCCCCAGAGTGCAAGCAGGGACAGCAGGAGAGAGGAGAACATGGAACCTTCCTCTTTTTTTTACTGCAGTGTTTATGTTTTTCTCTTTCTTCCTTTTTTGCTGACTGGGATCAGATGTTTGGTTGCTGTCACAAAAAGCTTCACTGCACATCCACAGAGGAGCACAGACAGACAACTGCAGATGGGGAATCCCTTCCATGGCTACTCACAAGTCCATCACAGTGGCATCAGCCCATCAAAGGCCACTCTCTACAGGCCCAGAGGAGAAAAGAGGCACAATAGAATGACAGAATGCTAGGGGTTGGAAGGGGCCTCCAGAGATCATAGGGTTCAATGCTCCTGTGTAGCACAACAGGCCAGGCAGTCTCACCTCTGTGCCCAGAAAGATCATGGAGCAGATCCTCCTGGAGGCACTGCTGACTCAGAAGAATAGTGAAGAGGTGATTGGGAACAGTCAGCATGGCTTTGCCAAGGGCAAATCCTGCCTGACCAACCTGGTGGCCTTCTCTGCACAGGTGACAACATCAATAGCTGAGGGGAGAGCAGCTGATGTCATTTCCCTGGAGCTGAGCAAAGCCTTCCACACTGTCCCACACCACATCATGGTCTCCAGGCTGGTGACACATGGGTGTGAGGGGTGACCACTAGATGGATAAGGAACTGGCTTGATGGCTGCACCCAAAGAGTGGCTGTCAATGGCTCCATGTCCCAGTGGAGGCCAGGGACAAGCAGAGTCCCTCAGGGATCAGCCCTGGGACCAGGCTTGTTCAACATCTCTGTGGGTGCCATGGACAGTGGCACTGAGTGCACCCTCAGCAGGTTTGCTGATGACACCAAGCTGTGTGGTGCAGCAGACAGCTGGAGGGAAGGGATCCATCCAGAGGGAGCTGGACAGACTGGAGAGGTGGGCACAAGCCAACCTCAGGAGGTTCAACGAGACCAAGGGCAGGGTCCTGCAGCTGGCTGGAGGCAATCCCAGGCACAAATCCAGGCTGGGCAGGGACTGGCTGGAAAGCAGCCCTGAGGAGAGAGCCTTGGGGGTGCTGGGGGAGGAGAAGCTCACCAGGAGCTCTCAGTGTGCACTTGCAGCCCAGAAAGCCAATCAGAGCCTGGGCTGCAGCAGGAGAAGTGTGGCCAGCAGGGCAAGGGAGGTGATTCTCCCCCTCTGCTCAGCTAGGTAGAGAAGGCTGAGAGGGATCTGATCAATGTCTACCAATAGCTGAGGGCTGGGGGTCAAGTGGAGGGGGCCAAGCTCTTTTGGGTGGTGCACAGGAATAAGACAAGGAACAAGAGGGAGAAGCTGGAACCCAGGAGGTTCCAGCTCAACATGAGGAGAAACTTCTTTGGTGTGAGGCTGCTGGGGGCCTGGAGCAGGCTGCCCAGAGAGGTTGTGGAGTCTCCTGCTCTGGAGACTTCCCAAGCCCTCCTGGCTGCATTCCTGTGCAGACTGCCCTGGGTGCTGCTGCTTTGGCAGTGGGGGTTGGACTGGATGATATCTGGAGGTCCTTTCCAACCTCTCATGTACTCTGATCCTGTGATCCCCACTGCAAGCCACACAGCTCCCCCAGTGTGACCCTCACACACCATGAGACACTGTGTGTGCCACTGGTGGGCAGCTATTGGTGATCTCCTCCTCAGGTCACACAGCTCCCCCTGTGTGCCCCCCACACACACCATGAAAGGCACTGTGTGTGCCACTAGTGGGCAGCTATTGGTGATCTCTTCAGGCCACACAGCTCCCCCAGTGTGCCCCCCACACACACCATGAAAGGCACTGTGTGTGCCACTGGTGGGTAGCTGTTTGTGATCTCCTCCTCAGGTCACACAGCTCCCCCAGTGTGCCCCCCACACACACCATGAAAGGCACTGTGTGTGCCACTGGTGGGTAGCTGTTTGTGATCTCCTCCTCAGGTCACACAGCTCCCCCAGTGTGCCCCCCACACACACCATGAAAGGCACTGTGTGTGCCACTGGTGGGTAGCTGTTTGTGATCTCCTCCTCAGGTCACACAGCTCCCCCAGTGTGCCCCCCACACACACCATGAAAGGCACTGTGTGTGCCACTGGTGGGCAGCTATTGGTGATCTCCTCCTCAGGTCACACAGCTCCCCCAGTGTTTCCCCCACCATGAAAGACTGAGTGCCACTGCTGGACAGCCATTTTCCACCTCCTCCCACAGAAAGGCAGTGCCTGGGATTCAGCTGTCCTGTCCAACCCTTGGACCATCCTTGAGATCACAGAAACACAGAGGAGAAGCTCAGCTTTCCACAGAGGTGCAATACAAGGCAGAAGGAAAGGCTCTTTGACTGGAGGACACTCACCTAATCTGAGACATTCTAAAGATGCCTGGGCCCAGTTTCTTGTGGATGAAGATTTAATGTAGTAGCAGTGACCTCGGAAGGGGATCCAGGACTGGCGGCCTTCTGACTCAGGGCACTTGCCAGGGAGCTGAGGGGGATCAGTAGGAGCTTCCACTGTTTAAGAAGGGTTTAGAAAGAGAAAGCATCAAATGCAAAGAAACAGCTTCTTATACATTCTGTTGTCATGAAGAGATCAACAGCATGCTGGCAAACTCAGTCAGGATTAGCTATGCTGCTTACTACAATGGGGAGGAGTCCTGCATAGAATCAGAGCTGTCAGGCTTGGAAGGGACCTCAAGGCTCAGCCAGCTCCAACCCCCCTGTCATGGGCAGGGACACCTCACACCACAGCAGGTTGCTCACAGCCACCTCCAGCCTGGCTGCAAACACCTCCAGCCAGGAGGCTTCCACCACCTCCCTGGGCAACCTGTGCCAGGCTCTCACCACCCTCATGGGGAACAACTTCTTCCTCACAGCCAATCTCAATCTCCCCACTTCTAGTTGTGCTCCAACCCCCCCAGTCCTATCCCTCCCTGACACCCTCAAAAGTCCCTCCCCAGCTGTCTCAGAGCCCCCTGCAGATCCTGGAAGGCTACCAGAAGGTCTCCTGGGAGCCTTCTCCTCTCCAGACTGCACAACCCCAATTCTCTCAGTCTGTCCTCACAGCAGAGCAGTTCCAGCCCTCTGCTCCTCCTCCTGGCCCTTCTCTGGACACCTTCCAGCCCCTCCAGATCCTTCCTGGCACAGAGGCTCCAGAACTGGCCCCAGAGCTCCAGCTGTGGTCTCAGCAGAGTGGAGCAGAGGGGCAGAATCCCCTCCCTGGCCCTGCTGGCTACATCTATGAACAAAAACTACCCCAGCTGTGGTGTCAAGAAATCCAGTTCCCCAAGAATCCAGGAGCACTTTCACCTGAAATGCAGCTCAGCTCTTTCCTCACCAATGTGTTGTCACACCTGGCTGCTTTGTTGGGTTAGGGCCATAGGAACTTGGTCATGGAATGCAGCAGGAGTTTCAGGTTAAAAACAGAAGAGAAAGCAACCTGGAGAAGTCCCCCAAAACATTTCTACACCACCTGTTTGCTATTCAGTTCCAAAAGGACAACCTGGAAAGCTGCTGTAAGTAAGCCTTGGTCATTCAGCATCCCCTCTTCACTGTCATCCCTGTGTGACAGCTGCTGAGTGTTCAGTGCTGATGCCACCACCAGCTTTGCTCTTGCCTGCTCACTAACAGCAGAATAAATAGCAGAGTACAACCCCATGCAATTGTCTTGGTTGGACAAGGCACTTAAGGTCATCAACTCCAACCATTCTCCAACCAAAGCTGCTGCTAACCCATGGCCCTCAGCACCACATCTCTGCCTCTTTGAAACACCTCCAGGGATGGGCATTCAACCTCCTCCCTGGGGACACTGCTACAGCCCTTGAGAATCCTTTCAGCAAAGAAATTCCTTTGAATGTCCAACCTAAACCTCCCTGGGGCAATTTGAAGCCATTTCCTCTGGTCCCATGACTTGTTAGTAGGCAGAAGAGGCCAACCCCCACCTTGCTACAGCTCCTTTTGGAGTGAGCCTAAGCCTTGCAGAACTTATCTGCCATGATAACAGTGAAGTGATTGCTGTGCACAGGCAGAGTGGCAATTGCAGAGTGTGTGCTGGTCATCATCTCCAAAGGCCTGCAGGGACAGGGACAGGGGCAGTGGCTTCAAACTAGAGCAGAGCAGATTGAGATTGGATGTGAGGAACAAGTTCTGCACCAGGAGGGTGGTGGAACACTGGCACAGGCTGCCCAGGGAGGTGGCTGAGGCTCCATGCCTGGAGATATTCAAGGTGAGGCTGGACAGGGCTCTGGGCAACCTGATCTAGTGGAGGATGCTCCTGCTGACTGAATGGGGGTTGGACCTTTGGAGGTCCCTTCTGAAGCCCCAGAACAGAGTGCTTTCGAAAGCATGAAGCAGATAAAGCAGTAAATTAGCTGAGGCATGGGTCACTGTGACAGAAAAAGAAGATAAGGACTGACAAGAACTGTTAGGGTAGGCATGATTCAGAGCCAACAAGGCTAAAGTTTAAGGAGGAAGACTCATCAGGAAACCCCTGCCCATGATGAAGGCCACCGGAATGACCACCAAGAAGATCGTCAAAAGAGATGCCCCCACCCACGCTCAGCCTACACCAACATGAATATGTATGCAAAGATATGATTATGTATAAGATCTGATGCAATACTACATCCAAAACTGTATAAAAGGCATACTTTTGTTACGGGACAGGCAGAAATCCATTTAGTGATTTCTCCAACGCGTTGCCAATAAAATACCTCCTGTCTATCTGACTTAAACTGAGTCTCTTAGGCAGTTATTCTCGCCTTTGGGGCAAAATTCGCATCATTTTCTGGCGACCCAGATGGGACCAGACAGGAGACCCAGGTCCTAAGGAATCCTCCCGAGCACGGGTCCGAGGCCGGGACCCTCTGGGCGCCCCTGACGACTTTTTGTCAGAAGAGACCCCCCCGGACCAGTGCTCGTTGGTGGACGAAGGGTTACCTGCATCTCCTGCTCCAATCAAGAGGTATTTTTTAATTGTTTATTGATTTTGGGATAAAGCGCTTTGACTGGGAAACAGGGACCAGACGTGGTCACCTCACGGGAAAGCCTGGGGACGCCCTGGCAGAGTCCCACAAAGAGGGGTTCGAGGCCCCATTGGAAATTTGGGGGACGAGCCCCCACTGGAAAATAAGGGGTTCGAGTCCCCATTGGAAATCGGAGTGTTTGTTAATCGGGTGTATGATTCTCTTTCATCTTAATGTTGTTGCTTTGTTTATTCTCTTTCATCTTAAATGTTGTTGCTTTGTTTCTGAAAAGATACATTTGTGTCACACTTTGTCTAACATTGTTATGTTGTCTGCAAGAATCTCGCAATTTAGTAAGACTCAAGTTTGAATAAGGACTTGGTATTTTGTGTTATCATCTGCAAACCCACCTTGGTTCACAGCCGTGTACCAGCGACAGCGGCAGGGAGTGAAGTGGGGAGAGGCAGCGCAGCAGGTCAAAGTCAGGTCCGTTCTCGCTGCGGGATAGGGCCAGCCGCTGCGAACGGGCGAGCCAGCTCCCGAAGCCCGGGGGCCGAGGGGGACTCCAGCTGGAGAAGCCGTTTGAGTGTCCGAGGGGTGGAGGTGATTTTGATTCTGTGCCGCGGCGGCAGAGATGGGCGGAGCCCTGCCGTGCGCTCGGGAGCAAGTCCCGGCCGTCCACTTGAGATGCAGTGGCGGCGGGACCGGCCGTGCGCTCGGGCTGCGGGCGGCCCTAGTCTCCTCCCCAACTTTTTCGGACGAGTTCCGAAAATGGCGCCGAGCACCTGGCTCCTCCCTCCGCCAGGGGAGGTAAAGTTGTTGGATGCCGTCACGTTTTGGTACGCGAACGCCTAGCGGGAAGGCGGTGTACCGTGACATGCATCTGTAGAGCCTCGGGCAGCGGCTGGAAGCGGTCAGCACTGGGTTTGGGATAGGTCCGTGCGGGGTTGTGAAAGGCTCAGCGTGCTGTTTTCCTGGAGGGGTGGAGAAGCCTAGAACCTGATTGTTCTGACTTTGCCCAGGGGTGGAAATATGCCGCTGAGTAAATAGAGATGGGAATATTATTTGAAAGAATTCAATTATAAGAAAAAAGGGAATGAAGCCCCAGAACAGAGTGCTTTCAAAGCATGAAGCAGATAAAGCAGTAAAACCATTTACATTAGCTATGAGGCATGGGTCACTGTGAAGAAAAAGAAGATAAGGACCAAGAACTGTTAGGGTAGGCATGATTCAGAGCCAACAAGGCTAAATTTGAATGACAAAGATATGATTATGTATAAGATCTGATGCAATACTCTCCAAAACTGATAAAAGGCATGCTTTTGTTAGACAGGCAGCATCTGAGCATGCAGCAAACTGAGTCTCTTAGGCAGTTATTCACCCACTTCCAAGTTATGATTCTATGATTTTACTGAATGACTTGATCTCTTGAGAGAAGGCAATCTGAGCATGCAGCAGCTGAATGCTGCAGTGCAGGGGCAGACTCAGGCTCTTACCATCAGCTTTTTTGCAAACAGAGAAGTAGCTTTCATTGCAGGATGCTGTCTTCCAGGCTCCAGAAACATCTAGATAGACACAGCCTATCTTCTGCCTTGGCTCCCCTTCAGCCCATTTGGTGTACTTCATTCTCCAGTTGTCCACCCATTCGTAGCGCCCCTTGGTCTGCGAAGAAAGCACAGCAGCACCAGCCATGGCATGGCTCAGCCTGGCAGGGGCCTCAGAGACCATCTGCTCCAACCCCCCTGCTGTGGGCTCTCAGCTACACACAGCTGCTCAAAGCCTCATTCACCCTGGCTTTGAACACCTCCAGGCAGGAGGCAGCCACAGCCTCCCCGGGCAGCCTGTGCCAGAGTCTCACCAGCCTCACACTGAAGAACTTCTCCCTCAGCTCCAGTCTAAACTTTCTCTGTCTCAGCTTCAAACCATTCCCCCTTGGCCTGGCTCCAGACACCCTCAGGAAATGTCCCTCTGCAGCCTTCCTGCAGGATCCCTTCAGGTACTGGAAGGCAGCTAGAAGGTTCCCCCAGAGTCTTCTCTTCTCCAGGCTGAACACCCCCAGCTCCCTCAGCCTGTGCTCACAGCAGAGCTGCTGCAGCCTTTGTGAATCATCTTTCTGTCCTCCCCTGGGCTTGCCCCAGTATTACTATGATTTTGTTATGCCTAAGGAGTAGGACAAGGAGGCATTCATCAGTAGTTTGAAGGCACATGAACACCTGGAGAGCTGCAGCAATCTCTCAGGAAGTGTGGATTTTCTCCCCAACACATCACCTGCACAAAGAGATGTGTCAAGATGCTGGCCTCAGATATTGCTTGTGCAGCACCTGCAGCCTGTGCAGATATTGTGAGTGCAGGACCACAGAAGAGGTCAGACAAAAAGTGTAACATCTGCAGTTGAATGAGAATGACTTCAGAGGATGGATTCCTCTCTGTAAATCTCACAGCACATAAAAGTCTTTAGGACCAAGATATGGGCCCCTCAGCTCAAGAAGGACCTCAGGGAACTGCTTGAGAGAGTCCAGCACAGAGGCACAGAGCTGCTGCAGGCAGTGCAACATCTCCCTGGGAGGCCAGGCTGAGGGAGCTGGGGTTTGGGGCTTGGAGCAGAGGAGCCTGAGGGCTGCCCTCATGGCTGGGGATAAAGATGTGCAGGGCTGGAGCCAGGCTCTGCTCAGGGCTGGCCAAGGACAGCACAAGGGGCACTGGGGGCAAGCTGGAGCAGAGGAGGTGCCAGGGGAACAGAAGGGAAAACTTTGTCCCTGTGAGGGTGCTGGAGGCCTGGAGCAGGCTGCCCAGAGAGGTTGTGGATCTCCTGCTCTGGAGCCTTTCCAACCCCACCTGGATGTGTTCTGTGTGCCCTGCCCTGGGTGATGCTGCTCTGGCAGGGTGTTGGACTGGGTGATCTCTGGAGGTCCCTTCCAGCCCCCAAAGTTGTGATTCTGTGAAGATACAAACTAAGAAGCTGAAGCCAAGAGAGCTAACAGACTGCTGAGCTGCCCAAGTCAGCAGCAAGTCCTGCTCAGCTGCTGTGATGTTCTTACCACGTTACTGTTGAGGCCAATCCACACAGGCACTCTGTGCTTCAGCATCTTTAGCCACAGGAATGAGTGGCTGTAGGGGTCTAGGATGCTGGCAAGGTCAAACTGGTCCCGTCTGCAGTTCTCTCTTGCAGCCTCCCAGTCCATCTTGGTGTGGATGAACAAGTAACTGCTGTTGCCATAACGGAGAGGGCTGGATGGCAACGAGCTTGGAGAAGGCTGAAACTCAGCTTCTGGAAAATAAAGGGTGAAAAGGACAACAAAAAGAGAGAGTCATTGACTTGCTCAAAAAGGGGGTTGTGGGCTCACTAAATGCCTTTTCTCTTGGTTTCATGTTCCCTGCCTGCTGGTCAGTGTGGCGTAGATGCAGTGTTCTTGAAACCAGCACCAGCAGGAAAAGTCAGTCCCAAAGGTGTGGAAAGGAAAAGGGCTGCTCAAAACACCCCCTGGCAAGAAGGAGCAATCTGTGCAATGCTTCCTACAGGAAGGACCTGGACCTGGTGGAGAGGGTCCAGAGGAGGGCCACAAAAATGCTCAGGGGGTTGGAGCAGCTCTGCTACAAGGCCAGGCTGAGGGAGCTGGGGGTGTGCAGCCTGGAGAAGAGAAGGCTCCAAGGAGACCTAAGAGCAGCCTGCCAGCACCTGAAGGGGCTACAGAAGGCTGCAGAGAGACTGTTTGCAAAGGCCTGCAGGGACAGGAGCAGGGGCAATGGCTTCAGACTAGAGCAGAGCAGATTGAGATTGGATGTGAGGAACAAGTTCTGCACCAGGAGGCTCTGCAGAGGGACTTGGATAGGTTGGATCCATGGCCAATGTTAAGAGGAGGAGCTTCAACAAGGCCAAGTGCCAGGTCCTGCCCTTGGGGCACAACAACCCCAAGCAAGGCTACAGGCTTGGGGCAGTGTGGCTGAAAGCTGCTGGCAGAAAGGGACCTGGGGGTGCTGATGGAGAAGCAGCTGAAGAGGAGCCAGCAGTGTGCCCAGGGGGCCAAGAAAGCCAAAGGCCTCCTGGCTGGGATCAGCAATGCTGTGTGCAGCAGGAGCAGGGAGGGGATTGTCCCCTGGGACTCAGCTCTGGGGAGGCCACAGCTGGAGTGTTGTGTCCAGGGTTGGGCAGC
Source organism: Melanerpes aurifrons (assembly GCA_011125475.1). Classification (NCBI taxonomy): domain Eukaryota; kingdom Metazoa; phylum Chordata; class Aves; order Piciformes; family Picidae; genus Melanerpes; species Melanerpes aurifrons. Next base: position 1,471,036 of record WWNC01000015.1, on the reverse strand, counting down.
TCAATGCCAGAGAGATGTGGAGGTGCTGGAGCCAGGGCAGAGAAGGGCAAGGAAGCTGGGAAGGGTCTGGAGAAGAAATCTTGTGCGGAGTGACTGAAGGAGCTGGGGATGGTTAGTGTGAAAGAGAGGAGGCTGAGGGGAGACCTCCTGGCTGTCTACAGCTCCCTGAAAGGAGGTTGTGGAGAGGTTGGTGCTGGTCTCTTCTCCCAGGTCATTAGTGACAGAACAAGAGGGAATGGCCTCAAGCTGCAGCAGGGCAGGGGTAGGCTGGACAGTAGGAAACATTTGTTCCCAGCCAGAGTGGTCAGAGATTGGCAGAGGCTGCCCAGGGAGGTGGTGGAGTCCCCAAGCCTGGCTGTGTTTCCAGGTGGTTTGGATGTGGTGCTTGGGGCTATGGTTTAGAGGTGACCCTTGCAGAGCAGGGTCAGTGGTTGGACTTGGTGCTCCTGAGGGTCTTTTCCAACCTGAATGCTTCTGTGATGCTGTGATTCCAGCCAGCTCACACTCCAGGCACAGGTCAGCATTTTCCAGACCATGCTGGGAGAGCCAAGGTGTTCAGACAATGACAGGCAAATCATCAGGAGCAAAGATGTCAAGGGTCACACTAAACACAGAGATGCCATCACAAATTCCAGCATCAGAGTGGCTGGGAAGGGTCACCTGAGAGCTGTGACTCTAACTGGACCTCTGACACATCTGACCCCAAAAAGCCATTTGTGCTGTGTCTGTGTTGAAGGGGAATGGTGTTCAAATCTGTCTGAGTTTAGAGCCAGACAGATGCTCTTTCACCTCTTCCAGAAGGGGCAAAAGAGAATCACTCACACACAGGATGGGAGAGGATGGGGAAGTTGAAATGGAAAGGCCATTCACAACTGCACACAGCAGTACAAAGCAGCTCAAACACACAGAATCCACAGTCTGGGCTTAACACAGAGCCACATTAAGCCAAAGCTTCACCCAAACCTCTCTTTAAACCAGGACAACAAAACCAGGCCTTCATGCCCCCTCCAGATCCCCCCCAGACTCTCTACCTTCCATACCACACTATTGTCACACAGCATAAAATTTGGCTTGGCAGCTCCAGGCCCCAATTAGACAGCTCCAGATCCCAATTAGAAAGCTCCAGATCCCAATTAGACAGCTCCAGGTCCCAATTAGATAGCTCCAGGCCCAATGAGACAGCTCCAGATCCCAATTAGACAGCTCCAAGCCCCAATTAGGCAGCTCCAGGTCCCAATTAGACATCTCCAGGTCCCAACTAGACAGCTCCAAGCCCCAATTAGGCAGCTCCAGGCCCCAATTAGGCAGCTCCAAGCCCCAATTAGGCAGCTCCAGGTCCCAATTAGGCAGCTCTAGGCCCCAATTAGACAGCTCCAGGCCCCAATTAGGCAGCTCCAGGCCCCAATTAGGCAGCTCCAGGTCCCAATTAGGCAGCTCTAGGCCCCAATTAGAGAGCTCCAGGTCCCAATTAGGCAGCTCCAGGCCCCAATTAGGCAGCTCCAGGTCCCAATTAGACAGCTCCAAGCCCCAATTAGGCAGCTCCAGGTCCCAATTAGGCAGCTCCAGGTCCCAATTAGACAGCTCTAGGCCCCAATTAGAGAGCTCCAGGTCCCAATTAGGCAGCTCCAGGCCCCAATTAGGCAGCTCCAGGTCCCAATTAGACAGCTCCAAGCCCCAATTAGGCAGCTCCAAGCCCCAATTAGGCAGCTCCAGGTCCCAATTAGGCAGCTCCAAGCCCCAATTAGACAGCTCCAGGCCCCAATTAGGCAGCTCCAAGCCCAGGCTGACACCAGGCCTCGCACTCAAGAGATAACAGCCTGGGTGTCCTCCCAGGAGGTGAAAGGGAGGTGAAAAGGCTGAAAACCTGAAAGTGCAGCCAGGTTTATAGGGATGCAGGGCTTCTGGGAATGAAATAGTCCTCCTGGTCCACCTCCTGCACACTCTGGACCTCCTGCAGGTCTGTAGCTTTGTGGTTCTTAAAGGCAACTCAGCCTCCAACCACCACAAAACCTGAACACCCCAGCAATTCCCTGGAGAGCTGTAAGGTCTGCTGGTGCTTTAACTAAGGAGACAAGTACCTGCATTGATCTGGCAAATGTAGCCTCTGCTGCTCCCACAGGTCTCATCAGCCCACTTCCCTGCTTCCTTCACAGGCCTGCTCCTCATGACAACACAATCAGCCTGCAGGCAAAACCAGAGCAGACCAGTTACAAAGAGCTGGCAGAAACAAACAGCAAGACCTTTGTCTGCCTTTTACATCTCCAGACACAGGTGAGTGCTGCAGTTTGACTCTTGTGCCCTCCTGCCATTGAAGGCTGTAAGTGGGGTGGTGTGGAGGTTCTGTTCCTCTTGCACATCACAAGCTTCTTATCACTCTTTGCTCTCTCTTGCACAACATGAGGCTGGAGCAAGCAGACCAGAGAACTGTCTGTGTTTTCATATCTCCAGGAACACAGAAGGAGAGAAGGAAAGCCCCAGCCAACTTAAAGAGAAGTGAAATCAACTACTGTGGAAAAGACTGGGGGACCTCACCCCAGAAATAAACCTGAATGAGCACTGCAGCAGTCCTGGCACATCACAGTGCTTGCTGCAAGCTGTGACACCACAAACAGCACAACCAGACTTGTCTCTGCCCAAAGGCACACACTGATCTCTCAGTGACATTACAGCTTCTCTGATATGGGCATGGCAGGTAGAGAGCTTCTGGTGGCCTTCCAGGATCTGCAGGGGGCTCCAAGAAAGCTGGGGAGGGACTTGTGAGGGTGTGAGGGAGGGATAGGACTGGGGGGGATGGAGAAAAACTAGAAGTGGGGAGATTGAGATTGGCTGTGAGGAAGAAGTTGTTGCCCATGAGGGTGGTGAGAGCCTGGCACAGGCTGCCCAGGGAGGTGGTGGAAGCCTCCTGGCTGGAGGTGTTTGCAGCCAGGCTGGATGTGGCTGTGAGCAACCTGCTGTGGTGTGAGGTGTCCCTGCCCATGGCAGGGGGCTTGGAGCTGGCTGAGCCTTGAGGTCCCTTCCAACCCTGACAATGCTTTGCTTCTAAGATTCTATAACCTATGCTAGCATGGTTTAGGGCAGTGAACACCCATGATGTTGGTAGTGCATCAGACCCTTAATGGGAAGGTTGTGAGTTCAAGCCTGCAGTGGGCAGTAGTGTCCTCCCTACTCCAGTCATGAGGTCTGTGGTGACAGGTTGGACTCAATGATCTTTGAGGTCCCTTCCAACCTTAGGAATACTGAATACTGGTTACTAATTTGAGAGTGAGAGGATGAAAGGCAATGGCTTTGAGCTGGAAGAATGCAGACTGGGACTGGAGATTAGGAAGGAGTTCTTTCCAGCGAGGGTGGTGAGACACTGGCACAGGCTGCCCAGGGAGGTTGTAGATGCCCCTCACTGGAGGTGTTTAAGGCCAGACTGGATTAAGCCTTGAGCAACCTGCTGTAGTGTGAGGTGTCCCTGCCCAGGGCAGGGGGGTTGGAACTGGATGATCCTTGAGGTCCCTTCTAGTTCAAACCATGCTGTGAATCTGTTTGGCTTTGCTGTTCAGCAGGAGATGTGCAGAGAAAAGCTTCATCTGCGAGTGAAATGCACAAAGAGTGAAACCTTTCAAAGTGAACAGCTGTAGGATGTTTTCTACCAGCCATGATAACTTATTTTTGCTATGGTGAATAAACTGAAAAGCAACAGTGAAATGTTCAAGGTAGGAACCTTGTGAGTGGCCACTGAAGATGTCACAGGAGCTCTTCTACTTTTCATGGGAAAACATATCCCCAGAGGGAACATTTTAAAGATGCTTTCACTTTTGAACTCTCAATTCTCCCAGGGAAAAAGGATATCACAAATGCTGGAGCCAGGGCAGAGCAGGGCAAGGAAGCTGGGAAGGGCCTGGGGAATAAATCTTGTGAGGAGAGGCTGAAGGAGCTGGGGATGGTTAGTGAGAAAGAGAGGAGGCTGAGGGGAGACCTCCTGGCTGTCTACAGCTCCCTGAAAGGAGGTTGTGGAGAGGTTGGTGCTGGTCTCTTCTCCCAGGTCATTAGTGACAGAACAAGAGGGAATGGCCTCAAGCTGCAGCAGGGCAGGGGTAGGCTGGACAGCAGGAAACATTTGTTCCCAGCCAGAGTGGTCAGAGATTGGCAGAGGCTGCCCAGGGAGGTGGTGGAGTCCCCAAGCCTGGCTGTGTTTCAAGGTGGTTTGGATGTGGTGCTTGGGGCTATGGTTTAGGGGTGAAGCTTGCAGAGCAGGGTCAGTGGTTGGACTTGGTGATCCCAGGGGGCTTTTCCAAGCTGACTGATTTGGTTGGACTTGGTGATCCTGAGGGTCTTTTCCAAGCTGAATGCTTCTGTGATTCTGTGAAAATCAGATTTCTCCATTGCAAAAGGCACTGAAGAGAACTAGAGCTGTTTCTAGCTGTAGCTGCATGGCACAGAAGTATCTAAGCAGAGAGGAACTCTGTGAGCTATCAGAGCAGTTTGTATGACAGAGAAATAAGGGAAGTGCTTTTCTTTTTTCCTCTGCAAAACCTGAATGGTTGGCTTTTTATAGCAGCACATCCTTCCCTCCTGTGTGCCTGGCAGGATGTGCTTCTGTGTAAAATGTGGCTGCTGGAGGGGAAGGTTTGTAAGTGCCCCTCATGAGCTGTGTGCCCACAGAGAAACCTGCTGCCCTCAGGCACAGCTGCAGGCAGAGAGGACTGGGAGGAGCTGCTCTTGCAGTTTGCTTTTGGAGCAAGGAATACCACTGGCCTCTTCAGAGCAAGGAATTCCCCTCTCCTCCTCAGAGCAAGGATTCCCACTGTCCTCCTCACCACAGGCTGTGAGAGAAGGTGTGATGAACACAGCAGTGTAGCCTCCATGGGCACAGAGAACAGAATTCTGAAGGCAGCCTCCAGCTGCCACCAGCTATGGCACCAGCTGCCTGAGTGCCCAAAGCCATCCTCCCTACTTGGCTTCCTCTGTGACATGTACAGTATGAAAGCAGTAACCCCAACAAATGCATGAATCATAGAACCACAGAATTGTCAGGGCTGGAAGGGACCTCAAGGCTCAGCCAGCTCCAACCCCCTGCCATGGCCAGGGACACCTCACACTACAGCAGCTTGCTCACAGCCACATCCAGCCTGGCTGCAAACACCTCCAGGCAGGAGGCTGCCACCCCCTCCTTGGGCAGCCTGTGCCAGGCTCTCACCACCCTCATGGGGAACAACTTCCTCACATCCAATCTGAGTCTACCCATGCAAATCTGAGCTATGATTTCAGAGAGCAGTTTGTGACTGCTACTTACCTGCCCATCATACAAATTCCCATGTCCTGATGGGAAGCCTTTGGCCCAGTTTGTAAAGTAAACTCCTGTTCCATCTGTCCAGAGGAACCTCAGCTCATGGTTTATGTCATTAAGTCCAATCCATGTATCAGTAGCAAAATCTTTCATGTGGAAGGTGAGGAAAGCTGGAGGAAAAAAGGGCAAAGAAGAAGAGGAACAGTTTGGCTGGAGGCTGAAACATGTCTGCTCTTGCTGAGCCTGGCAACATTACCTATCTCCATCTGCAACACAGAACACTTCACTTTTGACAAGACAAGCAGCTAAGATGAAAATCTTCTTCAATGATCTGCCCGAGGTCACTGAGGCTCCCTCAGTAGGTTTGCAGATGGCACCAGGCTGGGTGGCTGTGTCCAGCTGCTAGAGGCTAGGGAAGCTTCACAGCAGGACCTGGACAGGTGAGAGCCATGGGCCAAGGCTCACTGGAGGAAGTTCAACAAGGCCAAGGGCCTTCATGAAAAGTTCTTCTCCAGTCTTCCTGCAGCTTCCTGTCAAGTATTGGAAGGCAGCTCTATTGTCCCCCAGAGTCTTCTCCACTTCAGGCTGAACACCCCCAGCTGCCTCAGCCTGTGCTCACAGCAGAGCTGCTCCAGCCCTTGGATCATCTTTGTGGCCTCCTCTGGACTCACTCCACAGCTCTGTGTCCTTCTCCTGCTGGGGACACCAGAACTGAAGGCAGGATGGGAGGTGAGGTCTGAGCAGAGCAGAGCCAAGGGGCAGAATCCCCTCTCCTGCCCTGCTGCCCACACTCCTGTGGCTGCAGCCCAGCACACAGCTGCCTGCTGGGCTGCAGGAGGGCACTGCTGGCTCCTGGGGAGCTGCTGAGCAACCAACACCCCCAAGTCTCTTTCTTCAGGGCTGCTCTCAACCCACTCTGCACCCAGCCTGGATTTGTGCCTGTTCCTCTAGTGAGAAGGATGGCAGAGCTCTGGGGTGAGTTGTGGGCCAGTGTCTGATCAATTCAACCTCTGCCCCAAGCTGCCCAAAGGCAGCAAGGTCTGACCTAAAGTTGTTCTGCTGGAGCTAATAGGAAAGCCATACAGTGAGTTAATGCCACCTAGTGAGAGTTGCTGGGTCCAGCCAGCATCCTGTGTAAGCAGAAGCAGCCCTGCTTTGGCTGCCAGGACAGCATGACTCTGTGTGTATATGAGCAACATTGACATTTGCTAGGTTCAGGAGAGGCTTGGATGGCAAATCTCAAGAAATTCCATGTCTTGGAACAAAACCCAGAGGTGCAGTCATCATTCCTCCCACAAATGCAGCAAAGGTGACATGTTGGCTCATTGCTAGAGGGCTGCACACAGTACCTTGCACTTGCTCATTGGGGATGCTGGCCAGGTTGCCTCCCAGGTTCATGCAGGCTGTGCGTGCAGCGTGCCAGGTGACACGGTCATCCTCTGCAGAGCCAAAGACCTTGTAGCACTGCAACAGGAACAAATTGCCTCTGGGTTACCTGTATCTCAATGTCCCTCACAGGTTCAAAAACAATGCTTTCAGCAAAACAGGGTGGAGAAAAGACAGTCAAAGAATGCATTTACCTGAAAAAAAACCACCCAATATTCAGCTTAAAGTGAGCTACAAAGGGTCCCTGTTCTATATGGAATTGAAGGTCTCAAGGTTTAAATGAGACTTTGATGCTGGTCCCTGTTCTATATAGAATTGAAGGTCTCAAGGTTTAAATGAGACTTTGATGCTGGTCCCTGTTCTATATAGAATTGAAGGTCTCAAGGTTTAAATGAGACTTTGATGCTGGTCCCTGTTCTAAGGTTTAAATGAGACTTTGATGCTGGTCTATGATGCTGATGCTGGTCCCTGTTCTATAAAGGACTGAAGGAGACTCTGGTCCCTGTTCTTTTGATGCTGGTCCCTGTTCTATACAGGATTGAAGGTCCCAAGGTTTAAAGGAGACTTTGATGCTGGTCCCTGTTCTATACAGGACTGAAGGTCCCAAGGTTTAAAGGAGACTTTGATGCTGGTCCCTGTTCTATACAGGATTGAAGGTCCCAAGGTTTAAAGGAGACTTTGATGCTGGTCCCTGTTCTATACAGGATTGAAGGTCTCAAGGTTTAAATGAGACTTTGATGCTGGTCCCTGTTCTATACACTGAGGTCTCAACTGATAAGCTTTTCATGCTGGTCCCTGTTCTATACAGAACTAAAGGTCCCAAGGTTTAAATGAGACTATGATGCTGGTCCCTGTTCTATACAGGACTGAAAGTCCCAAGGTTTAAATGAGACTGTGATGCTGGTCCCTGTTCTATACAGGACTGAAGGTCCCAAGGTTTAAAGGAGAGATGCTGGTCCCTGATGCTGGGTCCCAAGGTTTAAAGGAGACTTTGATGCTGGTCCCTGTTCTGCATTGGAGGTCCCAAGGTTTAAAGGAGACTTTGATGCTGGTCCCTGTTCTGTACAGGATTGAAGGTCCCAAGGTTTAAAGGAGACTTTGATGCTGGTCCCTGTTCTATACAGCATTGAAGGTCCCAAGGTTTAAAGGAGACTATGATGCTGGTCCCTGTTCTATACAGGACTGAAGGTCTCAAGGTTCTGATAAGCTTTTCATGCTGGTCCCTGTTCTATACAGAACTAAAGGTCCCAAGGTTTAAATGAGACTATGATGCTGGTCCCTGTTCTATACAGGACTGAAAGTCCCAAGGTTTAAATGAGACTGTGATGCTGGTCCCTGTTCTATACAGGACTGAAGGTCCCAAGGTTTAAAGGAGACTTTGAAGGGACTCCCAAGGTTTAAAGGAGACTTTGATGCTGGTCCCTGTTCTATACAGGACTGAAGGTCCCAGGTTTAAAGGAGACTTTGATGCTGGCCCCTGTTCTAAGGTCCCAAGGTTTAAAGGAGACTTTGATGCTGGTCCCTGTTCTATACAGCATTGAAGGTCCCAAGGTTTAAAGGAGACTTTGATGCTGGTCCCTGTTCTATACAGCATTGAAGGTCCCAAAGTTTAAAGGAGACTTTGATGCTGGTCCCTGTTCTATACAGGATTGAAGGTCCCAAGGTTTAAAGGAGACTTTGATGCTGGTCCCTGTTCTATACAGGACTGAAGGTCTCAAGGTTCTGATAAGCTTTTCATGCTGGTCCCTGTTCTATACAGAACTAAAGGTCCCAAGGTTTAAATGAGACTATGATGCTGGTCCCTGTTCTATACAGGACTGAAAGTCCCAAGGTTTAAATGAGACTATGATGCTGGTCCCTGTTCTATACAGGACTGAAGGTCTCAAGGTTCTGATAAGCTTTTCATGCTGGTCCCTGTTCTATACAGAACTAAAGGTCCCAAGGTTTAAATGAGACTATGATGCTGGTCCCTGTTCTATACAGGACTGAAGGTCCCAAGGTTTAAAGGAGTCTTTGATGCTGGTCCCTGTTCTATACAGGACTGAAGGTCCCAAGGTTTAAAGGAGACTTTGATGCTGGTCCCTGTTCTATACAGGACTGAAGGTCCCAAGGTTTAAAGGAGACTTTGATGCTGGTCCCTGTTCTATACAGGATTGAAGGTCCCAAGGTTTAAATGAGACTTTGATGCTGGTCCCTGTTCTATACAGGATTGAAGGTCCCAAGGTTTAAATGAGACTATGATGCTGGTCCCTGTTCTATACAGGACTGAAGGTCCCAAGGTTTAAAGGAGACTTTGATGCTGGTCCCTGTTCTATACAGGACTGAAGGTCCCAAGGTTTAAAGGAGACTTTGATGCTGGTCCCTGTTCTATACAGGATTGAAGGTCCCAAGGTTTAAAGGAGACTTTGATGCTGGTCCCTGTTCTATACAGCATTGAAGGTCCCAAGGTTTAAAGGAGACTTTGATGCTGGTCCCTGTTCTGTACAGGATTGAAGGTCCCAAGGTTTAAAGGAGACTTTGATGCTGGTCCCTGTTCTATACAGCATTGAAGGTCCCAAGGTTTAAAGGAGACTTTGATGCTGGTCCCTGCTCTATACAGATTGTAGGTCTCAGGAGAGTGTTTTGCTCAACAAGACATAATCTGGATGTAATCTGAAGTGCCTAGCCAATGAGCCAAATCTGACTTTTAGCAGTCAGCTGATCTTATTCAACAATCCCCTTGGTGAACAGTTCCCTGCTGTCTGCTTTGCCCACCAGCCACCATGCACTCTGGTACCTTATTGTGAAAGGAAAGCCAAGCTGGATGGCATCCTCTGGGGCTCGAAGATGTTGTTGGAGCAGCAGTGGAATTGATGGAGCTGTTGTGCCTTTCACATATGTAGGGATTGGGATAACCACAGTTTATGTCATTCCAATACCCTGGAGGTAAGATAAATGGGGAACTGCATGACACCACATCCAGAGCTGACTACATGGCAACCATTTTCACTTGTTCTTACACAAAGTGCTGTTACAAGGCACAATCAAAACTTCAGGGTCTCTCAGCTCACTATCATTCGGTCTCTGTCTCTACCTCTGCTTCTATCTCTATTTCTATCATAGAATCACAGAATTGTCAGGATTGGAAGGGATCTCAAGGCTCAGCCAGTTCCAAACCCCCTGTCATGGCCAGGGACACCTCACACCACAGCAGGTTGCTGTGTCCAGCCTGACCCTCAAAACCTCCAGGCAGGAGGCTTCCACCACCTCCCTGGGCAACCTGTGCCAGGCTCTCACCACCCTCATGGGCAACAACTTCTTCCTCACAGCCAATCTCAATCTCCCCACTTCTACTTTTGCTCCAACCCCCCCAGTCCTATCACTCCCTGACACCCTCAAAAGTCCCTCCCCAGCTTTCTTGGAGCCCCTTTCAGATACTAGAAGGCCACAAGAAGGTCTCCTCAGAGCCTTCTCCTCTCCAGCCTGCACAACCCCAACTCTCTCAGGCTGTCTCCAGAGCAGAGCAGCTCCAGCCCTCTGCTCCTCCTCCTGGCCCTTCACTGGACACCTTCCAGCACCTCCAGAGCCTTCCTGGCACAGAGGCTCCAGAACTGGCCCCAGAGCTCCAGCTGTGGTCTCAGCAGAGTGGAGCAGAGGGGCAGAATCCCCTCCCTGGCCCTGCTGGCCACACTTCTCTTGCTGCAGCCCAGGCTCTGCTTGGCTCTCTGGGCTGCAAGTGCTCCCTGCTGGCTCCTCTTGAGCTTCTCCTCCCCCAGCACCCCCAAGGCCTTTTCTTCAGGGCTGCTCTCCAGCCAGTCCCTGCCCAGCCTATATCAGTGCCTGGGATTGCCCTGAGCCAGCTGCAGGACCTTGCCTCTGGTCTTGTTGAACCTCATCTATATCCATATACCTGTATTCTATCTAGGAGAAGTGTGTCACTCTATATACACTGCAGACACAGAATGGGAAATGCAGTGGCATACTCAGTGCTAGAAATATCAAACTTAAGGGCCCACATTGGGCCAGATTTAATAAAAAATATAAACCAGTTGTATCCTGATCACAACCACAGACCCCTCTCAAAGCTCTTTCCCCTCTCACAGCTCCTTCCCCAGAACCCTCTCACAGCTCCTTCCCCAGAACCCTCTCACACCTCCTTCCCCAGACCTCTTTCACAGCTCCTTCCCCAGACCCCTCTCACAGCTCCTTCCCCAGAACCCTCTCACAGCTCCTTCCCCAGACCCCTCTCTCCCCAGACATCCCCAGACCCTCTCCTTCCCCAGAACCCTCTCACAGCTCCTTCCCCAGAACCCTCTCACAGCTCCTTCCCCAGACCTCTTTCACAGCTCCTTCCCCAGACCCTCTCACAGCTCCTTCCCCTTCCCAGACCTCTTTCACAGCTCCTTCCCCAGACCCTCTCACAGCTCCTTCCCAGACCCCTCCAGCTTTCCCCAGACCCCTCTCACAGACCCCTCTCCTCCTTCCCCAGACCCCTCTCACAGCTCCTTCCCCAGAACCCTCTCACAGCTCCTTCCCCAGACCTCTTTCACAGCTCCTTCCCCAGACCTCTTTCACAGCTCCTTCCCCAGACCCCTCTCACAGCTCCTTCCCCAGACCCCTCTCACAGCTCCTTCCCCAGACCTCTTTCACAGCTCCTTCCCCAGACCCTCTCACAGCTCCTTCCCCAGACCCCTCTCACAGCTCCTTCCCCAGACCCCTCTCACAGCTCCTTCCCCAGACCCCTCTCACATCTCCTTCCCCAGAACCCTCTCACAGCTCCTTCCCCAGACCCCTCTCACAGCTCCTTCCCCAGACCTCTCTCCTTCCCCAGACCCCTCTCACAGCTCCTTCCCCAGAACCCTCTCACAGCTCCTTCCCCTCTCACAGCTCTCCCCTGCCAAGCTCAAGGTGGACATAAGAGCACAAACCTCTCAAGCTGAGTCCAGCACTGGGTCTACTTGTATAGTATCTTGCAAAAGCAGAAAGAAGAGGGGGGGAAAGGGGTGCCTGGCAGAAGCTAAAACCCAGTGTAAGTTGTGAAGCAAAGCCCCAGGGAGTGAAGCTGAGGAGCAGAGCTGGGAGCCTCACCTAAGTTCTTGTACATGACCACACAGTTCTCGTCGTTGTTGGCGAAGTTGGGTTCGTGGGGTGCCCAGGCCAGGTAACTCACTGGGCTGCCATCCATCCAGCTGGGGAAAACAAGGCAGGAGAACTCTGCTTCAACAGCTGGGGGGGTGAAGTTTCCCCCCAGCATTAACTTTTGCCAGAGCAGCTCAGTCAGAGGCAAATGGATCTGTATTTACAAGCAGGAGCTACGCTCTGCAGTGGAGTGCAATGAATGTGAACAACATAGGCAGGAGGTACAATATCACAGTATCACAGTAGCAGTCAGGGTTGGAAGGGACCACAAGGATCAGCCAGTTCCAACCCCCCTGCCATGGGCAGGGACACCCCACACTACATCAGCCTGGCCAGAGTCTCATCCAGCCTGGGCTTAAACACCTCCAGGGACAGGGTCTCAACCACCTCCCTGCACAACCCATTCCAGGGCTTCACCACTCTCATGGGGAAGAACTTCCTCCTCCCCTCCAGCCTGAATCTCCCCACCTCCAGCTTCATTCCATTCCCCCTAGTCCTAGCACTCCCTGAGATCCTGAGCAGTCCCTCCCCAGCCTTCCTGTAGCCCCCTTCAGATCCTGGAAGGCCACAATGAGGTCACCTGGGAGCCTTCTCTTCTCCAGCCTGAACAGCCCCAACTCCTTCAGTCTGTCCTCACAGGAGAGGTGCTCCAGCCCTCTGATCATCCTCCTGGCCCTTCTCTGGACACCTTCCAGCACCTCCAGGTCCCTCTTGGAATAGGGGCTCCAGAACTGGAGGCAGTACTCCAGGTGGGGTCTCCCCAGAGCTGAGCAGAGGGGGAGAATCACCTCCCTTGCCCTGCTGGCCACACTTCTCCTGCTGCAGCCCAGGCTCTGGTTGGCTTTCTGGGCTGCAAGTGCACACTGAGAGCTCCTGGTGAGCTTCTCCTCCCCCAGCACCCCCAAGGCTCTCTCCTCAGGGCTGCTTTCCAGCCAGTCCCTGCCCAGCCTGGATTTGTGCCTGGGATTGCCTCCAGCCAGCTGCAGGACCCTGCCCTTGGTCTTGTTGAACCTCCTGAGGTTGGCTTGTGCCCACCTCTCCAGCCTGTCCAGCTCCCTCTGGATGGATCCCTTCCCTCCAGCTGTCTGCTGCACCACACAGCTTGGTGTCATCAGCAAACTTGCTGAGGGTGCACTCAGTGCCACTGTCCATGGCACCCACAGAGATGTTGAACAAGACAGGTCCCAGGTTGTACAGCACAAGGACCACCCTGGCCAAGGACCAGCTGCTAGCTTCTCCCTCCCTGCCCACCCTTACCCCCTGTACAAAAGGGACAAGAGAAAGGAGCAGAGAAGTCAGACTTAGCCAAGGCCAGCCAGAGCAGGTTGTCTCTCCTGAGCAAAGCAAAGCAGCCAGAGATAGAAGAGAGAAGGAAGAATCACTATGGCACAGCTCCTCTTGCTCCAGACATTGACCCAAGGAGTTTGGTTAGAACTACCTTTTGTTTTCCTTTTTACACCCAAGAGTGGTTTATTCATACTTTCCTACTCTTCTGCTCAAAATCTGTAACTGAATTTGAAAGGCATTGCCTGAAACCACCACAGCAGGCAAGGGGAGGAGCTTCCAGGTTACAGACAGCAGGTCTGCAGTAGGCTTGGCATGGCCACTCACAGTGTAAGAGAGGGACAAGAGGTTAGCCCAGCTGGCCTCCCTGCCAAGTGCAAAGATGCAGGGCAAGTGCTGCAGGGATGTCTGCTCTGCAGCTGGGTACTGTGCTGACACTGCTGCAGCTCACAGGACACTGCCCAGCCACTGGAGGCAGCGGGAAAGCCTGGAGTCCCTTCAGCATCAGGGAACCCAGAGGCTCACTGTTACCCCAGCTCACACACTCACAGAATCACAGACTGTTAGGGGCTGAAAGGGACCTCCAGAGACCATCCAGTCCAAGCCCCTGCCAGAGCAGGAGCACCCAGGGCAGGTCACACAGAGCACATCCAGGTGGGGATAGCAGCCTGCTCCAGGCCTCCAGCACCCTCACAGGGACAAAGTTTTCCATTCTGTTCCCATGGCACCTCCTCTGCTCCAGCTTGCCCCCAGTGCCCCTTGGCCTGAGCAGAGCCTGGCTCCAGCCCTGCACATCTTTATCCCCAGCAATGAGGGCAGCCCTCAGGCTCCTCTGCTCCAAGCCCCAGCTCCCTCAGCCTGGCCTCCCAGGGAGATGTTCCACTGCCTGCAGCAGCTCTGTGCCTCTGTGCTGGACTCTCTCAAGCAGTTCCCTGAGGTCCTTCTTGAGCTGAGGGGCCCAGAACTGGACACAAGATTCCAGATGTGGCCTCCCCAGGGCACAGTAGAGGGGGAGGAGAACATCCCTGACCTACTCACCACAGCCCTTCTAATGCACCCCAGGATGCCCTTGGCCTTCTTGGCCACAAGGGCACATTGCTGGCTCATGGGCATCCTTCTGCCCACCAGGATCACCAGGTCCCTGTCCTCTGCTTTGCTCTCCAGCAGCTCAGTCCCCAGCCTCCCCTGCCCCATGGGGTTGTTCTTTCCCAGGTGCAGGACTCTCCCCTTGCCCTTGTTGGATTCCATTCCATTTCTCCCTGCCCAGCTCTCAGCCTGTCCAGGTCTCTCTGAATGGCAGCACAGCCATTGCTGCCAGTTGCTGGCAGTGGCTCTGTGCCCTCAGGCAGGTGGGTGATGAAGCTGTTGAACAGTTGTGTGCTGTGCTGCCAGCAGACTGCTTCATTTGATGGCACAGTGCAGGTTTGATGGTGCCTACCTTGCTCGTTGGTCAACACTCAGCTGTAAGCCAATGAAGTAGGAGTCCTCTTTGCCATTTCTCAAGATCTAGAACACAAAGGTCGAGCTTGGCTGACATGAATCTGTTATGGCAAGAACAAGTGACACACACCAGGCTGACACAGGGTGGGAGCTGCTCAGCCCCTGCCGACATCAGGCAAGGGAAGGCAGCTCACACCTGACTGTCCACAGTCAGGCTTCATCCAGGGCCAAAATGGCACTACAGCCACACCTCACAGTCTGGCAAGGCACTGACATCTCTCTTGCACAGACTCTGCAATGAATGCCAGGGGACAACTCACAGAATCATAGAATCAATAAGGTTGGAAAAGACCTCAGAGATCATCAAGTCCAAGCTGTCACCCAACACCTCCTGACAACTAAACCATGGCTCCAAGTGCCACATCCAATCCCCTCTTGAACACCTCCAGGGATGGGGACTCCACCACCTCCCTGGGCAGCACATCCCAATGGCAAATCTCTCTTGCTGGGAAGAACTTTCTCCTCACCTCCAGCCTAAACCTCCCCTGGCACAGCTTGAGACTGTGTCCTCTTGTTCTGGTGCTGGCTGCCCAGGAGAAGAGACCAACCCCCACCTGTCTACAACCTCCCTTCAGGGAGCTGGAGAGAGCAAGAAGGTCTCCTCTGAGCCTCCTCTTCTCCAGGCTAAGCAACCCCAGCTCCCTCAGCCTCTCCTCACAGGGCTGTGCTCCAGACCCCTCCCCACCTTTCTTGCCCTTCTCTGGACACCTTCCAGCACCTCAACCTCTTTCCTAACCTGAGGAGCCCAGAACTGGACACAGGACTCAAGCTGTGGCCTAAGCAGTGCTGAGCACAGGGCACAAGGACTTCCCTACTCCTGCTGGCCACACTGCTCCTGATGCAGGCCAGGATGCCCTTGGCCTTCTTGGCCACCTGGGCACACTGCAGGCTCATGTTCAGCTGCTGTCAACCACTACCCCCAGGTCTCTTTCTGCCTGGCTGCTCCCAGCCACTCTGACCCCAGCAAGGGGTCCCTGCAAGGGACAAAGCTTCCTGCACTTTGGGTATAATCATCATAGAATGCCTCAGGTGGGAAAGGACCTCAGAGATCATTTACTCCAACCCCCTGCCATGGCAGGGACATCTCTAACTCAATTTGGTTGCTCAAGGCCTCATCCAGCCTGGCCTTGAACAACTCCATGGATGGGACATCCACAACCTCCCTGGGCAACCTGTTCCACAGTCTCACCATCCTTGTACTTAAGAACTTCTTCCTAAGATCCAGTCTAAACCTCCTCTCCCTCACCCTCAAACCACTGAGTCCATCATCAGTAAATTTGCAGACAACACCAAGCTGGGGGCAGGAGTTGATCTGCTGGAGGGTAGAGAGGCTCTGCAGAGGGACCTGGACAGGCTGGACAGATGGGCAGAGGCCAAGGGCAGGAGATTGAACACATCCAAGTGCCAGGTGCTGCACTTTGGCCACAACAACCCCAGGCAGTGCTACAGGCTGGGGTCAGAGTGGCTGAGAGCAGCCAGGCAGAGAAGGACCTGGGGGTGCTGGTTGATGGTAGGCTGAACATGAGCCTGCAGTGTGCCCAGGCAGCCAAGAAGGCCAATGGCATCCTGGCCTGCATCAGGAAGAGTGTGGCCAGCAGGAGCAAGGAGGTCATTGTGCCCCTGTACACTGCACTGGTTAGGCCACACCTTGAGTCCTGTGTCCAGTTCTGGGCTCCTCAGGTTAGGAAAGAGGTTGAGCTGCTGGAAGGTGTCCAGAGAAGGGCAAGAAAGCTGGGGAGGGGTCTGGAGCACAGCCCTGTGAGGAGAGGCTGAGGGAGCTGGGGTTGCTTAGCCTGGGGAGGAGGAGACCTTCTTGCTCTCTCCAACTCCCTGAAGGGAGGTTGTAACCAGGTGGGAGTTGGTCTCTTCTCCCAGGCAGCCAGCACCAGAACAAGAGGACACAGTCTCAAGCTGTGCCAGGGGAGGTTTAGGCTGGAGGTTAGGAGCAAGTTCTACACAGAGAGAGTGATTGCCCATTGAGATGTGCTGCCCAGGGAGGTGGTGGAGTCACCATCACTGGAGGTGTTCAGGAGGAGACTTGACAGGGTGCTTGGTGCCATGGGCTAGTTGATTAGGTGGTGTTGGGTGATAGGTTGGACTTGATGATCTCAAAGGTCTCTTCCAACCTGGTTAATTCTATCCTATTCTATTCTATTCTATTCTATTCTATTCTATTCTATTCCTATCCTATTCCTATTCTATTCTATTCTATTGATCCAGCCTGTTCAGGCCCCTCTGTAAAGCCTTCTTACCCTCCAGATGATCAACACTTCCATCCAGCTTTCTGTTGTCTATAAACTCAATCCCCTTGTACAGACCATTGATAAAGATGTCAAACAGAAGTTGCCAGCACTCAGCTCTGGGGAACACCATTTGTGCCTGGCCACCAACTGGATTTGACTCCATTCCCCACCACTGTTTGGGCACAGCCATCAGCCAGTTCTTAAGCCAGAGGAGCCTCCACCCATCTAAGCCATAAGCAGTCAGTTTCTCCAGAGGGATGTGGGGGACAGTGTCAAAGGCTTTACTAAAGTCCAACTACACACCACACAGCCTTTCCCTCACCCACTGAACGGTTCACCTTCTTGTAGAGGATCAGTTTGGTCAAACAGGACATGCCCTTCATGAGCCCATGCTGTCTGGGCCTCATCACCTGGCTGTCCTGCATAATGGCACTCCAGAGGACCTGCTCCATGACCTTCCCTGGCACCAAGGCCAGACTGACAGGGCTGCAGTTCCCCAGCTTCTCCTTCCAGCCTTTCCTGCAGACAGCCCTCACCTTTGCTCATGCAGCTGCACTTTCACTGTCAGAAAACTCGCAGGGGGAAGGTGCTTGTGAAGGGCTGTGTGCCCATGCTGCCTTGCCCTGCATGGCTCACTCCACGCAGGAAGGGTTTCTCTTACGTATCGCCAGAGGAACTTCCTCTCGCTCTCGCCCTCGATGACAGCCAGGTCCCCTGAGCTCCTCTTGCAGAACTCCCGAGCCTTCTCCATGGGAACACTCTCTGTGCTGAAGTAATACTGTTTGTCTCCATCTATCACCCACCCATCCTCAGTGGTCTGGTATTCTGGAAGACAAAAGGTCAGCTGCTCTCTCTGGCCCTCAGGCACAAGAGGTTCTCCGCAGCAACCTCCCAGAGCCGCTGCTGGACACAGGCTCAGCCCAGCAGTGACGGCAGTGACACTTACTGGGGACAGGAGAGTCTGTGGGTTCAGGCTTTACACTTGCCCCTGGAAGATAAAAGAAAGCAAGCATTATGATGACCCTGCACTCACTGCTGTAAGAGGAAATATCTGCTGTGATTGCTAGGCAAGTCCTGCTACTGACACTGAATTCTGGAGGACACAAGGTTGCTTTGCTTGGAGGAGCCCTTTCAGCTCATCCAGCCCAACCATTCTCTAGGGCTGCCAAGGCTGGGGCTAAACCAGGGCCTTCAGCACCACAGCTCTGCCTCTCTGCAACGCCTCCAGGGATGGGCATTCAACCACCTCCCTGGGCAGCCTGGGAAGGAGTTTCTCTAATACCCAACCTAAACCTCCCCTGGGGTAACCTGAGGCCATTTCCTCTCATCCTGTCACTTGCTACTAAGGAGAAGAGACCAACCCCCACCTGGCTCCAACCTCCTTCCAGGGAGCCGTAGAGAGCAACGAGGTCTCCCCTCTGCCTTCTCTTCTCCAGACTGAGCAGCCCCAGCTCCCCCAGCTGCTCCTCCCCAGCCCTGTTCTCCAGGAATCCTTAGTGCACTCTGCTATTTCACATTACCCCAGGGCCCATTCTGCTAAGCAGGGTTTGAAAGTTTTCATTTCTCACACTTAAGGAGGAAAGACAGTAATAATCTGAGAAGCTTTTCTTCTTCTCCCAGCTCCCAGGAGCAAGCAATACCTTTTCTGATCTGGCAAATCCACCCATAGAGGTAATCACAGTGCCTGTCATTCCAAAGCATGGTGAAGTCTCCATTGACCTCTGCACACAGTTCAATTCCTTGGTAATTGTTGGGCTCTCCCATGCCCCAGTTTTCATACTTCACCTACAACAGAGAAAGCTTTCTGAAGATTCTGTTATGTAGTCAGAAGATCACAGAGAGGGAGGAGATAGAATCAAACCACAGACCCACAACTGGTTCCAACCATCAGTTTGAAAGCTCAGGGAAGGGGAAAGCAGAATCTCCCCCTGCAAAAGCTGACATTACCAACTGGACTGCATCTTAGATAAGAGTTGTTTCTGGTCACTGTTAGGGGTTTGAGAAACTGGGATGTCTTAAGCATAGAGCCCAGGGGCTGGGTAGGTGCAGGGGTGGACTGGAAAGAGCAATCTTCTGTTACTTCATTCCCAGAATGCCTGCACCTCCTCTTTATAAACAAAGAGCACAGACAGTTCTGCCCCTTCTCCTCTCCCTGCTCCCTTGGCTTGGCTTGCAGGGGAGTGGGACCTGGTGCCAGCAAGCTGGTTTTCAGCTGTGTCATTCAGGCCTGGGTAGGGAGGTATGGGGAGGCACAGGGGGGAGGAGGCATTGAGGCCTGGGTTTTGGACTGATTTGAGTAAAGGCTGAGGAAAGCTTTAGGCTTGAGAAGCTGGAGTGTGGATCTATGTACTGTGTGTGGTTTTGCCCTGTGGTGTACAGTTCTGAAGAGCACTTCCATTTAAATTTCCGATCCTGTGTGGAGAGTTTCCTTCCACCCCTTTTGGGAGGTGTAAAAGAAGAGCTGTCCCACTGCCTGTCAGCCCAAGACAATCACACTTGGAGGAATAGTGCCATTTCTCATAGCATCTACATTCCTTACAGTTCATCATCTAGTAACAATGCTGGGGCACTAAATTAAGGATACATCCTGTAGGAGTGAAGCACTAGAGGTGTAGCTGGGAGCCAACACCAGTGCTGGTATTTCCCTCAGAAGAAAATCTGGCTTCTGCTCTGATTTCCCTGCCTGCACTCCAAGTTCAGTGCTCTGCATGCTAAGCTTCCACCAGTCTGTTCTGGTCAGCCCTGCATGAAACACTTCCACATCTCCAAACCCACTTTTGTTTCTACAGCTTTATGTCTTAGTCTAAAATACAGTCATGGAATCACAGAGTTATAGAACTGTCAGGCTTGGAAGGGACCTCAAGGCTCAGCCAGCTCCAACCCCACTGCCATGGCCAGCACAGCACAGCAGATTGCTCACAGCCACATCCAGCCTGGCTGCAAACACCTCCAGCCAGGAGGCTCCCACCACCTCCCTGGGCAACCTGTGCCAGGCTCTCACCACCTTCATGGGGAACAACTTCTTCCTCACAGCCAATCTCAATCTCCCCACTTCTAGTTTTGCTCCATCCCCCCCAGTCCTATCACTTCCTGACACCCTCAAAAGTCCCTCCCCAGCTTTCTTGGAGCCCCCTGCAGATACTGGAAGGCCACAAGGAGGCCTCCCCAGAGCCTTCTCTTTTCATAATCAAATTAATTAGGTTTTATCAAGATAGAATCATAGAATGACAGAATTGGTTGGTTGGAGAAGCCCTTTTAAGCTCACCCAGCCCTAACATTCTCTAACTCTGCCAAGGCTGGGGCTAAGCTATGGCCCTCAGCACCACATCTCTGCCTCTTGGAAACACCTCCAGGGATGGGCATTCAACCACCTCCCTGGGCAGCCTGTGCCAGGCTTTGGGAACCCTTTCAGGGAAGAAATTTCTTCCAATATCCAACTGAAACCTCCCCTGGTGCACATTGAGGCCTTTTCCTGTGGTCCTATCGCTCATTACCAGGGAGATCCTTTCAATCTACCTTTATTTAATGTTGTTGTTGATTCAGGGCACATTTTCTCATCAGTAAGCAGCATCTCTTAGCCCCCTCAAGAAAACATCATCAAGCCATGAAATTGCTATTCAGAAGCTTTCCAGAGTGAGCATGGGACAGAAGCAGGTTATGCTTAGTTATCAAATGGCACAGAAACAGATCCAGCACAGGCACATGAGGAGCACAGGGAATTCCAGAGAAGAGCTGGGGAAAGTGCAGTGACTCACTGGGGATCCATCACTCCAGACAAAGCCATCCTCAGGGTTCAGGTAGTACAAGCCCATCCAGAAACGCTGGTGCAGGAGGCCATTCTTCCTGAAAGAACACCTCAGAACAATCAGGGTGCCACTCAGAGGAAGCTGGAGCACAACACTCATAAAGGGCATGAAAATACTTTTCATCATCTGTCATCCACCACACTTCACAAGCTTCCCTGAAAAGAATCCTTAGGTTTGTTAGACAGCCAAGGTGGAACCACTGACCAAGAAAATGTCCACATCCTGTCCAGCTCCTGAAAATAAACATCACAGAATGGCTCAGGTTGGAAGGGACCTCACTGATCATCTGCTCCAACCCACCTGCCATGGGCAGGGACACCTCTCAACTAGACTTGGCTGCTTGAATTCTCATCCAAGCTGCCCTTGAACACCCCCAGGCAGGAGGCATTCACAACCTCTCTGAGCAACCTGTTTCAGAGTCTCACCACCCTCATGCTGAAGAACTTCTCCCTCAGCTCCAGTCTATCCCTGCTCTGCCTCAGCTTCAAACCATTCCTGTTGCTAGATACCCTCATGAAAAGTCCCTCTTCAGCCTTCCTGTAGGATCCCTTCAGGTACTGAAGGCAGCTCTGAGGGGCCAGCAGCTCTAAGGCCTCCCCAGTCTGAATCTGAAGTTGCCTCTGCTTTCTGACTCCCTCACTCCAATGGCCATCACCCTGCTGACCAAAGCTACACCAGGACAGGACCCTCTTTGTCCACATGCTCAAGGGAAAGCAGCTGGTGTCTGTGGTAGGTTTGGAGTATCCCCAGCTCCACAGTAGATCTTTTCACACCAGATGCAAGATCTTACCTCAGCTAGATATCTCACCAGTCCCATTCCAGCATTAGCTCCTGGGGTGACTGCAGCTCACCACACAAGAAGAATCATGGAATGGTTTGGGTTGGAAGGGACCTCCAAAGGTCATCCAGTCCAACCCCTCTGCAGTCTGCAGGGACATCCTCCACTAGATTAGGCTGCTCAGAGCCTTGTTGACCCTGACCTGGAATACCTCCAGGGATGGGGCCTCCATTACCTCTCTACAACCTGTTCCACCATCCTCATGGTGCAGAACGTGCTCCTCACATCCAATTTGCTCTGCTCTCCTTTCCAACCATCACCTCCCATCCTATCACTGCAGGCAAACAGTCCCTCTGCAGCCTTCTTGTAGCCCCCTACTTTTCTGCTGTGTGCTTGATGCAGGTAATGAATCCAGAGCAGTTCACCATGAAGTACAATCACAAACTTCCCCTGAACTGCAACAGAAAGGTGACCAGGCTGATTGCAGGGGGGCTGAGCAGAGCAGAGCAGGGGCACTCACGTGATGGAGGTCCAGATCACGTACTGGTCTTCTTTGCTGGTGATGGAGGCCAGGTCTCCCCCAATAGCTCGACAGAAGGCCTGAGATTCAAGCCATGTCTTCTTATGCTCTCCCCCTGAAAAAGGCTGAACACAGCATCTCCCAGTCAGACAAAGCACACCACAGAGGGGCTAAGCTCAGGACTCCTCAGCTCCTCACAAGCAATTCATTCACAATGAACTCGCTCTGGGAGGGATATGGAAAGCTGGGCTGTAGGGTTTGTGAGGCTTCACCTCTGGGGAACACAGGCTCAGGGTGGGTGTCTTTGAGCCAAATGAGCAGGGGTACCTGCTGCCAGACAACAACTAGGAGAAAGGCACTTCTCATCTGAAAGGAATAGGAAATGCAGTCTAAAAGAGCATGGCATTAAGAGCAGAAGATCAGTCCTGGAGATCAGACTTGAACAGAACAAACAAAACCAGAAGCACTTGGACAGGAGGGAGCAAGGCCTCTCTAACCTGTACCCAAGCTCAAGGAACAGTCAGAGGCAGCTACACAGATTGCTGTTCCACAGGTGTGCAGCAAACAGAACTCTCCATGCAGAAAGGAGCAGCAGACTTACTTTGAAACAGAAGCTAAAGCGACGGCTTGAGTCCCAGCCTGCTGGGCACTGCAGGACAGGGGTCGTGGTAGGAGCAGGTGGAAGAGTCACTCCCTCTGCCCACACTTTGCAGAGGAACTTGGCCTTTTCTTCACATCTGATTACCTCCCATAAGCCACCTGCAGTTCCAGTCCTCATGGCAACACAGCCTGGTTTTCTGCCTGGTGGTAAACAGGAATGCACATAAGGAGGAGGGCAGTGATGGTGCCCCTGTACCGGTACTGCTGAGGCCACAGCTTGAGCCCTGGGCTCAGGTCTGGTGCCACACAATTAGAAAGACACTGAGGGGCTGGAGGGTGTCCAGAGAAGAGCACTGAGGCTGCTGAGTGGTTTGGAGAACATTGCTGGTGAGGAGCAGCTGAGGGAGCTGGGGTTGTGTAGTGTGCAGAAGAGAAGGCTGAGGGAGACCTCATTGCTCTCCACAGCTCCCTGAGAGGAGGCTGGAGTGAGGCTGGGGTTGGTCTCTTCTGCCAAGCAACCAGAGCTAGGAGGAGAGGAAATGTGCTGAAGCTGTGCCAGGGGAGGGTTAGGTTGGAGAGGAGGGAAGATTTCTTTGCTGGAAGAGTGGTGAGGGGTTGGGAGAGGCTGCCCAGGGAGGTGGTGGAGTCCCCATGTCTGGAGGTGTTGAAGAGGCTGTAGAGGTGGTGCTGCAGGACAGAGTTTGGTGGCCATGGCAGCTGGGTTGTGGTTGGACTTGTTGAATGTGCCACTGGATCAGAGACTACTGAATATTATGGTGGTCTTCCTGAGAGACACTTACTGATCCAGGGTGAAGGTTTGCAGTTGCACTGACACAGCACTGGTCTCCTCTACCTTCAGTATTCCTAAGGTTGGAAGAGACCTCAAAGATCGAGTCCAACCTGTCACCACAGACCGCATGACTAGAGTAGGGAAGACACTACTGCCCACTGCAGGCTTGAACTCACGACCTTCCCATTAAGGGTCTGATGCACTACCAAGCTGAGCCACCCTGGTCTTTTCCAGCCTTAATGATTGTGTGAATCTGTGATTCTATTAAAAGCAACATTTAGGGGTCAGAGGAACTTAGAAAACTTCATATTCTGTCCTGAGGGAGATTCAATCAGTCAGAAATCCCCTGCTACACTAGGACCAGAGCAGGGCCACAAAAATCCTCAGAGGGCTTGAGCAGCATTGCTGTGAGGCCAGGGTGAGAGAGCTGGGGTTGCTCAGCCTGGAGAAAAGGGGAGGTGAGGGGAGGTGAAGGGAGAGGGAGGGGAGGTGAGGGAGAGGAGAGGAGAGGAGAGGAGAGGAGAGGAGAGGGAGAGGAGAGGAGAGGAGAGGAGAGGAGAGGAGAGGAGAGGAGAGGAGGGAGAGGAGAGGAGAGGAGAGGGAGAGGAGAGGGAGAGGAGAGAGGAGAGGAGAGGAGAGGAGAGGAGAGGAGAGAGGAGAGGGAGAGGGAGAGGAGAGGGAGAGGAGAGGAGGAGAGGGAGAGGAGAGGAGAGGAGGGAGGAGAGGGAGAGGGAGAGAGGAGGAGAGGAGAGGAGAGGAGAGGAGAGGAGAGGAGAGGAGAGGAGAGGAGAGGAGAGGAGGAGGGAGAGGAGTTCTCTTCCCTCAGCCTCTTAACTTCATCTCTTTTTAAAGCAACTTAATCCCAGTTTAAACTAGCTTGGTCTAAATTTAAAGCAATTTTGGGTCTCAGGTTAAAGTAATGTGGTCTTAGTTTAAAGTAACTTGATCTCAATGTAAAGTAACTTGGTCTGTGTTTAAAGTAACCTTACTCCAAGCTAAAGTAACCTGATCTCAATTTAAAGTAACCTGATCCCAGTCTAAGGTAACTTGGTCCCAGTTTAAGGCAACTTTATCTCAGTTTAAAGTAACAATTTCAATGTAAAGTAACTTGCTCTTGATTTAAAGTAACTTAATCTCAGTTTAAAGTAACCTGATCCCAATTTAAAGTAACTTAATCTCAGTTTCAAGTAAATTGGTCTCAGTTTAAATAACTTGGCCTCAATTTAAAGTAACTTGGCCTCGGTTTAAAGTAGCCTAATCTCAATTTATAGTAACCTGATCCCAGTTTAAAGTAACTTGATCTCAGTTTAAAGTAACTTGGCCTCAGTTTAAAGTAACCTAATCTCAATTTATAGTAACCTGATCCTGGTTTAAAGTAACTTAATCTCAGTTTAAAGTCACTTGGCCTCAGTTTAATGTAACTTAATCCCAGTTTAAAGTAACTTAATTCCAGTTTAAAGTAACTTAATCCCAGTTTAAAGTAACCTAATCTCGATTTATAGTAACCTGATCCCAGTTTAAAGTAACTTAATCTCAGTTTAAAGTCACTTGGTCTCAGTTTAATGTAACTTGGTTTTAGTTTAAAGTAACTTAATCCCATTTAAAGTAACTTGGCCTCAGTTTAAAGTAATCTAATCTCAATTTATAGTAACCTGATGCCAGTTTAAAGTAACTTAATCTCAGTTTAAAATAACCTGATCTGAATGTAAAGTTACTTGATCCCAGTTTAAAGAAACTTAATCTCAGTTTAAAGTCACTTGGTCTCAGTTTAATGTAACTTGGCCTTAGTTTAAAGTAACTTAATCCCAGTTTAAAGCAACTTGGTCTCAGTTTAAAGTAACTTAATCTCAGTTTAATATAACCTGATATCAATGTAAAATTACTTGATCCCAGTTTAAAGTCACTTGGTCTCAGTTTAATGTAACTTGGCTTCAGTTTAAAGTAACTTAATCCCAGTTTAAAGTAATTTAATCCCAGTTTAAAGTAATTTGGTCTCAGTTTAATGTAATTTGGACTCAGTTTAAATTAACTTGGTCTCAGTTTAAAGTAACCTAATTTCAATTTATAGTAACTTAATCCCAGTTTAAAGTAACTTGGCCTCAGTTTAAAGTAACTTAATCTCAATTTATAGTAACCTGATCCTGGTTTAAAGCAACTTAATCTCAGTTTAAGACAACCTGATCCCAGTTTAAAGTCACTTGGTCTCAGTTTAAGGTCACTTGGCCTCAGTTTAAGGTCACTTGGCCTAAATTTAAAGTAACTTAATCCCAGTTTAAAGTAACTTGGTCTCAATTTAATGTAATTTGGACTCAGTTTAAATTAACTTGGCCTCAGTTTAAAGTAACCTAATTTCAATTTATAGTAACTTAATCCCAGTTTAAAGTAACTTGGCCTTAGTTTAAAGTAACTTAATCTCAATTTATAGTAACCTGATCCCAGTTTAAAGTAACTTGGCCTCAGTTTAAAATAACCTGATCTCAATGTAAAGTTACTTGATCCCAGTTTAAAGTAACTTAATCTCAGTTTAAAGTCACTTGGTCTCAATTTAAAGTAACTTAATCCCAGTTTAAAGTAACTTAAACTCAATTTAAAGTAACTTGCTCTCAGTTTAAAGTCACTTGGTCTCCGTTTAATGTAACTTGGCCTTAGTTTAAAGTAACTTAATCCCAGTTTAAAGTAACTTGTTCTCAGTTTAAAGTAATCTAATCTCAATTTATAGTAACCTGATGCCAGTTTAAAGTAAATTGATCTCAATGCAAATTACTTGATCCCAGTTTAAAGTAATTTAATCTCAGTTTAAAGTAATTTGGCCTCATTTTAAAGTAACTTGGCCTGATCTTAAAGTAACTTGATCTGAGTTTGAAATGTCTTCCCAAGCTCCTGCTAACCCCTCATTCAGCAGGAAGCAGGGAGGCAGATCAGCAGTAGGCAGCCTGGAGAGCAGTCAGTGCTGAAGCACGGCAGGCCGGAGCAGCTCCTACCTGGCATCTCCGAGTTCCAGTGCGTGAACGAGACAGGCTGGCCGCTGGCCCACTTGAAGGTTCCCTTCTCCTCCACATCTGAAAGGCCAATCCAAAAGTACCTCTCTGTCCTCAGCCCCACCAGGCTGGTCAGGTAGGCTTGCTCATACCTGTTCAGAACACAACCATCGCATTAACACCGCAGGGTCTGGCTGGAAAGCTGTAAGAGGCTGGTTACGTTCTCAGGGCGAGCCCTGGAGCTTCCTGGCAGCACAGCTTGGGTGGACTTGCTTGGACCAGGCACACACCAAAGCACCACAGAAATACTCTGGGAGCTTCAAGGCTCACAATCACAGAGTAGCTTTGCTTAGAAGAGACCTCCAAGCCCATCCAGTCCAACCTCCAACCAGCACTGCAGGCTCAACACCAAACCATGTCCCTAAGCACCACCCATGACAGCTACCACCCTTGACAGCTACCACCCATGACAGCTCCCACACATGACAGCTACCACCCTTGACACCTACCACCCTTGACACCAACCACCCTTGACACCTACCACCCATGACACCCACCATCCTTGACACCTACCACCCTTGACACCAACCACCCTTGACACCTACCACCCTTGACACCCACCATCCTTGACCACCCTTGACACCCACCACCCTTGACACCCACCACCCTTGACACCTACCACCCTTGACACCTACCACCCTTGACACCTACCACCCTTGACACCCACCACCCTTGACACCTACCACCCATGACACCCACCACCCTTGACACCTACCACCCTTGACACCTACCACCCTTGACACCCACCACCCTTGACACCTACCACCCATGACACCCACCACCCTTGACACCTACCACCCTTGACACCTACCACCCTTGACATCTACCACCCATGACACCCACCACCCTTGACACCTACCACCCTTGACACCTACCACCCTTGACACCTACCACCCTTGACAGCTACCACCCATGACACCCACCATCCTTGACACCAACCACCCTTGACACCTACCACCCTTGACACCTACCACCCATGACACCCACCATCCTTGACAGCTACCACCCATGACACCCACCATCCTTGACACCTACCACCCATGACACCCACCACCCTTGACACCTACCACCCTTGACACCTACCACCCTTGACAGCTACCACCCATGACACCCACCATCCTTGACACTTACCACCCTTGACACCTACCACCCATGACACCTACCACCCATGACACCCACCACCCTTGACACTTACCACCCTTGACACTTACCACCCTTGACAGCTACCACCCTTGACACCTACCACCCATGACACCCACCACCCTTGACACCAACCACCCTTGACACCTACCACCCATGACACCTACCACCCATGACACCCACCACCCTTGACACTTACCACCCTTGACACTTACCACCCTTGACACCTACCACCCTTGACACCTACCACCCATGACACCCACCACCCTTGACACCTACCACCCTTGACACCTACCACCCATGACACCCACCACCCTTGACACTTACCACCCTTGACAGCTACCACCCTTGACACCTACCACCCTTGACACCTACCACCCATGACACCCACCACCCTTGACACTTACCACCCTTGACACCTACCACCCTTGACACCCTTGACCACCACCCTTGACACCCACCACCTACCACCCTTGACACCTACCACCCTTGACACCTACCACCCATGACACCCACCACCCTTGACACTTACCACCCTTGACAGCTACCACCCATGACACCCACCACCCTTGACACCCACCACCCTTGACACATACCACCCATGACACCCACCACCCATGACACCCACCACCCTTGACACCTCACCACCCTTGACAACTACCACCCATGACAATTACCACCCATGACAGCTAGAGCTTGCACTCTAGAAAATAGCTCTTGAGATGTTACAGCAACAAAGAAGATAGATTCTGATCCCTGTGTGAAGAATCATCTGCTCAGTGTGCCAGGATGCAGCCAGGACACAGCCCTCAGGAACAAAAGTGCTGCTGAAGCAAACATTGTGGGGCTGTGTTCCTGTGCAACCTGTGCTGGATTCTATGCTTCTGCTCTGGCAGAGCAGTTGGACTGAAGACTCTCCAGAGGTCCCTTCCAACCCTTAACACCCTCCTGTGTTCCTGTGCAGCTTTGCTCCTTACCCCTGCCCTTCATTTTCCCACCATCCCAGCAGTAGCCAGAATGCAGCACACACTGCTCCCTGGCTGAGTGGTGATGGATCCTCTGGTACCAAGCACTTCCATAGTCACTTGGCTCCTTATGTAGGTTGTGGTTTTGTTAAAGCACCTCAATCTTGGGAAGATCAGACAGGTGAAACTCACATCCTCTTGCTGATGTGGAGGGAACTCAGAGTCACAACTGGATTCTGCATCCCTCCCTCAAGTAGAATCATAGAATCAATAAGGTTGGAAAAGACCTCAAAGATCATCAAGTCCAACCTGTCACCCAACACCTCCTGACTACCAAACCATGGCTCCTAGTGCCACATCCAATCCCCTCTTGAACACCTCCAGGGATGGGGACTCCACCACCTCCCTGGGCAGCACATCCCAAGGGCCAATCTCTCTTGCTTGAGACTGTGTTCTCTTGTTCTGGTGCTGGCTGCCTGCAAGAAGAGACCAACCTCTTCCTGGCTACAACCACCTGTCAGGTAGTTGTAGAGAGCAATGAGGTCTCCCCTGAGCCTCCTCTTCTCCAGGCTAAGCAACCCCAGCTCCCTCAGCCTCTCCTCACAGGGCTGTGCTCCAGACCCCTCCCCAGCTTTGTTGCCCTTCTCTGGACACCTTCAAGTCTCTCAATGTCCTTCCTAAACTGAGGGGCCCAGAACTGGACACAGGACTCAAGGTGTGGCCTGAGCAGTGCTGAGTACAGGGTAGAATGACCTCCCTGCTCCTGCTGGCCACACTGTTCCTGATGCAGGCCAGGATGCCATTGGCCCTCTTGGCCCCATGGGCACACTGCAGGCTCATGTTCAGCTGCTGTCAACCACTACCCCCAGGTCCCTCTCTGCCTGGCTGCTCTCAGCCACTCTGACCCCAGCCTGTAGCACTGCCTGGGGTTGTTGTGGCCAATGTGCAGCACCTGGCACTTGGATGTGTTCAATCTCCTGCCCTTGGCCTCTGCCCATCTGTCCAGCCTGGGAAGGTCTCTCTGCAGAGCTCTCCTGACCTCTAACAGATCAACTCCTGCCCCCAGCTTGGTGTCATCAGCAAATTTACTGCTGATGGACTCAGTGCCCTCCTCCAGATCATCAACAAAGATATTGAACAGGATGGGACCCAGAACTGATAAAAATAAAACCCATCATCAGGGCAGAGCAGTTCAGTCAATGGGAACCACAGTTCTGCTGCTTCCCTGGACATAAGGACTCTGTCATTGCTGACTCCCAGCCAGCACCACCTCTGCTAGGACCTGGATTCCTGGAGTTGAAGACACATGCAACAGCTGTGCCATGTTCTGTGTGCACATGTGGCTGTACTCCCAGGCAAGACTTCTGTCCAGATGACAGCCTTGATTTTGCTCTTCAGATGATGCTAGATGTCAGAAAGCCATAGAAATCAGAGCTGTCAGCTGCTGGGGGAATGCATGCAGGCAGCCTCACCTACCTGTCTTCGATGGCTGCTAGAGAGGCTTGGTGCCTTCCACAGGTCTGATTTGCTTCAGCAAATGATACAAAGTGCTGCCAATGAAGTAACAGTAAAAGCCATGCCTCCTCCAGCCCTGCCAAGAGAAATGTGAGACCTCTTCAGAGAGGGGAAGGGGGCAGAGGAGGAAGGGAGCAGGAAGGGGGGAGAGGGAGAAGGAAGAGAAAAGGAAGGGGGGAAGGGAGAAGGAAGAGAAAAGGAAGGGGGAGGGAGAAGGAAGGGGAAAGGAAGGGATAAAAGGAAGGGGGAGGGAGAAAGAGAAAAGGAAGGGGGGTGGGAGAGGGAGAGGGAGGGGAAGGGGGGGAGAAGGAGAAGGAAGGTAAAAGGAAAGGGGGGAAAGGGGGAAGGCAAGGGGAAAGGAGAAGGAAGGGGGGAAAGGGAGAAGGAAGACAGGGGAGAGGGAGAAGGAAGGCAAGGGGAAAGGGAGAAGGAAGAAAGGAAAAAGGTAGGGGAAAGGAGAAGGAAGGAAGGGAGAAAGGGAGAAGGAAGAAAGGAGAAAGGGAGAAGGAAGAAAAGAGGAAAGGGAGAAGGAAGAAAGGAGGAAAGGGAGAAGGAAGAAAGGAGGAAAGGGAGAAGGAAGAAAGGAGGAAAGGGAGAAGGAAGAAAGGAGGAAAGGGAGAAGGAAGAAAGGAGGGAAGGGAGAAGGAAGGCAGGGGGAAGGGAGAAGGAAGGCGGGGGAAGGGAGAAGGAAGGCAGGGGGGGAAGGGAGAAGGAAGGCAGGGGGAAGGGAGAAGGAAGGCGGGGGAAGGGAGAAGGAAGGCAGGAGGAAAGGGAGAAGGAAGGAAGGAGGAAAGGGAGAAGGAAGGCAGGGGGAAGGGAGAAGGAAGGCAGGGAGAAGGGAGAAGGAAGGGGGAAAAGGAGAAGACCTGATTCACAGCAGTGAGAAGGAAGAAGCCTGCCAAGCCACAGGGCAGATGAAAGCATTTCACAATAGGAAGAGTCAGCTGTGAGCAGCCACAAGCCACCCAGGCATTTCAGTTTGTCACCTCTGAAAGGCTTCCTGCTAAGAGCATGCACCTGGCTCCCTAGGCAAAGAGAACATCCAGGAGCATTAGGATCCCTTTGTCTTCTCCAGCAGTTGGATGCTTGGGAGGTTCCCAGGTACTCTTCTAAAAGCACTGGGAATGGGCACCAAAGGCTTGGGATGAAAGGTGATTTCCTCATGGAAGGCAAACCCCTCCAAGCAGATTCAAGGACTGACAGCAGGTTTTCCCTGCTGAGTGTTCCCAGAGGGCACCACCAAACGAACCCTGGAGCTGGTGGCAGCCCTGGGGCACAGTGCACCCTGCTCAGGCACTCAGAACAAACTCCTCAGAGTAGAGAGTGCTGCCAGAGACCCCAGGAAAGCCTTGAGAGTAGGATGCAGGCAAGTGCAGACTCCCTGCTGTGAAAGAGAAGTGTAGGCAGAGCTGCAGAGCAGCTGCTGGCACAGGTGAAATGCTTGGGGAGGCTTGAGTGCCCCTGCTGCAGGGAGTACAGCTTGGAGGTTTGGTTTAGGTTCTGGAAAAGGAAAGGGAGCACCAAGGGCCAACTGCCAGCCAGAGCCTAGATTCAGCCAGGAGGGTCACCTATTCCATCTGCCAGTGACAGAGGCAGGCACTCTGTTCTGATGATGACCACACACAAACCATTCCTCCTGCTTCATCTGTCACCAAGGAGTCATTTTCTCCTCCCAGTCACTCCCAGAGGCCTGTTCAGATCAGGCAGCTCTTTGGGTCACTTACTCTCTGGCAGCCCATGTCAATGGTTTCCTCTTCTGCAGGAGCTTCTGACAACGGCTTTCTTTTACAGATGTAGCCAAGTTTCTTCTCACAGGAGTAGTCTGCCCAGAATCCATCCTGAGGATGAGAGCAGAACAGCACAGGCAAGGGGGGTTGAGCTTGCAAACATAAAAAAGTTGTTTTATGCTTTTAGAATAGAGTAGAATAGAATAGAATAGAATAGAATAGAATAGAATAGAATAGAATAGAATAGAATAGAATAGAAATACATAGAATAAACCAGGTTGGAAGAGACCTTCGAGATCATCGTGTCCAATCTGTCATCCAACACCACCCAACCAACTAACCCATGGCACCAAGCACCCCAGCAAGTCTCCTCCTGAACATCTCCAATGATGGTGACGCCACCACCTCCCTGGGCAGCACATCCCAATGGGCAATCACTCTCTCTGTGGAGAACTTCCTCCTAACATCCAGCCTAAACCTCCCCTGGCACAGATTGAGACTGTGTCCTCTTGTTCTGCTGCTGCTTGCCTGGGAGAAGAGACCAACCCCCACCTGGCTACAACCTCCCTGCAGGGAGTTGCAGAGAGCAAGAAGGTCTCCCCTGAGTCTCCTCTTCTCCAGGCTAAGCAACCCCAGCTTCCTCAGCCTCTCCTCACAGGGCTGTGCTCCAGACCCCTCCCCAGCTTTCTTGCCCTTCTCTGGACAACTTCCAGCAACTCAACCTCCTTCCTGAACTGAGGAGCCCAGAACTGGACACAGGACTCAAGGTGTGGCCTAACCAGTGCTGAGCACAGGGCACAATGACTTCCCTGCTCCTGCTGGCCACACTCTTCCTGATGCAGGCCAGGATGCCCTTGGCCCTCCTGGCTGCCTGGGCACACTGCAGGCTCATGTTCAGCCTACCATCAACCATCACCCCCAGGTCCCTCTCTGCCTGGCTGCTCTCAGCCACTCTGACCCCAGCCTGTGGCCAATGTGCAGCACCTGGCACTTGGATGTGTATTAAGTATTTCATTAAAGTTTTGTTTAGCTTTAAAAGAAGCAAATCCTGCATCTAAGTTCAGTACAGAACTCCAACCTCACTCCAAGCTCACTCCTATTGAGGTTGGCTCACCACTGATTTTGCTTCATAGATTCACAGAATGGTTTGGGTGGGAAGGGACCTTCAAGATCATCCAGCTCCAACCCCCTGCCATGGGCAGGGACACCTCCCACCAGCCCAGGCTGCTCAAGGTCTCATCCAGCCTGGCCCTGAACACCTCCAGGGAGGAGGCAGCTACAGCCTCCCTGGGCAGCCTGTGCCAGAGTCTCACAGCCCTCACTGCAAAGAATTTCTTCCTCATCTCCAGTCTCAGTCTCCCCTCTCAGCTCAAAGCCATTGCCCCTTGTCCTATAACTCACAGCCTTTGTCCAAAGTCCCTCCCCAGCTCTCCTGAGCCCCTTCAGGTACTGGAAAGCTGCTCTAAGGTATCCCTGGAGCCTTCTCTTCTCCAGGCTGAGGATCCCCAATTTTCACAGCCTAGTAAAGTTTATCATTGAGGTTACTACTGAGCAGAGGAAGCAAAAGACTCTTCTCATCAAAAAGAACTTCAAGGAGAGCACATCTCAGCAGCTGCCCTTCCAAAATGTTAAAGTGGGCAGATGGCAGCTCCTTAAATTGCAGCAGTTTTGTCTCCCAGTCATTTGCACCACTGTCCAAAGGGCAGAGGGAAGTGCAGAATCAAAGCAGTGTCATGAAGGAAGAGCAGAGTCACCCAGGGCAGGTGGCACAGCAACACATCTAGGTGGGTTTTGAATATCTCCAGAGAAGGAGACTCCACCATGAGGAGCAAAGGCAATGAAAAGCAGACACAGATCTCAACACAATGAAGAAGCTGTTAGAAAGAGAAGGCCTTTGGGTGGCACTGCTGCACACTTTACTCTTCACTTCTGCTTCCCATCAGTGGCCTATAAAACCTTGGTCACTTGGAGCCTCCAACCACCTGCCTGCCTCTGGGGGCTGTGGCTTCAGCTAAGCCCACACTTGCACCTCTAGCTCTTGTACTTACCTACAGCTGCAGCAATGTCTGCCCAGTCCTATCACTCTCTGACACCCTCAAAAGTCCCTCCCCAGCTTTCTTGCAGCCCCCTGCAGATCCTGGAAGGCCACAAGAAGGTCTCCTCAGAGCCTTCTCCTCTCCAGACTGCACAACCCCAACTCCCTCAGGCTGTCTCCAGAGCAGAGCAGCTCCAACCCTCTGCTCCTCCTCCTGGCCCTTCTCTGGACACCTTCCAGCCCCTCCAGAGCCTGCCTGGCACAGAGGCTCCAGAACTGGACCCAGAGCTGCAGCTGTGGTCTCAGCAGAGTGGAGCAGAGGGGCAGAATCCCTTCCCTGGCCCTGCTGGCCACACTTTTCTTGCTGCAGCCCAGGCTCTGCTTGGCTCTCTGGGCTGCAAGTGCTCCCTGTTGGCTCCTCTTGAGCTTCTCCTCCCTCAGCACCCCCAAGGCCTTTTCTTCAGGGCTGCTCTCCAGCCAGTCCCTGCCCAGCCTGGATTGGTGCCTGGGATTGCCCCTCCCCAGCTGCAGGACCTTGCCCTTGGTCTTGTTGAACCTCCTGGGCCCAGCTCTGCAGCCTGTCCAGCACCCTCTGGATGGATCCTTCCCTCCATCGTGTCAGCTGCACCACACAGCTTGGAGTCATCAGCAAACCTGCTGAGGCTGCACTCAGTGCCACAGCCCATGGCACCAACAAAGATGTTGAACAAGCCTGGTTGGAATGGAATGGAATGGAATGGAATGGAATGGAATGGAATGGAATAGAATAGAATAGAATAGAATAGAATAGAATGGAATTAACCAGGTTGGAAAAGACCTTTGAGATCACCAAGTCCAACCTATCACCCAGCAGAATCTAATCAACTAAACCATGGCACCAAGTGCCTCAGCCAGGCTCTTCCTAATCCCTGAGGGACTCCACTTGTGCCTGGCCTCCACCTGGACATGAACCCAAGGCCATCCAGGCTGGGTTTTATATATTTCCCTATTTATCCTCATCTCTTACCTTTGTGAACCCTCCCTCTTATAGCTACATACATAACTTGTTTAAAATCCACCTCTTTTACTTCCAAACAGATCCCAGGCTGTTTCTTTCATGTATTTCCCTCTCCTTTCCCCGTGCCTGGGTTCTTGGTTTGTTTCTTTTACCTTACCAGGAAAGGGAGGGGGAAGGAATCTCAGTCTGTTACCACTTGAGCTTTTCAACTCCAGTTAAAGCTCAAAGCAGCAGAGGGAATGAAGGCAGTAGCTGCAGGCCTTTACCTTTCCCTTCATAACAACACAGTCCTCTTGCCTGTTGCTGGCATGGGTGGGCTCCCCCCGCAGCCACTTGGTGTAGGTGACGGGCGTGCTGTCGCTCCACTCGAAGTACATCTGAACCTTCAGGTCGTTCAGCCCAAGCCACAGCTCCTCAGCAGCCTCTGAAACAAACCATTAGCACAGGGGGTAATAGCTCTGTGAGGCCAGGTCAGCTCCCACCTTCCTGCAATAGAAAATGATTCATTCTCAGGTGTCTGGAAACGGTGGCACGAGAAATTCAGGCTCCTGGCTCAGTCCCTGGAGGTTAGAATTGGAATAGAGTTAGAATTTGGCCACTGGGATGTGCTGCCCAGGGAGGTGGTGGAGTCCCATCACTGGAGGTGTTTAGGAAGAGCCTGGATGAGGCACTTGGTGCCAGGGTTTAGTTGATGAGATGCTGCTGGGTGATAGGTTGGACTCGATGACCTCAACGGTCTTTTCCAACCTGGTTAATTCTATTCTATCCATCCAATCCAATCCAATCCAATCCAATTCAATTCAATTCAATGTAATTCTATTCTATTCTATTCTATTCTATTCTATTCTATTCTATTCTATTCTATTCTATTCTATTCTATTCTATTCTATTCAGTTCTATTCAGTCCTATCCTATTCTGCTATCAGGACATAAGGTCAGTCTGTAGTGAAATCTTGACTCAATGCCTCATGTTTCATTCTGGAGCACCTTTTGCATGAGGAAAGGCTGAGAGCCCTGGCACTGTTTAGAGCTGAATGAAAGGTTCACAGGAGACCTCCTCAATGTGTAAGAGTATCTGACATGGGAGTGTGAAGTGACAGAGCTCTTCTCAGTGGTGCCCAATGACAGGACCAGAGGCAGTGGGCACAAGCTGAAGCACAGGAGGCTCCCTGTTGTGTTGTGCAGGCAACTGAGCAGTGCCACAGCTGTTAGGCAAGAGGGAAGGGTGGCCTTTGATCCCAAGACTTGTGACCTTTTCCAACCTAGTTGATTCTATGCTATGCTATTCCATTCCATTCCATTCCATTCCATTCCATTCCATTCCATTCCATTCCATTCCATTCCATTCCATTCCATTCCAAATAGAATTAACCAGGTTGGAAAAGACCTTTGAGTTGTTAAGGCCAGGTTGGATGTGGCTGTGAGCAGCCTGCTGTAGTGTGAGGTGTCCCTGGCCATGGCAGGGGGGTTGGAACTGGCTGAGCCTTGAGGTCCCTTCCAATCCTGACAGTTCTATGATTCCCTGAAGAGGGCAGAGTGCAGCCTGCAGGGAACAGCACTCCCTGCAGTGGCAATGGACTAAGAGCCTTTAGCCTGGTATAAACCAGCCCAAAGCCTCTTTGTTAAAGGAGGGTGCAACACAGACAGGTTCATCCTTTTTCTCCAGCCCAAAACTCCTTTAACAAGCTATGGATAAACACCTCCATAAAATGCTACCTCCCCTTTTCCTCCTCCCTTTAGTATGGTCCAGAAGGAAGTGCCCTCTTCTGTAGTCATAGAATTGCATGGCCAGCAGATGGAGAGAGGAGACTGAGCCACATTACTTTGCTCTGGTGAGGCCCCACCTGGGGTACTGCATCCAGCTCTGGAGCCCTGAACACAGGAAGGACATGGACCTGATGAAAATGCTCAGGGGGTTGGAGCAGCTCTGCTACAAGGACAGGCTGAGGGAGCTGGGGGTGTGCAGCCTGGAGAAGAGAAGGCTCCAGGGAGACCTAAGAGCAGCCTGCCAGGACCTGAAGGGGGCTACAAGAAGGCTGCAGAGAGACTGTTTGCAAAGGCCTGCAGGGACAGGAGCAGGGGCAATGGCTTCAAACTAGAGCAGAGCAGATTGAGATTGGATGTGAGGAACAAGTTCTGCACCAGGAGGGTGCTGGAACACTGGCACAGGTTGCCCAGGGAGGTAGTTGAGGCTTCATGGCTGGAGGTATTCCAGGTCAGGCTGGACAAGGGTCAGATGGAGGAACCTGGAAGCTCCAGGCCTGGCAGCCTGAGCTCAGTGCCAGGGAAAGTGATGGAGCAGATTATCCTGGGGGCAATCACTGCACACCTGCAGGATAGCCAAGGGCTCAGGTCCAGCCAACATGGATTTAGGAAGGGCAGGTCCTGCCTCTCCAACCTGATCTCCTTCTATGCCCAGGTGACTGCCTGGTGGATGTGGGGCAGGCTGTGGATGTGGTCTGCCTGGACCTCAGCAAGGCCTTTGCCACTGTCCCCCATAGCAAACTCCTGGCCAAGCTGTCAGCCCCTGGCTTGGACAGCAGCTCTCTGAGCTGGGTTAGGAACTGTAGGAGCAGGCTAAAAATTATAAGACAAGAAGGAGCAGCCTGACTTGGCTAATATGGGCAGGCCAGGAGTCAGATCTTCCCCAGCTGCCTCTGAGAAACATAAGTTGCTTCCCCTCACCTGTGTTTGCAGACCAAAGGTCCAAGTCCTTCCAGGCTCTGAAAAGGTGAACAACTGTTTTAATCTGGATCAAAGGGAGAGAGAAGCAGCCTTCTGCAGCCCAGGATCAGGAGAATTTTGCTGTTGTTGGTTTGGATGTTTAAGAACCTCCTTGCTGCTTTTATTAAGAGGTAAGACACAGAGCCAGCTCCTGATTTGCTGCTGTGACTCTGCACATAGCATGGGGAAAACACCACAGTACTCACGGTAGCCAAGCTGAGAGAGGACAAAGCTGTACTCCTCCACGTTGTGGATGCTGGCCAGGTCCCCATCCTCTTTCCTGCAAGCTGTTAATGCATCTTTCCATATCTTGGGGTCCCTGTTTATCCTGTAGCAGTGACCAGCATAGGACATCCATTGCTCAGGACATCTAATAGGGACATTAGTCTCTGGAAGGAAAAGGGACAGTGAAGGAGTTGCAGAATTCTGCTCTGAACTCAAGACTGAAAGTCACAGCAGGAAAGGTTTAACAGACCAGCTCATGATGGATCTGCTTCAGGAGGAACAGCAGAGCTGAAAATGCCTACAGGGAGAAGGAGCTGAGTGCATGGTTAGAAGTTGAAACCTCCAGACCACAGGAGGAAGCTCCTCACAATGAGAGTGGTGAATTACTGGCACAGGCTGCCCAGGGATGAGCTTGAGGCTTTGTCCCTGGAGACAGCAGTGTGCCCAGGGGGCCAAGAAGGCCAAGGGCATCCTGGCCTGCATCAGGAAGAGTGTGGCCAGCAGGAGCAGGGAGGTCATTGTGCCCTGTGCTCAGCACTGCTCAGGCCACACTTTGAGTCCTGTGTCCAGTTCTGGGCCCCTCAGTTTAGGAAGGACATTGAGAGACTTGAAGGTGTCCAGAGAAGGGCAACAAGGCTGGGGAGGGGCCTGAGCACAGCCCTGTGAGGAGAGGCTGAGGGAGCTGGGGTTGCTTAGCCTGGAGAAGAGGAGGCTCAGGAGAGACCTCATTGCCCTCTACAGCTACCTGAGGGGAGGTTGTAGCCAGGTGGGGGTTGGTCTCTTCTCCCAGGCAGCCAGCACCAGAACAAGAGGACACAGTCTCAAGCTGTGCCAGGGGACGTTTAGGCTGGAGGTGAGGAGAAAGTTCTTCACAGAGAGAGTTGTTAGCCACTGGAATGTGCTGCCCAGGGAGGTGGTGGAGTCCCCATCCCTGGAGGTGTTCAGGAGGGGATTGGATGTGGCACTTGGTGCCATGGTCTGGTCATGAGGTCTGTGGTGACAGGTTGGACTCGATGATCTTTGAGGTCTCTTCCAACCTTGGTGATACTGTGAGACTGTGATACATTCAAGATCAGCCTGGCTGTGTCCCTGGGCAGCCTGCTCTAGCTGGAGCTGTCCCTGCTGCCTGCAGGGGGGTTGGACAAGATGCCTTTGAGGATCCCTTCCAACCCAATGCAGTCTGTGACTCAGTGAATAGAGAGCAAGCACTTCTGCAGGCTGTGAGCTTGGCTTCCTGGGGTCTATTGGATGTCTCAGAGAGCACCAGCAGAATTCTGCCTCATGGCTGAGGCATTCAGAGCTCTCTATCTCACACCCATCCTCTGTGCTCTGATAAGAGAGAGCTCACACAGCAGTCTCAGCAGCCACACAAAGAGAATTTATTTCCTCTCATTGAATGTTTGCAGAAACATTTGAAACAATACTTTCAGAGCAGTTCCCATTGTTGGGTTGGGATGAACCCAGGAGCCAGCCTTGCCTTAGCAAAAGAAGTTGAAAGCTAAGCAAGTTCTGCAGGTGAAAGCAGCAGGCTCCTGTTAACCACCAAATCACAGAGCTGGCAGGGCTGGAAGGGACCTCAAGGCTCAGCCAGTTCCAACCCCCTGCCATGGCCAGGGACACCTCACACCACAGCAGGTTGCTCACAGCCACATCCAGCCTGGCTGCAAACACCTCCAGGCAGGAGGCTTCCACCACCTCCCTGGGCAACCTGTGCCAGGCTCTCACCACTCTCCTACTGAAGAACTTCATCCTCAGTCTAACCCTGTCCCCCCTCAGCTTCAAACCATTCCCCCTTGGCCTGGCTCCAGACACCCTCAGGAAAATTCTCTCTGCAGCCTTCCTGCAGGTTCCTAGATTCACAGAATGTTTTAGGTTGGAAAGGACTTAGGGACCTAGTTCCAACCCCTCTGCCATGGGCAGGGACACCTCCCACCAGCACAGCTTGCTCAAGGCCTCATCCAGCCTGGCCCTGAACACCCCCAGGGAGGAGGCAGCCACAGCCTCCCTGGACAGCCTGTGCCAGTGTCTCACCACCCTCACTGTATCCAGTCTCAATCTGCTCTCCTCAAGTTTCAGTCCAACCCCTCTCACTCAGTCACTCCAAGCCCCTGTGAAAGGCTCCCTGCAGGATCCCTTGAGGTCCTGGCAGGCAGCTAGGAGGTTCCCCTGGAGCCCTCTCTTCTCCAGGCTGCACACCCCCAGCTCCCTCAGCCTGTGCTCACAGCAGAGCTGCTGCAGCCCTTGGATCATCTCCATGGCCCTTCTCTGGACCAGCTCCAGCAGCTCTGTGTCCTTCTGGAGCTGGGAACACCAGCAGTGGAAGCAGGATTGGAGGTATGAAGATTTGATTAATTTATTTCTTGACATAGAAGCCCTGGCCAGGAAAATATCATCTGCCCTGAGTTTTCCTTTACACCCCTGGAAGCTGAGGGCACTTAACACCTGGCAGGACCACATACTTCTTCCTTTATGACTTCCCCCCAGGAGACATTCTGGACAGCACTTCATGAAGTGCAGCCCTGCCAGCCCCTGGTTCATCTCTCACCACATTTTGTCAGCAATTTCTGCACATCAGAAACATTTTGTCTCATTTCTGTTCCTCTTCCACACTCCTGCTAAACAGGGGGGCAGGGAGGGAGATGTTAAAGCCTAATGCAGAGGAAAGAAATTACAAATAGATGCCAAAAACACCCTGCAACTGAATCTAAGGAAGATAACAGAGTGCTGAACTGATGGGGTATGTACAGGGGGCTTGGAGCTAGATGATGGAGGGAAGGATCCATCCAGAGGGAGCTGGACAGGCTGCAGAGCTGGGCCCAGACAACCTCAGGAGGTTCAATAAGACCAAGGGCAAGGTCCTGCAGCTGGGGAGGGCAATCCCAAGCACCAATACAGGCTGGGCAGGGACTGGCTGGAGAGCAGCCCTGAAGAAAAGGCCTTGGGGGTGCTGGGGGAGGAGAAGCTCAAGAGGAGCCAGCAGGGAGCACTTGCAGCCCAGAGAGCCAAGCAGAGCCTGGGCTGCAGCAAGAGAAGTGTGGCCAGCAGGGCCAGGGAGGGGATTCTGCCCCTCTGCTCCACTCTGCTGAGACCACAGCTGCAGCTCTGGGGTCAGTTCTGGAGCCTCTGTGCCAGGAAGGCTCTGGAGGGGCTGGAAGGTGTCCAGAGAAGGGCCACGAGGAGGAACAGAGGGCTGGAGCTGCTCTGCTCTGGAGACAGCCTGAGAGAGTTGGGGTTGTGCAGGCTGGAGAGGAGAAGGCTCCCAGGAGACCTTCTTGTGGCCTTCCAGGATCTGCAGGGGGCTCCAAGAAAGCTGGGGAGGGACTTTTGAGGGTGTCAGGGAGGGATAGGACTGCGGGGGATGGAGCAAAACTAGAAGTGGGGAGATTGAGATTGGCTGTGAGGAAGAAGTTGTTCCCCATGAGGGTGGTGAGAGCCTGGCCCAGGCTGCCCAGGGAGGTGGTGGAAGCCTCCTGGCTGGAGGTGTTTGCAGCCAGGCTGGATGTGGCTGTGAGCAACCTGCTGTGGTGTGAGGTGTCCCTGGCCATGGCAGGGGGTTGGAACTGGCTGAGCCTTGAGGTCCCTTCCAGCCCTGACAGCTCTGTGATTCTGTGACCTTCAAGAATCTATGACTGAAGTGTGAAAACTAAAATTGGAGCAGTAGCCAACTGATCAGCCTAAGACAACAGAGTCACAGAATATCTTTGTTGGAAGAGACCTCCCAGCTCAGCCAGTCTAACCTCCACTGCAGGCTCAGCACCAAACCATGGCCCTAAGCACCAGCTCCACACACTGCTTCAACACCTCCAGGGATGGGGACTCCAGCACTGCCCTGGCCACAACATTCCAAGGCCTCAGAACCCTTCCAGGCAAGAAAGATTTCCTAGCATCCAGCCTGAACCTCCCCTGGGACAGCTTGCAACCATTTCCTTGCCACTAAGAAGATGCTGCCCCCTCCTCACTCCAACCCACAGACACTGAACTAATTGCTTATCAGCAGCAATCAAATACTAACAGAACTTCAGGAAAATCAACCTGAGGAAATAATTCAAATGCACACTGAATCCAGAGTCACAGAAGGTTGGGGGTTGGAAGGGACCTCCAGAGATCACCCAGGCCAACCCCCTGCCAGAGCAGGAGCACCCAGGGCAGGTCACACAGAACACATCCAGGGGGGTTGGAAAGGCTCCAGAGCAGGAGACTCCACAACCTCTCTGGGCAGCCTGCTCCAGGCTCCAGCACCTCACAGGGACAAAGTTTTCCCTCCTGTTCCCCTGGCACCTCCTCTGCTCCAGCTTGCCCCCAGTGCCCCTTGTGCTGTCCTTGGCCATCCCTGAGCAGAGCCTGGCTCCAGCCCTGCACAGCTTTATCCCCAGCACTGAGGGCAGCCCTCAGGCTCCTCTGCTCCAAGCTCCAAGCCCCAGCTCCCTCAGCCTGGCCTCCCAGGGAGATGTTCCACTGCCTGCAGCAGCTCTGTGCCTCTGTGCTGGACTCTCTCAAGCAGTTCCCTGAGGTCCTTCTTGAGCTGAGGGCCCCATATCCTATCACAGGACATCCCTGAGCAGAGCCTGGCTCCATCCCCCTGACACTGAAGCCCTTCTCAGCTATGGCAAGAGGTGTGCTTGGTTTCACTGCTGAAGTTTTAAGTTCATTAAATCTAGCAGTAAACCTTGGTT
Source organism: Melanerpes aurifrons (assembly GCA_011125475.1). NCBI lineage: Eukaryota > Metazoa > Chordata > Aves > Piciformes > Picidae > Melanerpes > Melanerpes aurifrons. The sequence goes on along the minus strand of WWNC01000015.1, from coordinate 1,428,697 downwards.
TCAATATTTGATGAGGGAGACTGGGCCCAGGACTCCAGGGGTCTCACCAGAGTGGAGCAGAGTGGCAGAATCCCTTCCTTCAAGCTGCTGCCCAGGCTGCTGGGGAACAGCCCAGCACAGGGCTGGTTTCTGTGCTCTGAGTGCACTTTGCCAGCTCATGTTGAGCTTCTCCTCACCCAGCACCCCCAAGCCCTTCTCCTCAGCACTGCTCTCCTGTAATTCTCTGCTCAGCCTGGGTTTGTGCTTGGGAATTTCCCTCAGGACCTAGAATTTGGCTTTGTTGAACCTCCTGAAGCTGTCAGCCTCTGCAGGTCCCTCTGGATGGATCCCTTCCCTCCTGCATGCCAACCACCCCACACAGCTTGGTGCCATCAGCAGACTTGCTGAGGGTGCCACAACCCCACTGCCCATGTAGCTGACAAAGATGGTCCCAGTGCTGAGCCCTGACCAAGCACTCCCCACTGGTCTCCACTTAGGCATTTTGTATCATTTTTTAAACCTCTAAATCATTTCTCTTGTGTTTTATGGACAAAGTCTGACAGTTTGGCTGGGGTTTTGCAGGGAGAACTCCACCATTCCTGCAGTGCAGGACTCAGCTCCACTGCAGCAGGATTACTGCAGGTGAAGCTGGGAGGCAGAGCCCTGTGTTGGCTTCTGCCACATGCACTAAGCAACAGCAAGCAGAAATGCAGATGGAAGAGAGGTCCTTAGCCATCAAGGATCAGTGCTGGGCCCTGTGCTCTTTAACATCTTCATTGATGATCTGGAGGAGGGCACTGAGTCCATCAGCAGTAAATTTGCAGATGACACCAAGCTGGGGGCAGGAGTTGATCTGCTGGAGGACAGAGAGGCTCTGCAGAGGGACCTGGACAGGCTGGACAGATGGGCAGAGGCCAAGGGCAGGAGATTGAACACATCCAAGTGCCAGGTGCTGCACATTGGCCACAGCAACCCCAGGCAGTGCTAGAGGCTGGGGTCAGAGTGGCTGAGAGCAGCCAGGCAGAGAGGCACCTGGGGGTGCTGGTTGATGGTAGGCTGAACATGAGCCTGCAGTGTGCCCAGGCAGCCAAGAAAGCCAATGGCATCCTGGCCTGCATCAAGAACAGTGTGGCCAGCAGGAGCAGGGAGGTCATTCTGCCCCTGTACACTGCACTGGTTAGGCCACACCTTGAGTCCTGTGTCCAGTTCTGGGCCCCTCAGTTTAGGAAGGAGGTTGAGTTGCTGGAAGGTGTCCAGAGAAGGGCAAGAAAGTTGGGGAGGGGTCTGGAGCACAGCCCTGTGAGGAGAGGCTGAGGGAGCTGGGGTTGCTTAGCCTGGAGAAGAGGAGGCTCAGGGCAGACCTCACTGCTGTCTACAACTACCTGAAGGGAGGTTGTAGCCAGGCAGATGTTGGTCTCTTCTCCCAGGCAGCCAGCACCAGAACAAGAGGACACAGTCTCAGGCTGCGCCAGGGGAGGTTTAGGCTGGAGGTTAGGAAGAAATTCTACACAGAGAGAGTGATTGCCCATTGGGAATGTGCTGCCCAGGGAGGTGATGGAGTCACCATCCCTGGAGGTGTTCAGCAGGAGACTTGATGGGGTGCTTGGTGCCATGGGTTAGTTGTTTAGGTGGTGTTGGATTGATTGATGTGTTGGATTCGAGGATCTGGAAGGTATCTTCCAACCTGGTTGTTGGTTTATCATTATTATTATTATTATTATTATTATTATTATTATTATTATTACTATCACTAGAGGGTTAGGACCAAACCCACCTGAGGGAATGATGAAGGAGTGCAGGGTGGTGTTCCCCCGTTTGCAGACGTAGCCAAGCTTCTGGCTGCACTCCCGAGTCTCCCACTTGGCACCTTTGCCAGGGTTCAGTGCACCACAGACTTTGCCAGGCTCTGGAGAAGGATGGCCTGGAGAAAAGAAACAACAAAAAACCTTCAACAAAGTGTAAAGGCATCATGGTCACCCCCAGCCACTCTCCCATTCCAGTCACACAAGGTTTGGCAGGACCTCAGAGATCATCTATTGCAACTCCCAGCCATGGGCAGGGACACCTCACAACCAGATTCAGTTTCTCAAGGCCTCACCCAACCTGGCCTTGAACACCTCCACAGCCTCCCTGGGCAGATAGTCCAGAGCCTCACCACTCTTCTACTGAAGAAATTCTTCCTCAGCTCCAGTCTAACCCTGCTCTGCCTCAGCTTCAAACCATTCCCCCTTGTCCTGTCTCTAGACACCCTCAGGAATAGTCTCTCTGCAACCTCCTGCAGGATCCCTTCAGGTGCTGGAAGGCAGCTCTGAGGTCCCCCTGGAGTCTTCTCTTCCCCACACTGAACACCTCCAGCTCCCTCAGCCTGTGCTCACAGCAGAGGACCATTGCCTCTGCTCCTGGCCCTTGACAGCTGCAGAGAGCAAGGAGGTCTCCCTCAGCCTCCTCTTCTCCAGCCTCAACACCCCCAGCTCCCTCAGCCCCTCCTCTAGCCCAGGGGCTCCAGGCCCTTCTCCAGCCTGCCTGCCCTGCTCTGCACAGGCTCCAGCCCCTCAGTGGCCTTCCTGCAGGGAGGGCCCAGAGCTGAACACAGCACTGCAGCTGTGGCCTCCCCAGTGCTGAGCACAGGGGATGATCCTCCCTGGCCCTGCTGCCCACCCTGCTTCTGACCCAGGCCAGGATGCCTTTGGTTTTCTTGGCCCCTGGGCACTGCTGCCTCCTGCTCAGGGACTGCCACCCAACACCCCCAGGTCCCTCTCCCAGCTGCAGCTTTCCAGCCACACATCCCCAGGTCTGGAGCTCCCCATGGGGTTGCTGTGAGCCAGGTGCAGGACCTGGCCCTTGGCCTTGTTGAACTTCCTCCAGTGAGCCTTGGCCCATGGCTCTCACCTGTCCTGGTCCTGCTGTGAAGCCTCCCTAGCCTCTAGCAGCTGGACACAGCCACCCAGCCTGGTGTCATCTGCAGACTCACTTAGTCAAACTCATTGCCCTCACCCAGATCATTGATAAGGACATTACAGAGGACAGGTCCCAGTGCTGAGCCCTTGGGGACACCACTGGTGACTGAGCACCAGCCAGACTTAGCTCCATTCCTAATCACTCTTTGGGCCTGGCCATCACTATGATCTCATGACTTTAGACTACAGCTGGACTTGCATTTGCACTTGTGTCCTGTCTTCCCCACATAGGAGAAGAAGAGATATTTACACACACACACAGAAAAAACAAACCTGAATTGTTTTAATGCCAAAGATAGTTCAGCTGTTGGCAGTTAGCTCACTCAAGTTCCACCCTGCACACTGTTACTGCTGATGACTTAGGGACCTTTAGTTTCTGCCATCTATTTAGGGCTGATGTGATGGAAGAATGGGAAGCTTCCAGATTCCTTTAAGCTACACTAGTAGAAGAAGAGACAGCTCCTCAACACCCAGGGTGATGGGGATGAGCTGGAGGTACTCTGAGCAAGGTGAACTCATGAAAGAGATAACATAGGCACAAATTATGTTCTGTGGACTTAAGAGTATTAACTTGGAATGGAATTAAAGGACATAGAACCACAGAACTGTCAGGGCTGGAAGGGACCTCAAGGTTCAGCCAGTTCCAAACCCCTGCCATGGGCAGGGACACCTCACACTACAGCAGGTTGCTCACAGCCACATCCAGCCTGGCTGCAAACACCTCCAGCCAGGAGGCTTCCACCACCTCCCTGGGCAGCCTGTGCCAGGCTCTCACCACCCTCATGGGCAACAACTTCTTCCTCACATCCAATCTCAATCTCCCCACTTCTAGTTTTGCTCCATCCCCCCCAGTCCTATCCCTCCCTGACACCCTCAAAAGTCCCTCCCCAGCTTTCTTGTAGGCCATAAGGAGTTACAGATACATGGAACCCATTTTGGTTCCACTGAAGCCCAACTAATCCTCTAGAGGACACTGAGAGCCATCTCCATTTTGCCATGAACAGCTTCCCAGCTTCCCCCTGCTGCTTGGGCTCCACCTCACACTCGGTTCCCCCCGCCCCTTCCTTGCACACAGGTCCTCAGCACCACACTTGGATGACAGACCTATAAATAGCTTCACAGCAGCTTGCAGTCAGAGCCATCTGTTTGCCTGCTGTGCTCACTCCACTGCAGAGCTATTGCTAAAGGAGCTCAAGTTGCTCCTCAGAGCTTACCCACTGAAGAGCTTTGTCTGCCTAAAATGTGCTCCTGCTCTTATCCACACAAGGAAGCCCCTGGGTGATGCCCTGGGGTTACTGTAACGTCCTGCACTGGGTTCACAACAACTCCCTGCAGCTCTCCTGGCTGGGGGCAGAGGGCTGGAAGAGTGGCTGGGGCCAGTAGAGAAAGATCAGAAGGTGTGGTTCAACAGACAGCTGAAGATGTGTGTGCCCAGGGGGTCCAGAAGGCCACCAGCATCCTGGCCTGGATCAGCAATGGTGTGGCCAGCAGGGCCAGGGGAGTGACTGTCCCCAAGGCCACAGCACTGGTGAGGCCACACCTTGAGTACTGAGCTCATTTTGGGGGGGCTCAGTCCAAGATGGACATTGAGGTACTGGAGTGTGTCCAGGGAAGGGCAATGAAGCTGGTGGGGGTCTGGAGAACAGGGCTGGGGAGGAGCAGCTGAGGGAGCTGGGGGGTTCAGTCTGGAGGAGGCTGAGGGGAGACCTCATTCCTCTCTACAGCTCCCTGAAAGGAGGTTGGAGCCAGGTGGGGGCTGGTGTCTTCTCCTTAGTAACAAGTGATGGGATGAGAGGAAATGGCCTCAGGTTGCCCCAGGGGAGGTTTAGGTTGGACACTAGAAGAAACTTCTTCTCTGAAAGGGTTCTCAAAGCCTGGCCCAGGCTGCCCAGGGAGGAGGTTGAATCCCCAGCCCTGGAGGCATTTCAAAGAGGCAGAGCTGTGGTGCTGAGGGCCATGGCTCAGCCCCAGTCCTGGCAGAGTTAGAGAATGGTCAGATTCAAAGCCTTTAAAGGTCTTTCCTGACCAAAACAATTCTATGACTCTAAGGTACAGAAGAGCATTTACACAGCAAAACTTCTGACATCTACTTTAAATTACTCTCCAAAAGCCTCCTGAGCAGGCAGTGGAAGGCAGTGTGGGTCCTGCAAAGAGATCTCCTGAAAGAGGCCCTCTGAGCAGTAAATGAGAAGAGCTGCTGTGCTGCACCAGGCTACAGAAGGCAGAGAACTGCCCTTAAGCAATGGCATGGGAGCTCAGCACTGCAGCTGCAGGTGTGAGGATGCTCCAAGGCAGAGTAGCTCAGCATCTTCAGCTTGAGAGGCTTGACTGCCACAGGTAGCCACATCCCAGCTGCACAGGAACACCTCACCTTTAAGAAATAAGCAAAACAAACTGCAAAGGAATTTCTCAAAGAGAAAGAAGCAGAAGAGGCCTCACTACAGACTGGCCAGGCTGGGCTCAGAAAAGCTCAGCAGTCAGCACACCTGCAGCAGCAGGTTTGTTCTGCATTCACAACACACAGAGTGTAAACACATCAGCTGCATCCAGAGCTGGGTGACCAGCAGGACAGGGAGGGGATTCAGCCTCTACTCCAACACAAGAGCCCCCAGCACAAGAAGGATATGATATGATATGATCTGAAGGCTGGAGCACCTCTGCTGTGAAGATAGGCTGAGAGAGTTGGGGCTGTTCAGACTGGAGAAGAGAAGGCTCCAGGGAGACCTCAGAGCAGCCTTCCAGTACCTGAAGGAGGTACAGGAGAGCTAAAGAAAGGACTTTGACAGAGGCATGGAGTGACAGGACAAGGGGCAATGGCTTTGAGCTGTGAGAAGATTCATTTAGATTAGACATGAGGAGGAATTCTTCCCCATGGCGGTGATGAGGCAGTGGAACAGGTCCAAGCCTGGAAGTGTTGAAAGTCAGCCTGGACAGGGTCTTGAGCAGCCTGGTCAGGTTGGAGGTGTCCCTGTCTGTGGTAGGGGGGTTGGAATTGGATGATCTAAACCACCTGATCTGAGCTCAGCCCTTCCTAGGACTCTGATTCTACAGCTCTGAAAACTTTGCTGTGGATTTTGAGGCTCCCAGCTGTAACTTCAGCCCAGTGGGCAGCCCTGGCACAAAGCCTGTGGCTCACAGCATTGATAGCCACTGCCAGAGCCTTCCACCATCAAAACAAGCTCAGCAGCTGCAGAAGCACAGAAAAGAAACACATCACACAGGTGTTTACCTGAGACCTTGCCCCTTACCTGGCAGCCAGTTCAGGTATCGAAAGGGAGCTCCCCCAACCCACTGCCAGCCGCTGTTGAAGTTCAAACTGTTGAGTCCAAACCAGAGAGCAGAGCTCAGCCTGCCAGTCAGACCTAGGGAGAGAGACAGGGAGAGGCTGAAAGGCCACAGCCAGAGCAAACCCTTCTCAGAGCCTGAGGGCTGCTGCATTCCAGCTGCAACAGCTGCTGCTGCTCCCCTCGGAGTTCAGGTGGCTGTGCTGCACCTGCAAATGACACAGAATTGGCACTGCTGGAAGGGACCTCAAGGCCCAGGATGCTGCTGGCTCCAGCCAGCCATTGGAGGTGTTCAGGAGGAGACTTGATAGGGTGCTTGGTGCCATGGGTTAGTTGATTAGGTGGTGTTGGATGATAGGTTGGACTGGATGATCTTGAGGTCTCTTCCAACCTGGTCTATTCTATTCTATTCTATTCTATTCTATTCTATTCTATTCCATTCCATTCCATTCCATTCCATTCCATTCCATTCCATTCTGTTTCACCTCTGGCTCACTGAGCAGTTTTCAGCAGGCAGGTTCTCTGAGCAGATTCTTGCATTGCTTAATAGCTCCTGACAACTAAACCATGGCTCCAAGTGCCACATCCAATCCCCTCTTGAACACCTCCAGGGATGGGGACTCCACCATCTCCCTGGGCAGCACATCCCAAGGGCCAATCTCTCTTGCTGGGAAGAACTTTCTCCTCACCTCCAGCCTAAACCTCCCCTGGCACAGATTGAGACTGTGTCCTCTTGTTCTGGTGCTGGCTGCCTGGGAGAAGAGACCAACCCCCACCTGGCTACAACCTCCCTTCAGGGAGTTGGAGAGAGCAAGAAGGTCTCCCCTGAGCTTCCTCTTCTCCAGGCTAAGCAACCCCAGCTCCCTCAGCCTCTCCTCACAGGGCTGTGCTCCAGACCCCTCCCCAGCTTTCTTGCCCTTCTCTGGACACCTTCCAGCAGCTCAACATCTTTCCAAACTGAGGAGCCCAGAACTGGACACAGGACTCAAGGTGTGGCCTAAGCAGTGCTGAGCACAGGGCACAGTGACTTCCTGACAGGAACACTGGCACAGGTTGCCCAGGGAGGTGGTTGAGGCTCCATCCCTGGAGATATTCAAGGTGAGGCTGGACAGGGCTCTGGGCAACCTGATTCAGTGGAGGATGTCCCTGCTGAGTGCAGGGGGGTTGGACTGGATGAGCTTTGGAGGTCCCTTCCAATCCAGACCATTCTATGATTCTATGAATATTAAACTCATTACATCACAACAATAATGAAAATAATTAATAAAGTAATGTATTAAATAATCTTTCCCCCCCTTGGAACTGTTACAACATTAAATTGCTGTAAGCGCCCAGGGGGTCACCAACCCAGGCTCTAAAAGACAAGGGGCCTGGTTTCCTGCTCTGTCTTTCCTCTTCCCACACAATTACCAAGGCTAAGTTTCAAATGTACAAAATCCTGGAAAGCAGTTGGAGGCATGGCAGGGAGGGTGACCTGAATCACAGAGTGTGAGGGGCTGCAAGGGACCTCCAGAGCTCACCCAGCCCAACCCCCTGCCAGAGCAGCAGCACCCAGGGCAGCTCACACAGGAACACAGCCAGGCAGGTTTTAAATACCTCCAGAGAGGGAGACTCCACAATCCCTCTGGGCAGCCTGCTCCAGGGCTCTAGAACCCTCACAGTGACAGAATTCTTCCTCCTGTTTCCATGGCACTTCCTCTGCCTCAGCTTCCACCACTGCCCCTGGTGCTGGCATTGGGCAGCACCCAGCAGAGCCTGGCTCCAGCCTCTGGGCACTGCCCCTGCACATCTTGAGCAACAGCAAGGAGCTCACCCTCAGGCTCCTCCTCTCCAAGCCTAAGAGCCCTCAGCTGCCTCAGGCTCTCCTCACAGGAAGATCTTCCACTGCCTGCAGCAGCTCTGTGCCTCTGTGCTGGACTCTCTCAAGCAGTTCCCTGAGGTCCTTCTTGAGCTGAGGGGCCCAGAGCTGGACACAAGATTCCAGATGTGGCCTCACCAGGGCACCCACTCTGACCTACTCCCCACAGCCCTTCTAATGCCTCCCAGGATGCCCTTGGCCTTCTTGGCCACCAGAGCACATTGCTGGCTCATGGTCAACCTCCCATCCACCAGGACCCCCAGGTCCTTTTCCCCTTCCCTGCTCCGCAACAGCTCAGTCCCCAAACTACCTTGGTCCATGGGGCTGCCTCTTCCCCTTCTCCCTCCTTCTCTCCCTTCCCACCTGGCTTCCTTTCCTTGCTTGGCACAGGAGCTGGGCTTGGAGCAGCCTGGCTGGGGCCTGGAGCTCACAAGTGACTTTCTAGCTGTGTCATTTTTGGCTAAGGCATGGTGGGAAGGGGTAGGAGGTTATGGGGGGGAGGGGGCATTTGAGGGCTGGATTTTCAGCCTGATTTGGTGGAGACTGGGAAAGCTTAGGCTTAGTGGGCTTCTGTGTTAAGGCCAGCCTCTGGATTTGATATGTTTTTGATATGTATTTGATATGTTTTGCACTGCAATATGTAGTGTGAATAGCACTTCCATTCAGACTTCTGATAACAGCCTGCATTTCCACCCAGTCCTGTGTGGAGGTTTCTTCACCTGCTTTGAAAGAGGAGTACAGAGCCTGTCCTGCTCCCTTTCAACCCAAGACACCAATTTTTTCCCAGGTGAATCATTGCAGGTAACAACTCCAACCCAGTGAGACCCAGACCTGCACAAACATCCACTGTGCAGCTGGGAGGTGCTGTGCTGTGGAAGTGTCAAGGAAGGAAAACCTGATGGACAACATCACCCTACCTGCCAGGTATGTTTGCTCATGCAGCTCTGTGATGCTCAGTAACTCTGCCTTCTGCTGTTGACAGCTTTTTCTTGCCTGGTGCCACTGCAGGGCTGCATCAGAGTTTATCTGGTACTGGACATTGGTTAAAGGATCTGTATTCCACAGGGCATCCATGCTGTTAACTGTAGGGAGGAAAAGAAATGATGTATCACAGTCTCACCAAGGTTGGAAGAGACCTCCAAGATCACCAAGCCCAACCTGTCACCACAGACCTCATGACTAGACCATGGCACCAAGTGCCACATCCAATCCCCTCTTGAACACCTCCAGGGTAACTGGTCATGAAGATGGAGCCAGGTAAAATAGAGACTAAATTATGAAGCACAAATGCACAAACACTGCTATAGACAACTGGCTTGAAAGGAGCCCTGAGGCTCTCTAAAGAGTTGGTAAATCCAGGGTGCAGCTAAACCATGAGAGCCATGTTGGGCAGAACAGAAACAAGGTCACCATTGTCTCTGGAACATCAAAGCTGCTGTTCAGGCAGGTTCAAACAGTGGTAAAAGAGTTGATTTGGCACTGTGCAGAAAAACATAGAATCACAGAATGCTCTGGGTTGGAAGGCACCTCCAAAGCTCACCCAGTCCAACCCCTCTGCACTCAGCAGGGACATCCCCAGCTAGATCAGGTTGCCCAGAGCCCTGTCCAGCCTCACCTTGAATATCTCCAGCCATGGAGCCTCAACCACCTCCCTGGGCAACCTGTGCCAGTGTTCCACCACCCTCCTCTAGTAAAGAACTTCTTCCTCATACCCAATCCAAACTGACCCTTCTCTAGTTTAAAAAAGCATAAAGATATGACCCAATTCTCAGACTGAGGGCAAAAAAAGGCTGCACTGAGTGCACAATTTGTCCACTACTCTGTGCTTTCCATGGAGTGTTTGAAACAGCTCAGTGCAGCAGATGAAGCATTGAACACTTGTGGATTCCTGTATGGCCACTGGTAGCTTGGGGTAAAACCCAAAGCTTTGCAGGTCTTGCTCTCAATGGGACTGGAAATTGAAGCAGTGTTTTGGTTGATATTTCACCTCACAGTATCACCAAGGTTGGAAGAGACCTCAAAGATCATCCAGTCCAACCTGTCACCACAGACCTCATGACTAGACCATGGCACCAAGTGCCACATCCAATCCCCTCCTGAACACCTCCAGGGATGATGACTCCACCACCTCCCTGGGCAGCACATTCCAGTGGCTAACAACTCTCTCAGTGAAGAACTTTCTCCTCACCTCCAGCCTAAACGTCCCCTGGCACAGCTTGAGACTGTGTCCTCTTGTTCTGGTGCTGGCTGCCTGGGAGAAGAGACCAACCCCCACCTGGCTACAACCTCCCCTCAGGTAGCTGTAGAGGGCAATGAGGTCTCCCCTGAGCCTCCTCTTCTCCAGGCTAAGCAACCCCAGCTCCCTCAGCCTCTCCTCACAGGGCTGTGCTCAAGGCCTCTCCCCAGCCTTGTTGCCCTTCTCTGGACGCCTTCAAGTGTCTCAATGTCCTTCCTAAACTGAGGGGCCCAGAACTGGACACAGGACTCAAGGTGTGGCCTAACCAATGCAGAGTACAGAGCACAAAGACTTCCCTGCTCCTGCTGGCCACTGCTTCCAGAACTTTGTAGTGAAGCAGACACCTGGGAGCTCAGGGGTACCTCCAGCTGACCACTTCTCTGAGCAAAGAGCCCCCAGATTTTGTATTGCTTTTGGATGCTGTGTAAAGAGGCCATGGAAATATTCTGCATTGGTGACAAGAGCCAAGAGTGTGCACTTGGCAGCACAGGAGGCAAACCACATCCTGGGCTGTATCCAAAGCAGTGTGGACAGCAGATCCAGAGAGGAGATCCTGACCCTCTGCTCTGCTCTAGGGAGACCTCACCTGCAGGGCTGTGTCCAGCTCTGGAGCCCTCAACACAGGAAGGACATGGACCTGATGGAGAAGGTCCAGAGGAAGCCATGAAAATGAGCAGGGGGTTGGAGCAGCTCTGCTATGAGGATAGGCTGAGGGAGCTGGGGGTGTTCAGCCTGGAGAAGAGAAGGCTCCAGGGAGACCTAAGAGCAGCCTGCCAGGACCTGAAGGGGGCCTACAGGAAGGATGGAGAGAGACTGTTCCCAAACACCTGCAGGGACAGGAGCAGGGGCAATGGCTTCAAACTAGAGCAGAGCAGATTGAGATTGGATGTGAGGAACAAGTTCTGCAGCAGGAGGGTGCTGGAACTCTGGCACAGGCTGTCACAAAAGCCTAATGCACTGCTTGCAAATGAACCCAGGGATGTAGATTTGCCCAATACTTAACAGACCAGGGCAAGGCTGTTGAACTATTTCCTCCCTCTCTGTAGGTTTGGTTCCTGCCTGGTCAGCTGCCAGTTTGATGCATGACTTCCAAGGCTTTCTAAAGTCTTCCCAGGGATGCCAGCTCTGTCAGCTCTCAAGGAAGAGGCCTGGGTGCACTTTTGGCCATCTAAATACAGCTACAGGCACACCTCATGACTCACTCTGCTGATGGTCTTGCACTGTGCAACCTGTTCTCTCCCCCAGCACCTGCTGTCACACTGCAGTGCTCCAACAGGCAGTGTGAGCTGTAAGCATCCAGTATTTACTGGGCTGATAAAAACTCTGTGAGGCAGCCACAGTTTCCTCCTGTGGGATTGAAGCTTCTGCTCTCACTGGATCTTTCTGAAGCATCATAGAACCACAGCATCACAGAAGCACAGAAGGGTTTGGATGGGAAGGGACCTCCAAGATCCTGCTGGCTAAGTTGGAGGGATACTGATTTGCTGGGTGGACTGTTTGGTGGATAAGGAATAAGCTGGAGGGTCACAGCCAGAGGGTGGTGCTCACTGGCTTCATGTCCAGATGGAGGGCAGTGACAGTGGTGTCCATCAGGGGTCTGGGACCTGTGCTGGTTAATGTTTTTAGCAATGACATAGTGGGGTCAAGGCACTGTCAGCAGTGTGCAGATGGCACCAAACTGAGTGGTGCTGTGGATGTGCCAGAGGGACAGGATGGCATCCAGAGGGACCTGGACAGGCTGCAGAGGTGAACCCAGCTGAACCTCACAAGGTTCAACAAGAGCAAGGGCAGAGTCCTGCACCTGGGCCAGAACAATCCTCACTGTCAATACAGACTGGGGGAGGAGTGATAGAAAGCAGCCCTGAGGAAAAGGGCTTGGGGGTGCTGGTGGGGGAGAAGCTGGGCAGGAGCAGGCAGTGTGAGACTGCAGCACAGGAGGCCAAGGGCAACCTGGGCTGCATCCAAAGATATATTGCCAGCAGATCCAGAGAGGTGATTCTGCCACTTTGCTCTGCTCTGGGGAGACCTCACCTGCAGGGCTGTGTCCAGCTATAGAGCCCTGAAAACAGGGAGGACATAGACCTGATAGAGCAGGTCCAGAGGAGGCCACAAAGATGATCAGGGGTTGGAGCAGCTTTGCTACAAGGACAGGCTGAGGGAGCTGGGGGTATTCAGCCTGGAGAAGAGAAGGCTCCAGGGAGACCTATGAGCAGCCTGCCAGGACCTGAAGGGGGCTGCAAGAAGGCTGCAGAGAGACTGTTTGCAAAGGCCTGCAGGGACAGGAGCAGGGGCAATGGCTTCAGACTAGAGCAGAGCAGATTGAGATTGGATGTGAGGAACAGGTTCTGCACCAGGAGGGTGGTGGAACACTGGCACAGGTTGCCCAGGGAGGTGGTTGAGGCTCCATGGCTGGAGATATTCCAGGTGAGGCTGGACAGGGCTCAGGGCAACCTGATCTAGTGGAGGATGTCCCTGCTGAGTGCAGGGGGATTGGACTGGATGAGCTTTGGAGGTCCCTTCCAGCCCAGAGCAGTCTGTGATTCTATCTTCATCTAGTTCCAAGCCCATGCCATAGGCAAGGACACTTCTCACTAGACCAGGCTGCCTTATCCAGCCTGGCTTTCAATGATGCCAGGCTCAGAGCCTCCACAGCTTCGCTGGGCAGCCTGTTCCAGGGCCTCAGCACCCTCAGAGGACAGAATTTCCTCCTAATGGCTCATCTAAATGCAACTCCTTTCTTTGTGAAGCCACTGCCCCTCACCCTGTCACTGCATAGCTTTATAAGTGATGTTTCAATGCCACAATGAGAGGTTGAGCTGCTGGAAGGTGTCCAGAGAAGGGCAACAAAGCTGGGGAGGGGTCTGGAGCACAGCCCTGTGAGGAGAGGCTGAGGGAGCTGGGGTTGCTTAGCCTGGAGAAGAGGAGGCTCAGGGGAGACCTTCTTGCTCTCTCCAACTCCCTGAAGGGAGGTTGTAACCAGGTGGGGGTTGGTCTCTTCTCCCAGGCAGCCAGCACCAGAACATGAGGACATAGTCTCAAGCTGTGCCAGGGGAGGTTTAGGCTGGAGGTGAGGAGAAAGTTCTTCCCAGCAAGAGAGATTGGCCCTTGGAATGTGCTGCCCAGGGAGGTGGTGGAGTCCCCATCCCTGGAGGTGTTTAGGAAGAACCTGGATGAGGCACTTGGTGCCATGGATTAGTTGATCAGATGGTGCTGGGTGATAGGTTGGACTTGGTGATCTCAAAGGTCTCTTCAAACCTGGTTAATTCCATTCTATTCTGTTCTATTCTATACCTCTGCTGGTCAGATATCTCCAGTTCCACTGAGTACAGTTAACTGCTTTAAGGACAGCCTTGCCCCCTCTTCACATGGGACAATACCTGAGCCACTTTTACTCCCAGCATATTCAAAGAGCCTGGTTTAACCCTCCTCACTTGACTGCATGTCCAGGCTGCAGTAGGAGCAGCTGGAAGAGTTTGCACTGCATGTTCTCCTATCTTCACCTGTGCCTCCCCAGACACTCAAACAAAGAAGAATCACTTCAATCTCACTACATAAACTTCAACACACACAGACTTCAGCATTCTACCTGTAAAAGTGCTGCTGATGGTTTCAAGTAGGGGTAGAACTAGGGGGATGGAGCAAAACTAGAAGTGGGGAGATTGAGATTGGATGTGAGGAAGAAGTTGTTCCCCAGGAGGGTGGTGAGAGCCTGGCCCAGGTTGCCCAGGGAGGTGGTGGAAGCCTCCTGCCTGGAGGTGTTTGCAGCCAGGCTGGAGGTGGCTGTGAGCAACCTGCTGTAGTGTGAGGTGTCCCTGGCCATGGCAGGGGGCTGGAACTGGCTGAACCTTGAGGTCCCTTCCAGCCCTGACAGTTCTGTGATGCTATGATTCTCTGTTTAATAAGTCACCACTCTCATACAGTGCATTCTACAGCAGCTTCTACTAACAAGACAGCCTGTCCCTCTTTAAAAGATATGCCCCAAATTTGAGTCTTTCATAGGCAGCAGTGAAGAGTCAGGAAGGAAACATGCAGGCAATCAGCAGAAAGCAGCCTCTGCCAACAGGAGTCACAGCCAGCTGGATGGATTTCCTTGAATTATGCCCAAGAGTTAAACAAACTTTTAATGATGCCTCCCAGTTACTACACTCAATAATGCCAGGCAGGGAGCAGCCTTCAGCTGACTTTCATGTCTTGGGTTAATGGGTTTGGTGTTCCCAAGATCATTCTGAGTATATTGAAAGTCATGCTGGCAAAGAGAGAAAGGACAAACCAGGGTAAAACAAAAGCCCAACCACCAGCAAGCCCCAGCCAAAGGCAGCCAACCAGCCAGACACACAGACCCCCCCAACCTTACACAACAAGCAACAAACCCACCCCCACAAAACCAACAACCCCACAGCCAACCAAACCAAACCCTGCATCAATGTTTGCCTGCAGGAATCAATGCAGCCTCCATGGAAATCAGGCAAGAGCACCAAGGCCTCACTAGCAAACCATGTAAGGTGACAGATTCACATGGGGTTGGAAGGGACCCTCAAAAGTCATCTTGCCCAAGCCCCTGCAGGCAGCAGGGATGCTGCCAGCTAGAGCAGGCTGCCCGGGGACACAGCAGGGCTGATCCTGAATGTCCCCAGAGATGGAGCCTCAACCACCTCCCTGGGCAGCCTGTTCCAGTGTCTCCCCAGCCTCACTGTGCAGAACTTCCTCCTGCTGTCCAACCTAACTCTGCCCTGCTCCAGTTTCAAACCATTGCCTCTTGTCCTATCCCCACAGCCCCTCCTGAACAGTCCCTCCCCAGCCTGTCTGTATGTCCCTTTCAATATCAAAATGCACTTCTCCAGAGCCTTCTCTTCTCCAGCATGGAAAACCCAATTCTCTCAGCCTGTGCCCACAGCAGAGGCTCTCCAGCCCTCTGAGCATCTCTGCGGCCTCCTCTGGACTCTCCCCATCAGGTCCAGGTCTCTCTTACATTGAGGGTCCCACAGCTGGCCCCAGCCCTGCAGGTGAGGTCTCCCCAGAGCAGAGCAGGGGGGCAGGATTCTCTGTCTCCATCTCTGGCCCCTCTGCTTTGGTTGCAGGCCAGGCTGCCCTTGGCCTCCTGTGCTGCCAGTGCCCAGGCTTGGGAAATATTGGGATTTAGTAAAAAGTTCTTGGAAGCTCCTTACTTTGCTCTGCTGAGACCCCACCTCCAATACCACATCCAGTTCTGGTGCCCCCAGCAGATGGGCACAGAGCTGCTGGAGCAAGCCCAGAGGAGGATAGCAAGGGTGATCCAAGGGCTGGAGCAGCTCAGCTGTGAGCACAGGCTGAGGGAGCTGGGGGTGTTGAGCCTGGAGAAAAGAAGGCTCCAGGGGGACCTCAGAGCTGCCTTCCTGTACCTGAAGGGATCCTACAGCAAGGCTGCAGAGAGACTTTTCCTGAGGGTGTCTGGAGACATGACAAGAGGGAATGGTTTGAAGCTGAGGGAGGGCAGGGTGAGCCTGGAGCTGAGGAAGAAGTTCTTCAGTATGAGCATGGTGAGACTCTGGAACAGGTTGCCCAGGGAGGCTGTGGTTGCCTCCTCCCTGGGGGTGTTCAAGGTGAGGCAGGATGAGGCCTTGAGCAGCCAAGCCTAGTTGAGAGCTGTCCCTGCCCATGGCAGGGAGGTTGGAGCAGAGGATCTCTGAGGTCCCTTCCAACCTGAGCCATTCCATGATGTCCAAAACCCAACCCACGTTGCAAAGCAGCCTTGATGTTCAGCTAAGCTCCATCCCAGCTGCCAGTTCTGCTGCCTAGATCTCTGCCATGGCCCTTTGCATTTCCTACTGTAATCACTTTCCATCCAATTAGCTTCCTATGGAAGCCAATGGTATAACTGCAGATCCCAGCAGATGACTCACTCCCTCTCACCTGGATGCAGCTGCTCAGGCTTTTTTCATGCTGAGCCCTGCATTTGCATATTCAAGTAGTTTCTAAAAGAGGAGCAGGCTGGAGATAGCAAAATGTACCATTTCAAGCTGTATCTTGCACAGGAAAGCACCTGGTAAGGAGATCAGTTTGTCCAGGCAGCTGAGGAACAGCCCAGCAGAACCAGGAGCAGACAAAAACTTACATTTCAAGGGGCAGAATCCATACATCTTGTCCACATCAAAGTTTGAAGTGGTTCCACACCAGAACCAGCCATCAGATCTGCCAGCATCTGTGCAGTCAGCATACCACTGGTCACCAAACTTGAAAGGGAAGACACAAGGAGCTCCATTGGCATTTCCTTTCACTGTGTAGGTATCTAAGAAGACACAAGCATTTCAGAATGCATGAGCAGCAGTAAGCACAGGATCTAGAACAGGATACAGATCAGCTGCCAGTTTAGTGTACAACCTGCACCAGAAATGGGACACTGAGCATTTTATCCTCTAAGCTGATCCCCATGCCCACAGCAGGACAGGTTTATATTGCTTCAGGAGAGCACTGACCAGATCTGACTAAGCTGGGACAGGAGCCTTCCTCTGCTACTTTTTACTGCATAACAATCAAGAGTACAAAACCCACATAGTTAAGCACAAACAGCTGCTGCTGCTTCTTTCAGCAACCCATTGAGCTGTTGACCACCTTAGACAGGGAAGAACATGGAAGGACAGGGGCCTGATGGAGAGGGGCCAGAGGAGGCCACAGAAATGCTCAGGGGGTTGGAGCAGCTCTGCTAGAAGGACAGGCTGAGGGAGCTGGGGGTGTTCAGCCTGGAGAAGAGAAGGCTCCAGGGAGACCTAAGAGCAGCCTGCCAGTACCTGAAGGGGGCCTACAGGAAGGATGGAGAGAGGCTGTCCCAGACACCTGCAGGGACAGGAGCAGGGGCAATGGCTTCAAACTAGAGCAGAGCAGATTGAGATTGGATGTGAGGAACAAGTTCTGCACCAGGAGGCTGGTGGAACACTGGCACAGGTTGCCCAGGGAGGTGGTTGGGTCTCCATCCCTGGAGAGTCTGGAGAGGGCTCAGGGCAACCTGATCCAGTGGAGGATGTGCCTGCTGAGTGCAGAGGGGTTGGATTGGATGAGCTCTGGAGGTCCCTTCCAGCTCAGGCTATTCTCTGATTCTGTGTACATGGACACTTGGAAGATGCACAGCCCAGAGTGACTCCAATAACCCATGCTCAGATAAAATTGCCACTGGCATCTGAAGATCATTTTTGCTTCATGAGAAACCTGACTCTGTGAAACTGATCAAAGCAACTGCAGAAACTGCTCAAGGAACTGGAGCAGTCTTCTGTATGTGCACACAGAATGGGGCAGCACTGATGGGAAGACACAGAGAGGAGCACCACCTGCCAGAGACTACTGGAGAAGTGGCACACCAAGGTCACTGCCTCACAGAGCTTCTAGCAAACCAAGGAAGCAGGAATGGCTTCCCCCCTGCCTCCTTTCACCTGATCTGCTCTTCTAGGGTTCTTTTACTCTGGCCAAGGACAAGTTATGTCACCAGCCACTGTGTAAAGCACACAAAAAGCATCCATCCCTCCCTCTGGGACCATTTCTGCCTATCCCAGAACACTAACTGGGAAGGCAGAGGTATTCCCAGGGAGTTGCCATCATGATGTTTGTGTGTATGAGACAACTCCTTTCAAACTCAACTCTTTAAAACAGATAAAATAACTGTTTAGGAAGAGCCTGGATGGGGCCTTTGGTGCCATGGTTGAGTTGATTTGACAGTGCTGGGTAAGAGGTTGGACTTGATGATCTTGAAGGTCTTTTCCAACCTGGTTAATTCTATTCTATTCTATTCCATTCTATTCTATTCTATTCCATTCTATTCCATTCTATTCTATTCCATTCCATTCCATTCCATTCCATTCCATTCCATTCTACTCCATTCCATTCCATTCCACTCCTTTCCATTCCATTCCATTCCATTCCTTTCCATTCCATTCCATTCCATTCCATTCCATTCCACTCCATTCCACTCCATTCCATTCTATCCTATTCCTTTCCATTCCATTCCATTCCATTCCTTTCCATTCCATTCCATTCCATTCTATTCCATTCCGTTCCATTCCATTCCATTCCATTCCATTCTATCCTATCCTATTCCATTCCATTCCATTCCATTCCATTCCATTCCATTCCTTTCCATTCCATTCCATTCCATTCTATTCCATTCCGTTCCATTCCATTCCATTCCATTCCATTCCATTCCATTCCATTCCATTCCATTCCATTCCATTCCATTCCATTCCATTCCATCCTATTCCTTTCCATTCCATTCCATTCCATTCCTTTCCATTCCATTCCATTCCATTCTATTCCATTCCATTCCATTCCATTCCATTCCATTCCATTCTATCCTATCCTATTCCATTCCATTCCATTCCATTCCATTCCTTTCCATTCCATTCCATTCCATTCTATTCCATTCCGTTCCATTCCATTCCATTCCATTCTATCCTATCCTATTCCATTCCATTCCATTCCATTCCATTCCATTCCATTCCATTCCATTCCATTCCACTCCATTCCATTCCATTCTATCCTATTCCTTTCCATTCCATTCCATTCCATTCCACTCCACTCCATTCCATTCTATCCTATTCCTTTCCATTCCATTCCATTCCATTCCTTTCCATTCCATTCCATTCCATTCCATTCTATTCCATTCCATTCCATTCCATTCCATTCCATTCCACTCCATTCCATTCTATCCTATTCCTTTCCATTCCATTCCATTCTATTCCATTTCATTCCTTTCCATTCCATTCCATTCCATTCCATTCCATTCCTTTCCATTCCATTCCATTCTATTCCATTCCATTCCATTTCATTCCATTCCATTCCATTCCATTCTATCCTATTCCATTCCATTCCTTTCCATTCCATTCCATTCCATTTCATTCCTTTCCTTTCCATTCCATTCCATTTCATTCCTTTCCATTCCATTCTAATCCATTCCATTCAATTCCATTCCATTCTACTCCATTCCATTCCATTCTATTCTATTCCATTCCATTTCATTCCTTTCCATTCCATTCTAATCCATTCCATTCCATTCCATTCCACTCCATTCTATTCTATTCCATTCCATTTCATTCCTTTCCATTCCATTTCATTCCATTCCATTCCATTCTATCCTATTCCATTCCATTCCTTTCCATTCCATTCCTTTCCATTCCATTCCATTCCATTCCATTCCTTTCCATTCCATTCCATTCCTTTCCATTCCATTCCATTCTACTCCATTCCATTCCATTCCATTCCATTCCATTCCATTCCATTCTATTCCATTCCACTCCATTCTATTCTATTCCGTTCCATTTCATTCCTTTCCATTCCATTCCATTCTACTCCATTCCATTCCATTCCATTCCTTTCCATTCCATTTCATTCCTTTCCATTCCATTCCATTCCATTCCATTCCATTCTGTTCTATTCTGTTCTAATTTTATTCTATCTTCTTTCTTGTCTAACACTTCACTGCCAACTGGGAGACTTAATTCAAACATCCAGGAAGGCATCTTCAACATGCTGGAGGTGAAGACATCAAGAGTTAACTATTGCCTCACAGCAGAGTTGCTATTTGGAATCACAGAACTGTCAGGGCTGGAAGGGACCTCAAGGATCAGCCAGGTCCAACTCCCCTGCCATGGGCAGGGACACCTCACACTACAGCAGGTTGCTCACGGCCACATCCAGCCTGGCTGCAAAAGCCTCCAGGTTTACTCCCCAAGGAAAAGAGACAAACATATCACCTACAGCCTGCACACTTCCACTACACCTTTCTGCACACATGGGAATAGTAACAGTTGTCATTAGCTGTTGTGTTTTGAGTAGCTATAAGGATATAGAACTATATATAACAGTAGTCATGAGGTCTTGGTGACAGGTTGGACTTGATGATCCTTGAGGTCTTTTCCAACCTTGTTGATTCTATGATTCTATATCACAGGCTCACAGGATGGTAGAGGTTGGAAGGGACATCTGGAGATCATCCAGTCCAACCCCCCTGCCAGAGCAGGACCACAGAATCCAGCACAGTTCACACAGGAATATATTAATGACTATATGACTACATTGATAACTATATGAGTATATTAATGGCTCTGTGACTGTATTAATGCCTAGCTAGAATAGCCAGAGCCCCTTTTATTTCCCCTCATGATACAAACCATGACCATGCTTGGTGAGTTGTCTACCAGAACTCTGAAAGTCTGGGCAACAAAAGCAAAAAGACCCCCTCACAAAACATAAAACCCAGACTGAGGGCTTGCTGGCCTCAGCAGCAGTCACACTCATCACCCATTAATAGTGAAGAGGTGATTGGGAACAGTCAGCATGGCTTCACCAAGGGCAAATCCTGCCTGACCAACCTGGTTGCCTTCTCTGAACAGGTGACAACATTAATAGCTGAGGGGAGAGCAGCTGCTGTTGTTTACCTGGAGCTGAGCAAAGCCTTCCACACTGTCCCACACCACATCCTGGTCTCCAGGCTGGTGACACATGGGTGTGATGGGTGACCACCAGATGGATAAGGAACTGGCTTGATGGCTGCACCCAAAGAGTGGCTGTCCATGGCTCCATGTCCCAGGGGAGGCCAGGGACAAGCAGAGTCCCTCAGGGATCAGTCCTGGGACCAGGCTTGTTCAACATCTTTGTGGGTGCCATGGACAGTGGCACTGAGTGCAGCCTCAGCAAGTTTGCTGATGACACCAAGCTGTGTGGTGCAGCAGACACAGTATCACAGTATCACTTAGGTTGGAAAGGACCTCGAGGATCATCGAGTCCAACCTATCAACACAGACCCCATGACCAGACCATGGCACCAAGTGCCACGTCCAATCTCCCCTTGAACGCCTCCAGGGTCGATGACTCAACCACCTCCCTGGGCAGCCCATTCCAATGATGAATGACTCGCTCGGTGAAGAACCTCCTCCTCACCTCGAGTCTAAACAGCTGGAGGGAAGGGAGGCCATCCAGAGGAACCTGGACAGTCTGGAGAGGTGGGCACAAGCCAACCTCAGGAGGTTCAACGAGACCAAGGGCAGGGTCCTGCAGCTGGGTGGAGGCAATCCCAGGCACAAATCCAGGCTGGGCAGGGACTGGCTGGAAAGCAGCCCTGAGGAGAGAGACTTGGGGGTGCTGGGGGAGGAGAAGCTTACCAGGAGCTCTCAGTCTGCACTTGCAGCCCAGAAAGCCAATCAGATCCTGGGCTGCATCAGGAGAAGTGTGGCCAGCAGGGCAAGGGAGGTGATCCTCCCCCTCTGCTCAGCCCTGGTGAGACCCCACCTGGAGTACTGCCTCCAGTTCTGGAGCCCCTATGACAAGAGGGATCTGGAGGTGCTGGAAGGTGTCCAGAGAAGGGCCAGGAGGATGAGCAGAGGGCTGGAGCACCTCTCCTGTGAGGACAGACTGAAGGAGTTGGGGCTGTTCAGTCTGGAGAAGAGAAGGCTCCCAGGTGACCTCATTGTGGCCTTCCAGGATCTGAAGGGGGCTACAGGAAGGCTGGGGAGGGACTGCTCAGGATCTCAGGGAGTGATAGGACTAGGGGGAATGGAATGAAGCTGGAGGTGGGGAGATTCAGGCTGGAGGAGAGGAGGAAGTTCTTCCCCATGAGAGTGGTGAAGCCCTGGAATGGGTTCTCCAGGGAGGTGGTTGGGGCCCTGTCCCTGGAGGTGTTTAAGGCCAGGCTGGCTGAGGCTGTGGCCAGGCTGATGTAGTGTGGGGTGTCCCTGCCCATGGCAGGGGGGTTGGAACTAGATGATCCTCGTGGTCCCTTCCAACCCTGAATGATACTATGATACTATGATTAATGAGATGAAGGCAGCTCTGTGCTTCTCCACACCACAACCAGACAGCAGGGAAAGGAGCTGGGAAGGCAGACATCAACGCACAGCACCTTACCTTGGTAGCCTCGAGAGCACAGATCGTCTGTGGTGCCGTAGACCTTCCACCTGCTCCACAAACCAGATCCCTTGTACAGCATAATGTTCCTCTCCTGTCTGTTTCCATAGTTGAAAAACAGATCTTCCCCTTGGATGGCAAAGAGAGTCTCATTCCTGCATTCCCAGCGCTGGAGCTCACTGGCCTGGTCGCAGGGGTACAGGGTGATGGGGACCCAGTCTTTCTTCGAAGGCACTCCCAAGCACAGTTTGAGTGCTACACTCATCAGCTGGTGAGCTGAGACCCACCTGAATTTCTGTGCCTCATTTTCTTGCACACAGGGGGCAGTTGTCACCGAGTTAGAGCTCTGAGCCAGCACACAGCGCTTGTGGTCTTCGTTGTAGATTAAGAAGATGCTAGGATCTGCAAGGCAAAGGACACTGCAATCACTTGGCCTGAAGCAGGCTGAGGAGACTAAATGAAAGATGAACCTGGACATCAGTAAATTTGCTGACGACACCAAGCTGGGGGCAAGAGTTGATCTGCAGAGGGACCTGGCCAGGCTGGACAGATGGGCAGAGGCCAAGGGCAGGAGACTGAACACATCCAAGTGCCAGGTGCTGCACATTGGCCACAACAACCCCAGGCAGTGCTACAGGCTGGGGTCAGAGTGGCTGAGAGCTCCCAAACAGAGAGGGACCTGGGGGTGCTGGTTGATGGTAGGCTGAACATGAGCCTGCAGTGTGCCCAGGCAGCCAGGAGGGCCAATGGCATCCTGGCCTGCATCAGGAAGAGTGTGGCCAGCAGGAGCAGGGAGGTCATTCTGCCCCTGTACACTGAAAGCCCTGCAAGCATTGCTTCACAGCTCTGCACCACTGCTCTCCTAGAAGCTTGAAAAGCTCACACCTCTCAGACTTGGAGTGCAGCATTTCTCAGCCCCAAGACTGAGAATTTCTCCTCTCTGATCCTTCTGGGATAACATTTTAGGGCAGTGACTTGCAAGTTCTCCAGATTTTAGGTCACAGTGTTAAAGGCTGAATAAGGTCTGAAAGCTCTGTTGCAGGTGGGCTCCAAACCAGGCCAGAGAAGCACTCACTCCTGTGACTCTGTGGACTGAAGCTAATGAACAGAGTATTTTCAATCTAACACATCCAACAAATGCTGCAAGAGGTAAATGTTTAAGGTGGATCACAGAAAACTTTCCTCTCTCTGCTGAGCCTCCAGTCTGGAAATGATCACATTTTCTGCAGGAGAACAATCTGGGAACAAATAATCTCAGAGAAAGAGCTGACCTAGACTGATCACATCTATGGTGCTGTTTCCTTCTCCTGTCCTTTGGCTTTCAGCTCACTGGGGGGGGAAGGGGGGGGGAGTGTGAAACTGATGAGCACTGGGTACAGAAATTGCTGCCTTTTGCCAACCTGCTTTGCTCACAGACAATACAAGGAAATGTATAATTATCACTGCTGCTGATAGCTTTTTTCATCCTGCTTTTCCAGGAGCATTTAGCACTGTGTTATTGTAAACTGATATATGCAATGCTTGCAACTCTCCTCTTCCTGAAACTCAAAGGCTTGGGGTAAGAGGTGTCAGACATGTTCACATCTGGGCAAAACACTGCCTGAGCTCTCAAACTGCTAGAGTTGTGTTTGTGCCCAAAAGAGAGACAGAGAATCATAGAATTGTCAGGGCTGGAAGGGACCTCAAGGCTCAGCCAGTTCCAACTCCCCTGCCATGGCCAGGGACACCTCACACCACAGCAGGTTGCTCACAGCCACATCCAGCCTGGCTGCAAACACCTCCAGGCAGGAGACTTCCACCACCTCCCTGGGCAACCTCTGCCAGGCTCTCACCACCCTCATGGGCAACAACTTCTTCCTCACAGCCAATCTCAATCTCCCCACTTCTAGTCTTGCTCCATTCCCCCCAGTCCTACCACTCCCTGACACCCTCAGAAGTCCCTCCCCAGCTTTCTTGGAGCCCCTTTCAGATCCTGGAAGGCCACCAGAAGGTCTCCTCAGAGCCTTCTCCTCTCCAGCCTGCACAACCCCAACTCTCTCAGGCTGCCTCCAGAGCAGAGCAGCTCCAGCACTCTGCTCCTCCTCCTGGCCCTTCTCTGGACACCTTCCAGCCCTCCAGATCCTTCCTGGCACAGAGGCTCCAGAACTGGCCCCAGAGCTCCAGCTGTGGTCTCAGCAGAGTGGAGCAGAGGGGCAGAATCCCCTCCCTGGCCCTGCTGGCCACACTTCTCTTGCTGCAGCCTAGGCTCTGCTTGGCTCTCTGGGCTGCAAGTGCTCCCTGCTGGCTCCTGCTGAGCTTCTCCTCCCCCAGCACCCCCAAGGCCTTTTCTTCAGGGCTGCTCTCAATACCATTCCTTATTTTATGCAGTTATGCAGTGTTGAAGAGAGGATGTTATGCACATGAGGTAGTCCAAAGTCAAAAGCCTGGATTGCTGCATCCAAGCCTGAATGGGTGCAGGAGTTTATGCTCAGAAACAAGGTTAGAAAGCTGAACAAAAAGGTCTGGCCAGTGAAACAAAGAAACAAAAATAATCATTAAACCTAGGAAAAGACATCTTTGGCCCCCTGCTATTCTGACTTCACCTTTAGGAAGCGTGGCCAGTGAGTAAATGCAACACAGCTACTTCCAAGAGGGCCTGCAAGCCCCTGATGGGGTAAGAGAGAGGTGAGCAGCTAAAGGGCAACACAGCCCAGCAGGCACTGCAAATAAGTTGGCATCCAAACAGGACAGAGCCAGAGGGAGCAGGATGCAGGAGCAACCGTGGCAGAGACTGCAGCTGCAGGACTTCCTTCCCCTCAGAGCTGCTCCTGCCTCAGTGCCCTCACAGCAGGCTCACAGCGTGCTCCTGTACTGCTCTGCTCTCCAGCTTCATTGCTGTGTTTGCCCTGCCTGCTGGGACATGAAAGGGGATTCCCACACAACACACTTGTGGAAGTTACCACTCCAGGAGACTATGAAACAAGCCAGGTCCCTGTGCCCTGGCAGCTCCTCTCTATGAACACTTGATGCCACCCCTGCCAGCATGATTGGTACCTGTGGGATGAGTGGAGCAGAACTATTGCCCTAACCATTAACTGTGCAGCACTGTGCTGCAGCAACGCTGGCACCACAGCTCCTGGGCGAGTTGCAGGCTGTGCCTGGAAAAGCTTCCACAGGTCTTGAACAGAAAGTAGTAGACTGTAAATAAATCACCCCTGGATGTAAAAGAGGGAAATAATGATCAGCTCTAAAGAATGCCATGGGAGAGGTCATAAACAGAAGGCTAGGAAGGTAAAGTAGGGGTAGGGAGGGGGAGCAGGGAAGGGGAAGCTCTTATCAGCCCCCTGGTTTGTGCTGTTTATGCATGGTGAATACCTGCAAGTGTTGTATATTCTGTGTATATTCTGTATGTAGCTCATTGTAGATTGTACTCTGGTTGTGAATTCAGCTGCACTTGCTCCCAGCTGAGCTGCTCTGGCACTTTTATGCTGGGGGGTGAATTTTCAACCCAGCACAGCTCCCGTGCCAGTGCACCATTCCTCACTACAGAGGAGCTGCAGGTGGTGCACTGAGAGGTTCACCACAGCCTGGCCACCAGCACCACAGGCTCAGCAGTTTGAATCACATCCACTTCTAACAAACTAGTTCATACTTTGAAGATTACTCCTGGAAAGAGGCTCTTTAAAATGCAGAGGGGCATCCAAGCCACTGGAACTAGCTGATCCCACTGCTATAACCCATCCAGGCAGATCTCCAGCATCATTGCCCTCAACACTCCTAAACAGATCCTAACAGTATTTCTCACAAGCTTTCCTTCTTCTTCACCCACTACACTCTGTCTTTTTGCCTGCCTCTGGCCCCAGTTTGTATCTGCAGCACTGAGCCACTTGCTGTAAAATCTCCCTGGCCAAGTGTCTTTTGCCCAGCAGAGATTTCCAGCAAGCCAAGGCAGCTCCACACTCTGCAGCATCTGCAGACTCTCACAGACACTGCCAGTGTAAATCAAGCAGTGACTCACGAAGCCAATGAAGTGCCACCAGGGCTAGACACCAATGGAGAACACCAGAAGAGCACCCCAAAAGCCAGACACAAGAGAGGGGACACCACTGAGGCAGCAAGCAGGGAGGGTGACTGTCTTCAGGCAGAGAGAGCCTATAATGAGCGCTGCTAATCACACCAAGCAAGAAAGCTTGCACGGCAGGGTTACGAAGCTGTGCTTCAGCAGACCTCAAACTGGAGGCTGGAGATGCTGAGAGGCTTCCCGGAAAGGCAGAGGGAAATTTTTCCCTGCAAAAGAGCAGTGCTGTGACAAACACGGCAGCGCTCAGGGCAAGGGGATGCCAGCTGCAGCTCTCACCAGGGAACAGCTTGTTTGTGCTCTCACAGCTCTAATCCATGCCAACACCTCAGCTGCTGGAACGCCCCCACAGAAGCCATCACCTGCAAGCAGGTCCCCAGGCCCACGGAAGAGCACTGGGAGAGCCCCAGTGCCAAACCCCTCTGCCCCTCTGCAGCCTGTGGTGGTGAGGAGGTAGCTGAGGGACAGCTGGGGGTTGGTGCGAAACCCATCAGGACCGAGTCCTTGGAGCGGCAGGGAAACCGAGGCACCGCCGGTGCCAGCTCTGCTTGGCACCCACAACGCCACCGGCCCAGAAAGGCTGCTTTGTGGGGCAGCTTCGCCCACCGGGCACAGCAGGCTGTGGGCAGGCAGCCGGGGCCGAGGCACCTCCGGCAGCACCGAAGGGGTTAAGGCAGCCACGGGCACCCTGCGTGGACGCTCCTCACCCCACCCCACGCCTCGGGGCAGGCTGGGCTGGATGCTCGCCGCAGGTCTTCTCCCGTCCCGTCCCGTCCCGTCCCGCAGGGCCCCGCGGGCACTCACCGGGCAGCGGCAGCACCCGGGGCAGCAGCGCCAGCAGCAGCAGCAGCAGGGCAGCAGCCATGGCCCGGCGCGCAGCAGGGAGGGTCCCGCCGGGCAGCTCCGGCACTTGTGCAGGGCTGGCGGCTCGGGGAGAGCTCTGCGCTGGGAATGATAAGGAAATATCCTGTCACATGGGGCGCTTCGGAATAACAGGAATTCGCTCTTCAAACTTTGCTTTCCTAAGCCGATTTTCTGCTCCCCCCGCCTCGGCGGAGGGAAGAGCCTCCCTCCCGGCACACGCAGGTGACAAAGCTGCGATAGCTGAGGGCAGGGCCGGTGCGGTGCCGTCGTGCTGCTGGGGGCTGTGTCCTCCGGCAGCCCTGCGTGTGGGTCCCCGGTCTGTTCCCCGGGCGAAGCGGCCACGGCCGCGCCGGGAGCGCAGGGCAGCTTCTGTGCCCTCCGCAGCGAACCCCCAGCTGGAGCGGCTGCGTTCAGCGGGCAGCCAGGGCGCGGGAGCAGCAGGGACCTACTTTTGGGACAGCAGGATTTGGGTTGCTCCCCCACGCCCCGTCACCCATCACTCCTCCCCCGGGTACCAGCAGGTTGCTCCAACCAGCGCCAGGGAGGGGAGCGCAGGGCGGCGGCCGGGGCTGGAGCCGGGGCTGGAGCCGCGGCGGGGGCTGGAGCCGGGGCCGGGGCTGGGGCTGGGGCTGGAGCCGGGGCTGGAGCCGGGGCTGGAGCTGGAGCCGGGGCCGGGGCCGGAGCCGGAGCCAGAGCTGGGACTGGGGCCGGAGCCGTGGCGGGAAGAGCCGGAGGGGACGCATGGGCTCCAAGGAGGCATTTTGTGAGCTCCAATAGATTAAACTCAACCCATTTGTTTCTCTGTTCTCCTGGCTGCCGTGGCTGTGTCTGCTGCTGCAGGATTCAAATCCTGCTCGTGAATCACAGCCTGAGAAAAGCAGAACGTGCCTGGATGTGTTCCTGTGTTCCTGCCCTGGGTGACAGGGGGGTTGGACTAGATGATCTCTCGAGGTCCCTTTCAGCCCTTAACACTCTGGGATTCTGCCTCCTGAGCTGAGCTTTTGGGAGCTGGAGCACCTAGGGGGCATTAAGGAATCTTTCAGTAAAGCTGCCTTTAAAGCACAACCTGCCTTGACGTTTGAGACCTCCCCATGTGCTTGTCTGGGGCAGTAGGATGCTATTCCTTAAAGGCTGTGAGCAATCCGTGGTCTGAAGGGTCCCAGGTGGATTGGGAGCCTTGCTGCTCTGTTACATAGAGTGGCTTTTGTGCTGTGTGGGACTAGCTGAGCACTGAGAGCCATGACTGTGACTGTGCCAAGCATCAAACGTCCCAGGTGCTGCAGAGCAGCTCTGCCTGCACTGCTGTGCACTCAGAAATCTCTGCTTTGGAGATCTCAGAAAGCCTCCTTTCTGGAAGCTGTGGATGGAAAAGGAGAGCACATGCAGGGAAAGTGGCTGGCTCTTTGAGAGTCATATCACAAATTGTATCTGCTGATCTTTGGAGACAGACTGTTTGCAAAGGCCTGCAGGGACAGGAGCAGGGGCAATGGCTTCAAACTAGAGCAGAGCAGGTTGAGATTGGATGTGAGGAACAAGTTCTGCACCAGGAGGGTGGTGGAACACTGGCACAGGTTGCCCAGGGAGGTGGTTGAGGCTCCATGGCTGGAGATACTCAAGGTGAGGCTGGACAGGGCTGTGGGCAACCTGATCTGGTGGAGGATGTCCCTGCTGAGTGCAGAGGGGTTGGACTGGATGAGCTTTGGAGGTCCCTTCCAACCCAGCCCAGTCTGTGATTCTAGGATCTGACCTACTCTCAGGGGAAGATTTTCTCTCTTGTGAGATAAAAGGATTCAGCAAAGTCTCAGGCTGCAGTGCTTTGTAGGCAAAGCAGTACCAGAAGCCCAAGCTGCTAGCTACTGACAAGATCCCTGCCCCAGACAGGCATCAGTTTGCAGCTCACTGCCTGGGTACTGAGCCAGCTGCCACTGCCACTTGGAACAGAAGGGCCTGAATGAGGTCAGACCCTCTCTGCTCCTGGCACATCCAACTGGTGACCCTTCCTGGCAAAACACCCTGCAATCCTGACCCTGACAGTCAACAGGAAGGTGGAAATTGCAATCCAGATGAAATCACACCCAGACCTGAAACATCATCTGCTTGTGTTGTTTGTGTCCAAGCCAAACAACTGGATTCTCATCCATTCTCTCACATTGCCATCCAGGATGGGGTTTGGTGTTTCTCAGGTGGCATTGAGCAGTTTTCTCTGCATTTCTGATGTTTGAGTGGTCAGATATAATCAACACACACTCCAGAATGAGACCTGCCTCATTTGTATCCTCACCATGCTCACAGCACCTATCCTGTAGTGATCAGAGAATCCTAGAATCATTTCAGCTGGAAAAGCCCTCTGAGCTCATCCACTCCAGTTCAGACCATCCTCCTTAACTCTACCAATGCTGGTGCTAAACCATGGCCCTCAGCACCACATCTCTGCCTCTTGGAAACACCTCCAGAGGTTTGGGATCCTCTTACAGTGCTTGAGAACCCTCTCAGGGAAGACATTTCTTCTAATGTCCAACCTAAACCTCCCCTGGGGCTACTTGGGACCATTTCCTCTCATCCTGTCATTAGTTACTAAGGAGTAATGTCAGGTGGATGTAGGGCAGGCTGTGGATGTGGTCTGCCTGGACTGCAGCAAGGCCTTTGCCACTGTCCCCCACAGCAAACTGCTGGCCAAGCTGTCAGCCCCTGGCTGGGACAGCAGTTCTCTGAGCTGGGTTAGGAACTGGCTAGAGGCTGAGCCCAGAGAGTGGTGGTGAATGGTGCCACAGCCAGCTGGCAGCCAGGCACCAGTGCTGTGCCCCAGGGATCAGTGCTGGGCCCTGTGCTCTTTAACATCTTCATTGATGATCTGGATGAAGGGGTAGAGTCAGTCATCAGCAAGTTTGCAGATGACACCAAGCTGGGAGCAGATGTTGGTCAGTGAGAGGGCTGAAGGACTCTGCAGAGGGACCTCGACCGACTGGACAGATGGGCAGAGGCCAACAGGATGGCATTCAACAAGTCCAAGTGCCAGGGGCTGCACTTTGGCCACAGCAACCCCATGCAGAGCTGCAGACTGGGGTCAGAGTGGCTGAGAGCTGCCAAACAGAGAGGGACCTGGGGGTGCTGATTGACAGCCGCCTAAACATGAGCCAGCAGTGTGCCCAGGTGGCCAAGAAGGCCAATGGCATCCTGGCCTGCATTAGGAAGAGTGTGGCCAGCAGGAGCAGGGAAGTCCTTGTGCCCTGTGCTCAGCACTGCTCAGGCCACACCTTGAGTCCTGTGTCCAGTTCTGGGCCCCTCAGGTTAGGAAAGAGGTTGAGCTGCTGGAAGGTGTCCAGAGAAGGGCAACGAAGCTGGGGAGGGGTCTGGAGCACAGCCCTGTGAGGAGAGGCTGAGGGAGCTGGGGTTGCTTAGCCTGGAGAAGAGAAGGCTGAGGGGAGACCTTCTTGCTCTCTGCAACTACCTGAAGGGAGGTTGTAGCCAGGCAGAGGTTGGTCTCTTCTCCCAGGCAGCCAGCACCAGAACAAGAGGACACAGTCTCAAACTGTGCCAGGGGAGGTTTATGCTGGAGGTGAGGAGGAAGTTCTTCACTGAGAGAGTCATTTGTCATTGGAATGTGCTGCCCAAGGAGGTGGAGGAGTCCCCATCCCTGGAGGTGTTCAAGAGGGGATTGGATGTGGCACTTGGTGCCATGGTTTATTCATGAGGTCTGTGGTGACAGGTTGGACTTGATGATCCTCGAGGTCTCTTCCAACATCAGTGATACTGTGAGACTGTGATACTGAGTGGAGACCAACCCTCACCTGGCTCCAACCTCCTTCCAGGGAGCTGCAGAGAGCAATGAGGTCTCCCTCAGCCTCCTCTTCTCCACACTCAACACCCCCAGCTCCCTCAGCTGCTCCTCCCCAGCCTTCTTCTCCAGACTCTTCCCCAGCTCTGTTGCTCTTCTCTGAACCTGCTCCAAGACCTCAATGTCCTTCTTGCAGGTACTCAAGGTGTGGGATTCCCAGTGCTGGGTAGAGAGTGGGCAACCAGTTCCCAGGTTCTGCTAGTCACACTGTTCCTGATGCAGCCCTTCCTGCCCACCTGAGCACACTGCTATTCATTAAGCAGCTCTCTAAAAAAGACACTAATCAAATGTTTTGCAGCAGGAATTGGCAAAGTTGATGTTTTCAGATTCCTCTTCAATACTGCAGTCTCAGCTCTTTGGGACAGAAATACTCCAACATCCTCTCCATCCAGTATTGGCTGTTTGGAATGGAGCACAGCTAATGGCACTGAAGGCACTGAGAGCTGCAGCCACGCTGCTGACTGAAGGCTCACACCTCCTGGCTTGCCTAAGAAACTGCTGAAGAGTGTCCTGCCTGGAAATTTTTTTCACCATTTCCACCAAGGGCAAGGTCCTGCAGCTGGCTCAGGGCATCCCAGGCACCAATACAGGCTGGGCAGGGACTGGCTGGAGAGCAGCCCTGAAGAAAAGGCCTTGGGGGTGCTGGGGGAGGAGAAGCTCAAGAGGAGCCAGCAGGGAGCACTCACAGCCCAGAGAGCCAAGCAGAGCCTGGGCTGCAGCAAGAGAAGTGTGGCCAGCAGGGCCAGGGAAGGGATTCTGCCCCTCTGCTCCACTCTGCTGAGACCACAGCTGGAGCTCCGGGGCCAGCTCTGGAGCCTCTGTGCCAGGAAGGCTCTGGAGGTGCTGGAAGGTGTCCAGAGAAGGGCCAGGAGGATGAGCAGAGGGCTGGAGCTGCTCTGCTATGAGAACAGCCTGAGAGAGTTGGGGTTGTGCAGGCTGGAGAGGAGAAGGCTCCCAGGAGACCTAATTGTGGCCTTCCAGGATCTGCAGGGGGCTGCAAGAAAGCTGGGGAGGGACTTGTGAGGGTGTCAGGGAGGGACAGGACTGGGGGGGATGGAACAAAACTAGAAGTGGGGAGATTGAGATTGGCTGTGAGGAAGAAGTTGTTGCCCAGGAGGGTGGTGAGAGCCTGGCACAGGCTGTCCAGGGAGGTGGTGGAAGCCTCCTGGCTGGAGGTGTTTGCAGCCAGGCTGGAGGTGGCTGTGAGCAACCTGCTGTGGTGTGAGGTGTCCCTGGCCATGGCAGGGGGGCTGGAACTGGCTGAGCCTTGAGGTCCCTTCCAGCCCTGACATTTCTGTGATGCAGTGTGACCTTTAATGGTCCTTCCCAATCCACTCTGTGATTCCATGATTTTGTTTGATAATAGAGACCTTTGAATGGTGGCAGCGCAGGGCTGCATCATCCTCAGTGGGTGAGGGAAATGAGGGTGTTTGGTCTTCAGAAGAGGAGGCTGAGGGGAGACCTCCTGTGAGGAGGTTGCAGCAAGGTGGGGTTGGTCTCTCCTCACATGCAAAAAGTGACAGGTTGCCCAGGGATGTTTTTGAAGCCTTACCTCTGGAGACACTCAAGGTCAGACTTGGTGGGGTCCTGAGCAACCTAGCTGGAAGTGTCTCTGCAGGGACAGACATGATGATCTTCAGGAGTCCCTTCCAACACGATGCATTCTGTGACAGGACAAGAGCAAACTGCCTCAGGTTGTGCCAAGAGAGGCTCAGGTTGGGTCCTGGGGAAGTGTTCTTCCCAGCAAGGGTTCTCAGGCACTGGCACAGGCTGCCCAGGGAGGAGGTGGAGTCACCATCCCTGGAGGTGTTCAGGACATGTGGAGGTGGTGCTGAGGGACGTGGTTTAGTGGTAGTAGCTGAGCAGCAGTGGTGGAATTGTGAGCTCCAGGCAAGAGGTTGGACTGGATGATCTCAAAGGGCTCTTCCAACCTCAACTATTCTGATTCTGTGGTTCTGCTCTCTGTCCAAAGCCCTTTCTGCACTGGGATGCAGCTCACCAAGGCTGGCTGAGCAGTGGCTGTCGGGCTGGACTCACCAGGCAGGATAAGCCATTAGCCCACAGCAGCTGGCACTGGAACTGAGCTCCCATACAGCCACAGCTGCTTCCCACGGTGTGCTTCAGATCTGCAGAGCACCTCCTGTGGCTGCAGTGTGCCCCAGGAGCACTGCTAGCCCCGAGGAGCACACAGCTCTCCAGGAAGGGCCTCACCCAGTTCCCCTCTTTCACTTTATCCCTGCCCTCACTTCCTCACTCTTAAAATGAGATAGCCTCTACCTCCCCCGACTCAGCAGAGGAGCAAACACAGCCTGGTGTCTGCTGGGCATGGAAGATGGTGACATTCAAGAGCCAGAACTCGGCTGAGGCAGCCTCAGAGCTGTTCCTCTCTCCAGCCCTGCTGCAGTGCAATAAAAACTGTGCAGGTCCTGGAGGTCGTGGACTGAAGAGGTGTGTGGAGGAGGGTGACAGGGGCAGACAGAGGGAGGGAGGGAGGCTGCTGCTACTTGGTGTAGGAGAGAAGCTCTGATGGAAGAAACAGACCTGCAGAGGATGAGGAGAGGCTGGGATGATGCTGAGTGCTGCTGCAGAGAAGCTCATGCTGAAACAGGAGGCTGGGACTGGTGTAAAAGTCACCTTGGGGCTTAATCCATACCTGGATCTCAGGAGGCTGCTGGAGAGGCAGTAAGGAGGCTGCTCACTTTTAGCTCCATCTGCTCACCCACAGCTGAAATTGAGGGAAGTGCAGAGCCACCTCCTCTGGGTGCAGGGACTCCTGCACTAGGTCTTGGTGGAAGAAAGACAAAGACAGAAATGTAAACTTTGCTCTTTCCCTTGCAGAGTGTTGAGAACCTCTGACAGGAGACTCTAAGGCTGTAAATCACAATCTCAGGGAAGGTCACCAGCCTTGCCCTGACTTGGAGACAGGCTGGGAGAGTTGGGGTTGTGCAGTCTGGAGAGGAGAAGGCTCCCAGGAGACCTAATTGTGGCCTTCCAGGATCCGCAGGGGGCTCCAAGAAAATTGGGGAGGGACTTTTGAGGGTGTCAGGGAGGGATAGGACTGGGAGGGATGGAGCAGAACTAGAAGTGGGGAGATTGAGATTGGATGTGAGGAAGAAGTTGCTCCCCAGGAGAGTGGTGAGAGCCTGGCAGAGGTTGCCCAGGGAGGTGGTGGAAGCCTCCTGGCTGGAGGTGTTTGCAGCCAGGCTGGATGTGGCTGTGAGCAACCTGCTGTGGTGTGAGGTGTCCCTGGCCGTGGCAGGGGGTTGGAACTGGCTGAGCCTTGAGGTCCCTTCCAGCCCTGCCAGCTCTGTGATTCTGTGACTTTTGAGAAGCCTGACAGCAGCTCCATAGATTCAGACTGCATTGTGTTGGAAGGGAACCTCCAAGGGCATCTTGTCCAACTCCCCTGCAGTCAGCAGGGACACCTCCAACCAAAGCAGACTGTCCAGGGCCACAGCAAGGCTGAGCTTGAATGTCTCCAGGGGCAGAGCTTCAACCACATCCCTGGGCAGCCTGTAGTGAGTGAAGCTATTAAGCAATGCAGAAACCTGCTCAGCACCTGAAGAGCTGCCCAGAGAACTCATCTGCTGAAAACTGCCCAGTGAGCCAGTGGTGAAATGACTGACTGGAGCCAGCAGCAGCCTGATGTCAGCTCAGCTCACAGCTCAGCTCTCCACTGGTAGTGTTTGCAGCAGAAATGCCCAGTCATGAGGCAGCAAAGAGACTGGATCCCCTTTTCCTTCCCTTCTGGGAAGGGTTGGGAGGAGCCAGGGACTCTCAGCCTGCCTCAGAGCCAAGCAGAACCCCTTGCACAGGTCAGGAAAGCAACCAGCAGCACTGCTGCTGAGCCAGCTGCTTCCCATTAGAGAAAGCATTTCAAATCCTGGGGTTCCAGCAAGCTGCCTGGTGGCACTGCCACAGACAGAACAGGCACTTCCTTGGGAGTATTCATGGCTATTGGCTTTGTAACATCTGAAAGGGGAGCAGTGCTGATTCCCTGAACCACACCAGAGGATTCTGAATGCAGGGAATCAGCACTCCAGTGATGTGCAAGCAGGACTAGAATGCAGAGCCCCTGGTACTTAAGCTCAGCTCTGCTGGCAGGGGGTGCAGTCACTGCATGCTTTGCTGCACCAGTGCAAGGCCTGCTCAGCCAGCATGCTGTGTAGCTCAGCCAGGACTTGTAAAGTAGATGAGATGGTGATGCTCCTCGTGGTGAACCTGGTTTGCAGAGGGAACAGTAAAGTGCAGTCATGGAAGCAAGGGGTCAGCAGGCAGCCAAGCTCCAGTGTGGTTCTGGAAACCTCATACAAGACAAACACCAGGCAGCAGCACCCAGTCTGGGCCCAAGGCAAAACAGGTCCTGCTCCACAGACACCTCAGAGTGCCACACCACTTGCTGGGGGCACCATCTCCTCTGCACCAGCAGTGGGGCTCAGCCCTCTGTGGTGAAGAGGTGATTAGTTTATTGATTATTAATTTTGAATTAAGCAAATTAATAATTAATTAAATTATTACTAGTCGATTAATCACCATTTCATATAGCGATTCCAGTGCACGACTGTGAGATATAGCCCACGGCTGGGCTGGGCAATTTGAACCCAATTGGAACACTTACGGAATCAATTTCAATTGCAGGCACACCGGCTGCAATTCCAAAGCTTGTCCACCAGGTGGCGACTCGACAAGATGCCGCTGCTGGAACTGCATACAGAGAGACTTACAATGTGCAGACGCAACTCCAGCAGGGGCTTCAACTAGGTGCAGGCGTTAAACGTAACGCTAGGGGGCGCTGCACATGTGAGAGACCATGTCTTGTGTTTGCCTAGTGTATCAGCAACGGTGTGGCCAGCAGGAGCAGGGAAGTGATTGTGCTCTGTGCTCAGCACTGCTCAGGCCACACCTTGAGTCCTGTGTCCAGTTCTGGGCTCCTCAGGTTAGGAAGGAGGTTGAGAGACTGGAAGGTGTCCAGAGAAGGCCAACAAAGCTGGGGAGGGGTCTGGGGCACAGCCCTGTGAGGAGAGGCTGAGGGAGCTGGGGTTGCTTAGCCTGAAGAAGAGGAGGCTCAGGGGAGACCTCATTGCCCTCTACAACTGCCTGAAGGGAGGTTGTAGCCAGGTGGGGGTTGGTCTCTTCTCCCAGGCAGCCAGCACCAGAACAAGAGGACACAGTCTCAAGCTGTGCCAGGGGAGGTTTAGGCTGGAGGTGAGGAAGAAATTCTTCCCAGCAAGAGAGATTGGCCATTGGGATGTGCTGCCCAGGGAGGTGGTGGAGTCCCCATCCCTGGAGGTGTTTAAGAAAAGACTGGATGAGGCCCTTGGTGCCATGGTCTAATGGGGCTGGGTGTAAGGTTGGACTTGATGATCTTGGAGGTCTCTTCCAACCTGGGTGCTTCTGTGAGAGCTGCTCCTCTCCAAGTCCCTGACAGCAGGAGGTGGATGTTGGTGTCTTATCTGAAGTAACAAGTGATAGAACAATAAGAAATGGCCTCAAGTTGTGCCAGGGGACCTGAAGGGGCTACAAGAAGGCTGCCCAGAGAGGTTGTGGAGTCTCCTTCTGTGGAGCCTTTGCAGCCCTGTCTGGATGTGTTCCTGTGTGACCTGTGCTGGATTCTCTGCTCCTGCTCTGGCAGGCTTGGACTGGAAGCTCTCCAGAGGTCCCTTCCAATCCCTAACATCCTGTGAGCCTGAAAATCAAAGCACTGTCACTCATCTTTGCTTACAGCCTGCTAGGGACACTGTGTTTGCCATAGATTCTGGCAGAAAGTCTTTGATGTTTTGTAGGAAACTGTTTTGATGGGGAAAGTTTGTATTGATGTCTCAAATTAGCATTTGAAATGAAAGTGCCATGGAGGGAAAATGGTGCTTGAGGTGGCAGTGAAATCAGAACATTTCAAATGGGAACAGTGCCTCTGGGAGGTTCAGGGCAGGTTGGTTTGCTGGGCAGGGCTCTCCCTTCCTTGGGCAGTCCTTCTGCCAAGAGCAGCATCGGGGGGGTTCTGTCATTTGCCATCTCCACCAGCTGACAGCAGAGACTTCTGAATATTCCACAGGGCTTCTGTCATCTACAGCACTGTGAGAGTCCTTGGATTCACAGAAGGGCTTGGGCTGGATTGGAAGGCAAGATCAGCCAGTTCCAACCCCCCAGCCATGGGCAGGGACACCTCCCACCAGTCCAGGCTGCTCAAGGCCTCATCCAGCCTGGTCTTGAACACCTCCAGGGAGGAGGCAGCCACAGCCTCCCTGGGCAACCTGTGCCAGAGTCTCACAGCCCTCACTGCAAAGAATTTCCCCCTAATCCCCAGTCTAAATCTGTCCTCCTCAAGCTCAAAGCCACTGGTCCTTGTCCTGTCACTCCAAACCCTTGTAAAAAGTCCCTCCCCAGCTCTCCTGGAGTCCCTTCAGCTACTGCAAGGCTGCTCTGAGGTCTCCCTGGAGCCTTCTCTTCTCCAGGCTGAACAGCCCCAGCTCTCCCAGCCTGTCCCCACAGGGATGGTTCTCAGCCCTCTGATCATCTCCATGGCCTCCTCTGGCCTCTCTCCAGCAGCTCCAGGTCCTTCTTGTGCTGGGGGCCCCAGAGCTGGAGGAAGTGCTGCAGATGGGGTCTGAGCAGAGCAGAGGGGCAGAATCCCCTCCCTGTGCTGCTGCTCTCCCTGCTCTGGCTGCAGCCCATCCACGCTGCCAGGGTTACCTGCACTTAAGCCCAGAGATCACCTCCACCATCAAGGCCAGAAATGAGCCCTCTGCAGCACTCAGGTGAGTGCAGGAGGTGCTCACAGCTTGCTCCTGAAGGCACCCCAGGGCCTGTGCCATGTGCTGCTCCAGCCGGTGCGCAGGCAGAGCCAGCTGGGCAGCCTGCCAGGCAGCCAGCACGGGGACAGGGGGAGGACTCTGCCCTCCTTTCACTTCCTACTGACATTGTTTCCTTATCTCAGATTTCTGCAGAGCACTGGGCTTGAAATCCTGCACTTAAACTATCTGCATTTTCTGAGCACAGCTTGCTCCTGCAGCCCAAAAGGCGCTGGTAGCTGCTGCTCCCTGACACACAAACACTGCAGCCCTGTGCTGCAGGCAGGGCTCTTATGGGCTATTCTTCTTGGGAGCCCTGGCATCTCTTCCTGCCCGTGCTCTGTGACCAGAAGGGAGCTGAGGGATCAGTTTTCCAGGAAACCAAATCAGCAAATGTCACACAGGCTGCAGAGCAGGATGCAGTGAGCCACACTCCATACACACCCCCCCTGCTTCCTCTGCGTCCCTGGAGCTGGCACCCAAGTGGTGAGCACCAAAGGGAGGCACAGGGAGGAGAGCAAGCTGCAGTGCTTCATCAATCATGACAGCAGATCCTCCCTAAAAAATAGCTCATGCAAATCATAGAATCACAGAATGTCAGGGACTGGAAGAGACCTCCAGAGATCACCCAGTCCAAGCCCCCTGCCAGAGCAGGAGCACCCAGGGCAGGGCACACAGGAACACATCCAGGTGGGGCTGCAAAGGCTCCAGAGCAGGAGACTCCACAACCTCTCTGGGCAGCCTGCTCCAGGCCTCCAGCACCCTCACACCAAAGAAGTTTCTCCTCATCTTGAGGTGGAACCTCCTGGGTTCCAGCTTGTACATGTTGCTCTTTCTCTTATCCCTGGGCACCACCAAACAGAGCCTGGGCCCTTCATCCTAACCCCCACCCCTCTGCTATTGATAGACATTGATCAGATCCCTCTCAGCCTTCTCTTCTCCTGACTAAACAGCCCCAGGGCTCTCAGTCTCTCTTCACAGCAGAGGTTCAAGTCCCTTCATCATCACAGTCTCACAGTATCACCAAGGTTGGAAGAGACCTCAAGGATCATCGAGTCCAAGCTGTCATCACAGACCTCATGACTAGACCATGGCACCAAGTGCCACATCCAATCCCCTCTTGAACACCTCCAGGGATGGGGACTCCACCACCTCCCTGGGCAGCACATCCCAAGGGCTAACAACTCTCTCTGGGAAGAACTTTCTCCTCACCTCCAGCCTAAACCTCCCCTGGCACAGCTTGAGACTGTGTCCTCTTGTTCTGGTGCTGGCTGCCTGGGAGAAGAGACCAACCCCCACCTGGCTACAACCTCCCTTCAGGTAGTTGTAGAGGGCAATGAGGTCTCCCCTGAGCCTCCTCTTCTCCAGGCTAAGCAACCCCAGCTCCCTCAGCCTCTCCTCTGCTCAAGGCCTCTCCCCAGCCTTGTTGCCCTTCTCTGGACACCTTCAAGTCTCTCAATGTCCTTCTTAAACTGAGGAGCCCAGAACTGGACACAGGACTCAAGGTGTGGCCTGAGCAGTGCTGAGCACAGGGCACAATGACCTCCCTGCTCCTGCTGGCCACACTGTTCCTGATGCAGGCCAGGATGCCATTGGCCTTCTTGGCCACCTGGGCACACTGCTGGCTCCTGTTCAGGCAGCTGTCGATCAGCACCCCCAGGTCCCTCTCTGTTTGGCAGCTCTGAGCCACTCTGACCCCAGCCTGTAGCTCTGCCTGGGGTTGTTGTGGCCAAAGTGCAGCCCCTGGCACTTGGACTTGTTGAATGCCATCCTGTTGGCCTCTGCCCATCTGTCCAGTCGGTCGAGGTCCCTCTGCAGAGCCCTTCAGCCCTCTCACTGACCAACATCTGCTCCCAGCTTGGTGTCAGCTGCAAACTTGCTGATGACTGACTCAATGCCCTCATCCAGATCATCGATGAAGATATAAGAGAGGATTCATCCAGATCAGCAATGAAGATATAAGAGAGGATGGGGCCCAGCACTGATCCCTGGGGGCATCCCAGGCCCCCACTTATCCCTGGGCATCATCCTCACAGCTCTCTGCTGGACTCTCTCCAGCAGGTCTCTGTCTTTCTTGGACTGGGGAAATGAAAACTCAGACATGGGAACTAAATTCACTGAAAAACTGTGCTGGGTTTTGTAAGTCCATGAGGCCTATCAGCACTTGAGCAAAGCCATTACTGACACAGGCAGAAGGGGGGCTTCAGGTGGTGTTTGGGGAGGCTGCATGGCTGCCAAAGGAGCCAATCCCCCTTGATTAAAAGCAGTTTAAATGCAAGCTGTTTGTAAAAACATCAAAGAGTCAGAAACAGCCAGGTAGAAACTGTTTGAAAAGTCTGCCCTGGAAGAACTCTACTGCTTCAGGCAAGATGGCCATGGCCAGGGACACCTCACACCACAGCAGGTTGCTCACAGCCACATCCAGCCTGGCTGCAAACACCTCCAGCCAGGAGGCTTCCACCACCTCCCTGGGCAACCTGGGCCAGGCTCTCACCACCCTCATGGGCAACAACTTCTTCCTCACAGCCAATCTCAATCTCCCCACTTCTAGTTTTGCTCCATCCCCCCCAGTCCTATCCCTCCCTGACACCCTCAAAAGTCCCTCCCCAGCTTTCTTGGAGCCCCCTCCAGATCCTGGAAGGCCACAATGAGGTGTCCCTGGAGCCTTCTCCTGTCCAGCCTGCACAACCCCAACTCCCTCAGTCTGTGCTCACAGCAGAGCAGCTCCAGCCCTCTGCTCCTCCTCCTGGCCCTGCTCTGGACACCTCCCAGCCCCTCCAGAGCCTTCCTGGCACAGAGGCTCCAGAACTCCAGGGTGATCCAAGTTGTATCAAAGTGAAATCTAAACCCATGGTTGTTCCCCCCTTAGCCCCAGGAAGGGCAGGAGGAAGCCAAATGAGCACTGCCTTAAAAAATCATACTAAGGTCATTTGAAAACCAAACCAAGAGGTCACCACAGAAACCTCTGGAATCGGGGGGGGAAATAAAAAGCTTGAAGACACCTCAATTCAGAGCTGAGAGAACACAGCTCAGCAAATCACAGGATAATGCCTCTTGGGAGGAAGAGTACTTCAGGCAAGAGGCAAACAGGACTTGAAGAAGGCAGCCAGTGAGGTTTCACTTCAAGAAGCAGTGGCAGAACCCTAGCTGAGAAAGAAATGGAAGGTCATGAGAGAAAGGGGAAAAAACCCAAAGAGAGCAATTCAAAGTGCCCTGGGAAGGAGAGGAGACAAAAATACAACAACAAACAGGAAGAGAAAACCCAAAAGATTGAAGAAGAAGGCTGGGCTGAGGGTGCCTGGGAGCCCTGCAGGATCCCTGCAGTCAGACTGTGTGGCTCCTTTGAAAGATCACAGAGCAACGCAAAGCTCAGAGGGTTCAGAGCAGGACAGACAGCTCCCAGCCCAGGGCAAGGCAGTGGAAGGTACACTGGAACTAAATCCAAGACAGCACTCAAGATGAGCACCTCTGAGGCACCCTGAAGCACTTGGGGAGCAAAATTTGGAGGCAAATGTGCCACATCAAGCTTCTAGCGTGGAGGTGAGCAGCTGTGGAACCTGGAGGAAGGCCCTCAGTGGAAAGCAGGTTCCAAAGTCAGTTTCATAAGTCAGAGTATCACAGAATGGCTCAGGAAGGGCCCTCAGAGATCATCTACTCCAACCTCCCCACTATGGCAGGGACACCTCTCAAGTGGACTCAGCTGCTCAAGGTGTCATCCAGCCTGGCCTTGAATACCCCCAGGGAGGAGGCAGCCACAGCCTCCCTGGGCAGCCTGTTCCACAGTCTCACCACCCTTGTGCTGAAGAACTTCTTCCTCATCTCCACTCTAACCCTGCCCTGCCTCACTTTCCCACCACTCCTTTGGGTGGGCTCTGCACCTGTGTCAGAGGAGCCATGTCACCATGTGTGCTGCAGCACCCCCCATGAGACAGACACAAAGAACCCCAACCAGCAGCCAGGCAGTGCTGTAGCCCTGAAAAAGTGGTCCTGTCCCCAGTGTGTGAAGCCCTCAGTGAGTCTGCAGATGGCACCAGGCTGGGTGGCTGTGTCCAGCTGCTAGAGGCTGGGGAAGCTTCACAGCAGGACCTGGACAGCTGAGAGCCATGGGCCAAGGCTCACTGGAGGAAGTTCAACAAGGCCAAGGGCCAGGTCCTGCACCTGGGTCACAACAACCCCATGGGGAGCTCCAGACCTGGGGATGTGTGGCTGGAAAGCTGCAGCTGGGAGAGGGACCTGGGGGTGTTGGGTGGCAGTCCCTGAGCAGGAGGCAGCAGTGCACAGGGGCCAAGAAAGCCAAAGGCATCCTGGGCTGGGTCAGAAGCAGGGTGGGCAGCAGGGCCAGGGAGGGGATCATCCCCCTGTGCTCAGCACTGGGGAGGCCACAGCTGGAGTGCTGTGTTCAGCTCTGGGCCCTCCCTGCAGGAAGGCCACTGAGGGGCTGGAGCCTGTGCAGAGCAGGGCAGGCAGGCTGGAGAAGGGCCTGGAGCCCCTGGGCTAGAGGAGGGGCTGAGGGAGCTGGGGGTGTTGAGGCTGGAGAAGAGGAGGCTGAGGGAGACCTCCTTGCTCTCTGCAGCTCCCTGCAGGGAGGTTGCAGTGAGGAGGGGACAGCCTCTGCTCCTGGGTGTCAAGGGCCAGGAGCAGAGGCAATGGTTGCAAGCTGCCCCAGGGGAGGTTCAGGCTGGATGCTAGGAAATCTTTCTTGCCTGGAAGGGTTCTGAGGCCTTGGAATGTTGTGGCCAGGGCAGTGCTGGAGTCCCCATCCCTGGAGGTGTTGAAGCAGTGTGTGGAGCTGGTGCTTAGGGCCATGGTTTGGTGCTGAGCCTGCAGTGCTGGGTGGAGGTTGGCCAGGCTGAGCCTGCAGGTCTCTTCCAGCCAGATGTGTTCTGTGCTTCATTGCAGCTCTGCAGAGAGAGGGTCCAGGCAAAACCAGTGCCCTGTGAGCTCCATGGGCAGTGGCCTATGGAGAGTACAAGTATCAAAGGAGCAGGGTACCTGGGGTAACATCACCTAAGTCTTTGTGTGGATGGTGCCTCGGTTTGCACAGCTCCTGGCAGTAAGGAACTCCTCGGTGCAGCTCAGCTTCTGCTGCTGGAGGCGTGGGGCTTAGTGTCACACTCCCCACGGGTCATGGGGAGGACACGTTGGTGTTTTGATCTCTGTTCAACCCTTTTTCTGCTTGGCAGGACGAGGCAGTAGCTAAAAAGGTTGGCATAAATTTGCTGCGTTTAGACACCGCCCTTGATTCCTTGATTCTTAGCTCTTTCTGTTTCTGTTACTCGGAGCTCATCCCATCCCCGCTCAGTTTCAGTGGCCTTCCATTCCCCTTCCCCTGCTCCCAGGCTGGTTGATGATAAACTCATTCACACCACTGCCCTGGGCCTGCCCCTGGCCGCCGGGGACGCTCCGGGAGGCGCCAGGGGCCGGCGGGGCGCGGGGGGAGCTGCCGCAGGGGCTGGGGCCGGGGCCGGGGCCGGGGCTGGGGCCGGGGCTGGAGCCGGAGCTGGGGCCAGGGCTTTGTGTTCACTTCTCCGCGGGCCGGAACCTTCCTTCTGCGGCAGCACGGAAGGGCTGGAGACTCGGCCCGGCGGGCACGGAGCGGTTTCAGTGCGGGACCGGAGGGCACGGAGCACGGAGCGGTTTGAGTGTGGGACCGGAGGGCACGGAGCGGTTTGAGTGCGGGACCGGCGGGCACGGAGCGGTTTGAGTGAGGGACCGGAGGGCACGGAGCGGTTTGAGTGCGGGACCGGAGGGCACGGAGCGGTTTGAGTGCGGGACCGGCGGGCACGGAGCGGTTTGAGTGCGGGACCGGCGGGCACGGAGCGGTTTGAGCGGGGCACCGGCGGGCACGGAAGGCGCCGGACGGGACGGCATGGCGGCGTGGGGGCTGCTGGCGCGGCTCGGTGCCCGGCTGCGGGCCGTGGCCGCCGTTCCTCCTCCCGGCAACAGGTAGCTGAACGGCACGGCGCGGCAGAGCCCTTGGTCCCTCTCGTAGCCTGGCCATG
This sequence comes from Melanerpes aurifrons, assembly GCA_011125475.1. Classification (NCBI taxonomy): domain Eukaryota; kingdom Metazoa; phylum Chordata; class Aves; order Piciformes; family Picidae; genus Melanerpes; species Melanerpes aurifrons. The sequence goes on along the minus strand of WWNC01000015.1, from coordinate 1,384,975 downwards.
AGACTCACCCTGCCCGCTCCCTTCCCTTCCCTTCCCTTCCCTTCCCTTCCCTTCCCTTCCCTTCCCTTCCCTTCCCTTCCCTTCCCTTCCCTTCCCTTCCCTTCCCTTCCCTTCCCTTCCCTTCCCCCTTCCCTTCCCTTCCCTTCCCTTCCCTTCCCTTCCCTTCCCTTCCCTTCCCCCGCTCCGCTCTCCCACCTCGACCCCGATCCCTTCCCCTCCCCTCCCACCTTCCCCGCTCCTTCCCCTCCACCCCCGTCCCGCCGCTGTCTGTCCGGTCTCCGCCGTTAGGGGAGCTCTGGTTAGGCCTCTGCCCTGGTTAGGCCACACCTTGAGTCCTGTGTCCAGTTCTGGGCTCCTCAGGTTAGGAAGGAGGTTGACTTGTTGGAAGGTGTCCAGAGAAGGGCAACAAAGCTGGGGAGGGGTTTGGAGCACAGCCCTGTGAGGAGAGGCTGAGGGAGCTGGGGTTGCTTAGCCTGGAGAAGAGGAGGCTCAGGGGAGACCTCATTGCTCTCTGCAACTCCCTGAAGGGAGGTTGTAGCCAGGTGGGGGTTGGTCTCTTTTCCCAGGCAGGCAGCACCAGAACAAGAGGACACAGTCTCAAGCTGTGCCAGGGGAGGTTTAGGCTGGAGGTGAGGAAGAAATTCTACACAGAGAGAGTGATTGCCCATTGGAATGTGCTGCCCAGGGAGGTGGTGGAGTCACCATCATTGGAGGTGTTGAGGAGGAGACTTGCTGGGGTGCTTGGTGCCATGGGTTAGTTGATTAGGTGGTGCTGGATTGGTTGATGGGTTGGACACCATGATCTGGAAGGTCTCTTCCCACCTGGTTCATTCTAACTTCTCTCTGGGTACAGCCTGTTGGCAGCACCTGGGGCATGTGGATGTGCAGGCTGGAGGGAGCCAGGCTGAGTGCAGGCACACTGGAGCGCTGGTGACAGCCCCAGCAGCCAGGGCAGCTGCGGCAGGAGCTGTGCGCTGGGACTCAGCCCCCACGGGAGGCTGGCAGCCGCCTGGGCTCGCCCTTGTGGCTGGCCACCTGAGTTCCCTGAGCAGTGTGAAGTGGCAGAGGCCTGAGAAGCATCCAAGCTTCCCTTAACAGATGATTGCAGTCCAGTTAAAGAGCTGTGGCTGTTCAGCAGTGCACCTGAAGTTACAGAGGTAGTGACTCAGGAGGGCAGCTCAGGCAGTGTCAGCCTGCAGCACAGGAGGCCAAGGGCAGCCTGGGCTGCAGCCAAAGCAGCTTGGCCAGAGATGGAGAGAGAGGATCCTGCCTCTCTGCTCTGCTCTGGGCAGACCTCACCTGCAGGGCTCTGTCCAGCTGTGGACCTGATGAAGGAGGTCAACAGGAGGATCAGGGGGTTGGAGCAGCTCTGCTATGAGGCCAGGCTGAGGGAGCTGGGGGTGTGCAGCCTGGAGAAGAGAAGGCTCCAGGGAGACCTAACAGCAGCCTGCCAGGACCTGAAGGAGCTACAAGAAGGCTGCAGAGAGACTGTTTGCAAAGGCCTGCAGGGACAGGAGCAGGGGCAATGGCTTCAGACTAGAGCAGAGCAGATTGAGATTGGATGTGAGGAACAAGTTCTGCACCAGGAGGGTGGTGGAACACTGGCACAGGTTGCCCAGGGAGGTGGTTGAGGCTCCATGGCTGGAGATATTCCAGGTGAGGCTGGACAGGGCTGTGGGCAACCTGATCTGGCTGGGGATGTCCCTGCTGAGTGCAGAGGGGTTGGACTGGATGAGCTCTGGAGGTCTCTTCCAAGCCAGCCCAGTCTGTGATGCTGTGACTTCCTTATTGATCCCTGCTCCAAATGCTGCCTGACAAATGCAGACCCCCAGGCTGTATACAGAGGCTGCCAACAGGAGATGGTGATGAAAGCCTCCCTGAAGCTGAATCAACCAACCTCCTGCACTGCCTCTGAGTGGGTTTTGTCATGGAAGGGGTGGTGGTTGGGTTTGTGGTCATTTGTGTGCCTGCCCCCATCTTGGTGTGCTTTAGAGGCATATATCCAAAGAAAAGGGGGGATGAAAGTTAGGGGAGAGCATGATGAATGTGCTGAGCTAGATGAGGGGATGGTAAAGTGGTGCTGGTGAGGAGCAGCTGGCATGCTGGGGCTTGGGTAGCTTGGCAGCACCATTGTGTTGTTGGGGCTGTGCAGTCTGTGTGCCCTGCACACAAGAGGCACTCTGAGCTCATCAGGCACTTCTTGAACACTTCTTCCCATGGCTGGAAAGGGGGAAGCTGAGCCTTGCAGCCAGGCACATTAACAGCTCCACGTGGTGGCATGAGCACCTCTCTGAAGAGAATCTCCAGTTCCTGAAGAAGGCCACTGCAGAGGAGTACACAGCTCAGACAGCCAGCAAGCTGTGTCCTCTGAAAGATGAGCCATGGCCCCTGAACGAGTGGAAACCAGGTGAGGAACTCTCCCCTGAAGTCCCAGCCCCAGGCTGAAGATGCTCTGCTTCTCTGCCTGCAGTCAGGAGCTGCAGGACTCTCTCTTGTGTTTGCCTTTGTGCTTTGCTCACTCAGCCAGCACAGCTCCTAGCAAATGTCAGCCACTGGCTCCCTAGCAAGCCTGTGAGCAAGTTCCAGCTGTTTAGCCCAGGGCAGCAGCTGGCCAGAGCCATGCAGCACAAGATACCCAGCTGGGGATTAATCACACAGCCCCTGGGATATCAAATGGGTGAACCTGAAAAGGTTGCTGTGCTCTGTGGCCAGCAGGGCCAGTGCCATTCTGGGTGGGTTAGAAGGGCTGTGGTGAGGCTCACAGCTCACAGGGTGTCAGGGGTTGGAAGGGACCTCTGGAGAGCTTCCAGCCCAACCCCTGCCAGAGCAGGAGCAGAGAATCCAGCACAGGTCACACAGGAACACATCCAGACAGGGCTGCAAAGGCTCCACAGAAGGAGACTCCACAACCTCTCTGGGCAGCCTGCTCCAGGCCTCTGGCACCCTCACAGTGCAGAAGTTCCTCCTCATGTTGAGGTGGAACCTCCTGTGCTGCAGTTTCCATCCATTGCTCCTTGTCCTATCCCAGGGCACAGTGAGCAGAGGCTGTCCCTGTCCTTTCCTTCCTGCCCCCCAGCCCTCAGCTATTGATAGACATTGATCAGATCCCTCTCAGCCTTCTCCTCTCCAGACTGAACAGCCCCAGGGCTCTCAGCCTCTCCTCCCCAGCAGTGCTGCAGTCCTTGCAGCATCCTTGTAGCCTCCCTTGGACTCTCTCCAGCAGATCCCTGTCCCTCCTGACCTGGGGAGTAGGTCAGAGAGGTTCTCCTCCCCCTCTGTTCTGCCCTGCTGAGGCCACAGCTGGAATCTTGTGTCCAGTTCTGGGTCTCTCAGCTCAAGAAGGACCTCAGGGAACTGCTTGAGAGAGTCCAGCACAGAGGCACAGAGCTGCTGCAGGCAGTGGAAGATCTTCCTCATGAGGAGAGCCTGAGGGAGCTGAGGGCTCTTAGGCTTGGAGAGGAGGAGCCTGAAGGTGAGCTCCTTGCTGTTGCTCAGGATGTGCAGGAGGAGTGCCCAGAGGCAGTAAACTGTGCAGCAGTTGGCTTGGCACCAGCAGGACTCAACAGTCTGTCTGTTTGCCTTAAAACCAGCCAAAGCCAGCAAAGCTTTGGCTCTTCTGAACTTCATCAGGAGCTGTTGTGTGTGGAGCTGCATCCCTGCTCTGTTTCCATCCCCAGGTTCCATCAGAGTTGGTGTTGTTGCAGTAAAGCTGGGGATGATGCCACTGTGGACCAAGTCAGGGAAGAGACATGCTGTCACCATGCTAAAGGTGAGGAAAGCCATCATGAGTTTGAGCCTCCTGTGCTGTGTGGAGGCCACAGTGCAGCTTGGCTCCTCTGCAGAGTGGGAAAGTCCTAATGCAGGGACAGGATTCTTACAGCCCTGCAGGGAGCACCATGTCTGCTCTGCTTCCAGCCTAAACCTAGCAGTGGTGTGCCTGCTCCTGCCAGCTGGTGTGACTGGTGAGGGAAGGTGGGAGGACAATGGAGAGCTGGGATTCACTTCCCCACTTCCCTCTGGGCTGGGGTTTTGCCACCTGCAAGCACTTTGGGATTAGTTTCACCTTGGCTGCTGAGCCTTTGCAGCTCTGAAGCTGCTGCTTCATGTTCTCTGCCAGCTGCCTCTGCAGTGAAGCTGTTGGTTGAGCTGTTGCTGCCATGTGATGAAACAGTGTTGGGGAGGACATCAGCTCTACAGGGAGAAGGAGCAGGAGTGAAAATATGAGGGAGTACAGAATCACAATCACAAAGAACATCCACCTGGAGGAGACCTGCAGGCTCAGCCAGCCCAACCTCCACCCAGCACTGCAGGCTCAGCACCAAACCATGGCCCTAAGCACCACCTCCACACACTGCTTCAACATCTCCAGGGATGGGGACTCCAGCACTGCCCTGGCCACAACATTCCAAGGCCTCAGAACCCTTCCAGGCAAGAAAGATTTCCTAGCATCCAGCCTGAACCTCCCCTGGGGCAGCTTGGAGCCACTGCCCCTGCTCCTGTGGCTTGGCAGCACACTTTGGTGCTGCACACAGCAGGGCTTTGCAGGTCTAGCAGACAGAAGCTGCCTCTGGAGTTGAGTTGATGCTCAGAGCATTTATGAAAACACAGTCAGCATTTATGTTTGTTTCTCAGAGAAGCCTTTAACTGACTGGAGAAAGAGTGCCTGTGGCTGCCACACTGTCTCCTGCTCAGGCTGCATCTCCTGCTGTGCAGAAATGACAACAGAGGCTGCCTGTGTTCCACCTGTTTTGATAGTCAGAGAGTCACAGAATGCTCTGGGCTGGAAGGGAGCTCCAGAGCTCACCCAGTCCAACTCCCTGCACTCAGCAGGGACATCCCCAGCTAGATCAGGTTGCCAGAGCCCTGTCCAGCCTCACCTGGAATAGCTCCAGCCATGGAGCCTCAACCACCTCCCTGGGCAACCTGTGCCAGTGTTCCACCACCCTCCTGGTGCAGAACTTGTTCCTCACATCCAATCTCAATCTGCTCTGCTCTAGTCTGAAGCCATTGCCCCTGCTCCTGTCCCTGCAGGCCTTTGCAAACAGTCCCTCTGCAGCCTTCTTGTAGCCCCTTCAGGTCCTGGCAGGCTGCTATTAGGTCTCCCTGGAGCCTTCTCCTCTCCAGGCTGCACACCCCCAGCTCCCTCAGCCTGTCCTCATAGCAGAGCTGCTCCAACCCCCTGAGCCTTTTGGTGCCTCCTCTGGACTCACCCTGTGGGCTCAAAGCACACACATCTCACAGAATCCTTCAGGTTGGAAGAGCTTCTTGGAATCCTCAAATGCAGGCACTGACCCTACTCTCCAAAACTCACCCCTAGAAACATCCCCTGAGCACCACAGCTGAAGCACCTTTGAGTGGTTAGCCTGAGGCCAGTGCTGTTTCTTTCCTTCAGGTGCAAGACTGCCACGTGCTGAGATATGTGCCTAAAGAAGAGTCAGGTGGGAAGAGACCTCTGCTGCTGGTGGGGGGCAAGAATGCTTCTCCTTTTCATGTGAGTGCAGCCCTGGGGGGGTTGCTTGAGCAGTTGGTTCTGGGCTGATAACCCAGGGCAAAAGGAGCCTCTCTAGCAGCCTCCTGTCAGAGAGGTGTGCTGGGGAGCTGCCCCTTGCCACATCCTCCCCTGCTGGGGCTGAGTCTTGCCTGAGAGAACAGCAGGAGCATTTTGCAGGTCTTGCCTCTTGATTCTCATGGGCAGCTGTGGGATTAGGGAGTGGCTGGGATCTGCAGGGTCCCATCTGGAGTGAAGGGCCCCTGGGAGGGTAGAAGCAGAATGACAGAACACATCTGGCTGGAAGAGGCCTCCAAGCTCATCCTTGACCCAGCACTGCAGGCTCAGCACCAAACCATGGCCCTAAGCACCAGCTCCACACACTGCTTCAACACCTCCAGGGATGGGGACTCCAGCACTGCCCTGGCCACAACATTCCAAGGCCTCAGAACCCTTCCAGGCAAGAAAGATTTCCTAGCATCCAGCCTGAACCTCCCCTGGGGCAGCTTGCAACCATTGCCTCTGCTCCTGGCCCTTGACACCCAGGAGCAGAGGCTGTCCCCTCCTCACTGCAACCTCCCTGCAGGGAGCTGCAGAGAGCAAGGAGGTCTCCCTCAGCCTCCTCTTCTCCAGCCTCAACACCCCCAGCTCCCTCAGCCCCTCCTCTAGCCCAGGGGCTCCAGGCCCTTCTCCAGCCTGCCTGCCCTGCTCTGCACAGGCTCCAGCCCCTCAGTGGCCTTCCTGCAGGGAGGGCCCAGAGCTGAGCACAACACTGCAGCTGTGGCCTCCCCAGTGCTGAGCACTCTTTGGGCCCAGTTCCTGCCCCAGGGCAGCCTGCCCCCAGCCAGGCCATGAGCAGGCAGTTTCTGCAGGAGGATGCTGAGGGGGGCAGGGCCAAACCCATGAATCCTGAACTTGTTACTCTTGATTGCTCTGGTTTTGCCCAGAGGTGCAGGATCCTCCCCCAGGGGAAGTGAAGCATCTCTGGAAGTTGATGTCTCTGGTTGTGTTCATTCAATAAGTTACATTGATGGTGGTGTGGAACTAAGTCATTCAGAGCTCTGGGAAAGAGAAAATGCTTTCAAATCACTACAAACACTCAGAGTCAGAAGGAAGAGGCAGTCATTTGCTGTGCCTTCTGGGTGGTTGGTTTCCCTTTGCTGACCTCAGTAAGCTTCATGGATCGTTGAAGCCCAGACTGCTTGGAGATGGAAGGGCCTTTAAAGATCATCTAGGTCCAGCCACCCTTTTGGGGGCAAGGAATGCAAAGGCTTACTGAAACCTAATAAAGTAACAGGAAAGCCTCACAGCCAGGTGGTCTTCACAGTGTCAGAGACTGGGATGGGTGGGAAGGGATCTTGAAGCTCATCCAGTTCCAGATCCAGCTAATGAAAGAGCCAGCAGCTGGCTCCTGGGGGACAGCCCTTCTGCTCAGGGCCCTTCTCCATGTCAGTGTCCTTAAAGGAGGTTATGTGCTGTCCTAAACTCCTTTGGCTATAGACTCACAGAATGGGTTGGGTTGGAAGGGACCTGTAAGAGCAACCCTTTCCAACCCCCTGCCAGGGGCAGGGACCCCTCCCACCAGCACAGCTTGCTCAAGGCCTCATCCAGCCTGGCCCTGAACACCTCCAGGGAGGAGGCAGCCACAGCCTCCCTGGGCAGCCTGTGGCAGTGTCTCCCCATCCTCAGTGGGAAGAATTTCTCCCTGCTCTCCAGCCTCAGCCTCATTATTTGCTGTGGCTGTGGGGCAGCTGTGAAGGCAGGAGGCTGAAATCCACTCCCAGGGGTTCCAGTGCCAGTCTGCAGGTGGAGGTGAAGTGTCACACATCTGGCTCCTCCAGCTGGGGCTGGTAGTCTGTGATCCCCTCAGCTCTGGGGGCCCTTAGTCAGTGATCCTCAGGTAGTTTAAGCTGCTCACTTCTTTTTGCCCTGGCTGCTCTTTGTTACAGAGACCAGAGGCTGCCATGGAGCTGTTCCGAGAGGCCGGCGTGCCGCGCAAGCAGAAGGTGACAACCTTCAGTGTGACAGATGATGCCATCATTAAACCAGGTACTGGCTCTGAGCTGCTCAGCACCACTTCCACAGCACAGGGGCTGCTGCTGGGACACCTCAGCCAAGTTAGGCTCTATGCTTCAGTTGTGCTTTGTGTGAAAAATCACAGAGTCACAGAGTGTTAGGGGCTGGAAGGGACCCCCAGAGATCACCCAGCCCAGCCCCCTGCCAGAGCAGGAGCACCCAGGGCAGGGCACACAGGAACACATCCAGGAGGGGTTGGAAAGGCTCCAGAGCAGGAGACTCCACAGCCTCTCTGGGCAGCCTGCTCCAGGCCTCCAGCACCCTCACAGGGACAAAGTTTTCCCTCCTGTTCCCCTGGCACCTCCTCTGCTCCAGCTTGCCCCCAGTGCCCCTTGTGCTGTCCTTGGCCATCCCTGAGCAGAGCCTGGCTCCAGCCCTGCACATCTTCATCCCCAGCACTGAGGGCAGCCCTCAAGCTCCTCTGCTCCAAGCCCCAACTCCCTCAGCCTGGCCTCCCAGGGAGATGTTGCACTGCCTGCAGCAGCTCTGTGCCTCTGTGCTGGACTCTCTCAAGCAGATCCCTGAGGTCCTTCTTGAGCTGAGGGGCCCAGAGCTGGACACAGCCTTCCTGCTTGTGAGGTGCTTGTAGTTGCAAGTGGAGCTTGTTCTGCTTTCTTGCCAAGCTTGTTTACTGAGCCTTAACCAACTGAACACTTTGGGCTTTGTCTCTTTTGCTGTCTGAAGTGCAACACATCTGAGTAAAGCCCCAGGCTTCCCTTCCTGCTCACCTGAGGCAGGGCCAGGACCCCAGCGGTGTGCTTAAGTAGTAACTGCCAGCATCTGGTTTAGTCAGTGGGGTTTGTAAAGGGGAACAAGGCTGAGGTGAATGAAAGCAGAGGCAGAGCTTGGGTGGTGCTGGGCTCTGCAGCACTCAGCTGACCTGGTCTCTCCCCTTGCTCTGCAGGAACTCCTCTGTATGCTGCTCACTTCCGCCCAGGGCAGTTCGTGGATGTCACTGCCAAAACGTAGGTGCCTGGTGCTCAGCAGGCTGCTGGCCTCTGCTGCCTTCATCTTCCCCCTCTCCTGCCCTCAAACTCATGGCTCTCAGGAGCTGAAATACAATTGTGAGAGCTGTGCAGGAAATAGAAGTCCCCTTGGCTGCTTGGCAGAAAGCTCCAAAGTGCCTTTCACTGCTGAGGCTTACTGAGGGTGTTCCCAGAGCCACAGAGTGCTGGGGGCTGGGAGTGACCCCCAGAGCTCACCCAGCCCAACCCCCTGCAGAGCAGGAGCACCCAGGGCAGCTCACACAGGAACACAGCCAGGCAGGTCTTGAATATCTCCAAAGAAGGAGACTCCACAACCCCCCTGGGCAGCCTGCTCCAGGCCTCTGTCACCCTCACAGTGACAGAATTCTTCCTCCTGTTTCCATGGCACTTCCTCTGCCTCAGCTTCCACCACTGCCCCTGGTGCTGGCATTGGGCAGCACCCAGCAGAGCCTGGCTCCAGCCTCTGGGCACTCCCCCTGCACATCTTGAGCAACAGCAAGGAACTCACCCTCAGGCTCCTCCTCTCCAAGCCTAAGAGCCCTCAGCTGCCTCAGGCTCTCCTCATGAGGAAGATCCTCCACTGCCTGCAGCAGCTCTGTGCCTCTGTGCTGGACTCTCTCAAGCAGTTCCCTGAGGTCCTTCTTGAGCTGAGGGGCCCAGAGCTGGACACAATACTCCAACTGTGGCCTCAGCAGGGCAGAGTAGAGGGGGAGGAGAACCTCTGTGACCTACTCCCCACAGCCCTTCTAATGCCCCCCAGGAGTCCCTTGGCTTTCTTAGCCACCAGAGCACATTGCTGGCTCAGGGTCAACCTCCCACCCACCAGGACCCCTAATTCCTTTTGACCTGGGATTGTTTAGGCTGCAGAAGAGGCAAAGGAAGACCTTCTTGCTCCCTGCAGCTCTGGAGGCTGCACACAGCCTGGCATTGCCTTGCCTGGGAGGTGCATGAGAGCTGGGCCCTCCCCATCTTGTTTCAGTGCAGTTTCACAGCATCTGTGTGGTGCTGTGTAGTGGTTTCTGTGTGATGGAGACACCCCCCAGGTGGCCTTGCTGGAGCCATTCTCCCTGTCTCCCCTGTGTCACCCTTAGCAAGGTGTGATGGTGCTCACAGGGCTCTGTACCTCTGTGCAAACCCTGTGGCTGCACCTGGCTGCCCTTCCCAGGGCACCCTGGGGAGGAAAGGGGGTGGAGGAATTGACTGAAATTAGTACTTTGCTGTACCAAAGCTCCTCATGGGCTGCCTAGGGCTGGCACAGTGCTCCTCCTGCTTGGTTGTGTTTCAGCTGAGGTTTGAATGGGGTTTGGTTGTTCTTTTGTCTGCTTCTGAAAGCTTCATTGGGGTACCACAGGCTGGGGACCATCTGCAGCAGGGAGCCTTTTATGTCAGTCTTTCTGCCCCTTTTCCCCTCCTGCAGTGCTGCTTACTCTGCAGGACAGCTGTTGAGCCTTGCAGCAGGATCCCTCGTGGTGGGGAAGGCAGGAGCTGGTGGTTGTTCCTTCAGGGCAGCCTTCCCTCTGCTGAGCTTTGCCACAGCTGGAGAGGTCTTGAGCCTGGCTGCAGTGATGGATGATCACTAGGAGCCTGCAGCCTGACTGACCCAGGTGTGGTTTCTGTTCTCTCTGCAGGATTGGCAAGGGGTTCCAGGGGGTGATGAAGAGGTGGGGCTTCAAAGGGCAGCCTGCGAGCCACGGGCAGACCAAGACGCACCGGCGGCCGGGAGCCATATCCACCAACGTGAGCATCCTCAGCTGCTCTGCAGCCCCCTCCCACCACCTCTGCAGGGGCTCTCTCACCAAGCAGCCTCTCACAGGAGCCAGCAGTGTCCCAGCTCCCTGCTCTGCTCTGGGGAGACCTCCCCTGCAGGGCTGTGTCCAGCTCTGGAGCACTCAGCACAGGAAGGACCTGGAGCTGATGGAGAGGGTCCAGAAGAGGCCATGAAAATGAGCAGGGAGTTGGAGCAGCTCTGCTGCAAGGCCAGGCTGAGGGAGCTGGGGGTGTGCAGCCTGGAGAAGAGAAGGCTCCAGGGAGACCTAAGAGCAGCCTGACAGTACCTGAAGGGGGATACAGGAAGGCTGCAGAGAGACTGTTTGCAAAGGCCTGCAGGGACAGGGCCAGGGACAATGGCTTCAAAGTAGAGCAGAGCAGATTGAGATTGGATGTGAGGAACAAGTTCTGCATCAGGAGGGTGGTGGAACACTGGAGCAGGTTGCCCAGGGAGGTGGCTGAGGCTCCATGGCTGGAGATATTCAAGGTGAAGCTGGAGAGGGCTGTGGGCAACCTGATCTAGCTGGGGATGTCCCTGCTGAGTGCAGGGGGTTGGACTGGGTGAGCTTCTCCTCTCCAGCCTGCACAACCCCAACTCCCTCAGTCTGTCTCCAGAGCAGATCAGCTCCAGCCCTCTGCTCCTCCTCCTGGCCTTCTCTGGAGCCCTTCACCCCCACTGCCCATGGTGCTGACAGATGTTGAACAGCCCTGGTGCCACTGCTGACCCCTGAGGAGCACCACTTCCCCTTCGTCCCCCCTTAGGCACTGAGCCATTGACCATTAGTCTTTGAGTGCAGTGAATTGAGTCCTTCACCCCTGAGGGACCCACCCCTCCCCCTCCCATCCATGGCTTTAGAGGCCAGGGGGCTGTGGGGGGCAGTGGCAAATGCTTGGCCCAAGTCAGGCAGATGCCATCAGCTGCTCTTGCCTTGCCCAGCAGCACTGCTTCCCCCTCAGCAGGGCAGTGCAGTCAGTGTGATGCCCACTGCGGTGCCAAGCAGTGTTGGGTGGTTCCAGCCTGCTGCCTCTGCTGCTCCTCAGCTGCTGCTGCAGTGCCCTGAGGCTTCTCTGGGCCTTCTTTTCCCCTAGAAAGCTTCCAAGGTGTACAAAGGGAAGAAGATGCCCGGCAAGATGGGGAACATCTACAGGACATCCTATGGGCTGAAGGTGAGCTCTGAGCCACTGGGAGCTGCAGGCTGCAGTGAGGCCAGGGGCTGCCACGCTGCAGTGAGGCCGGGGGCTGCCACGCTGCAGTGAGGCCGGGGGCTGCCACGCTGCAGTGAGGCTGGGGGCTGCCACGCTGCAGTGAGGCTGGGGGCTGCCACGCTGCAGTGAGGCCGGGGGCTGCCACGCTGCAGTGAGGCTGGGGGCTGCCACGCTGCAGTGAGGCCAGGGGCTGCCGCGCCGCAGTGAGGCCGGGGGCTGCCGCAGTACAGTGAGGCCGGGGGCTACTGCGCCGCAGTGAGGCCGGGGGCTGCCGCGCCGCACTGAGGCCGGGGGCTGCCGCGCTGCAGTGGGGCCGGGGGCTGCCGCGCTGCAGTGAGGCCGGGGGCTGCCGCAGTACAGTGAGGCCGGGGGCTACTGCGCCGCAGTGAGGCCGGGGGCTGCTGCGCTGCAGTGAGGCCGGGGGCTGCTGCAGTGCAGTGAGACCGGGGGCTGCTGTGCTGCAGTGAGGCCGGGGGCTGCTGCAGTGCAGTGAGACCGGGGGCTGCTGCAGTGCAGTGAGGCCGGGGGCTGCTGTGCTGCAGTGAGGCCGGGGGCTGCCGCAGTGCAGTGAGGCCGGGGGCTGCTGCAGTGCAGTGAGACCGGGGGCTGCTGCAGTGCAGTGAGGCCGGGGGCTGCTGTGCTGCAGTGAGGCCAGGGGCTGCCGCAGTGCAGTGAGGCCGGTGGCTGCTGTGCTGCAGTGAGGCCGGGGGCTGCTGTGCTGCAGTGAGGCCGGGGGCTGCTGCGCTGCAGTGAGGCCGGGGGCTGCTGCGCTGCAGTGAGGCCGGGGGCTGCCGCGCTGCAGTGAGGCCGGGGGCTGCTGTGCTGCAGTGAGGCCGGGGGCTGCTGCGCTGCAGTGAGGCCGGGGGCTGCCGCGCTGCAGTGAGGCCAGGGGCTGCTGCGCTGCAGTGAGGCCAGGGGCTGCTGCGCTGCAGTGAGGCCAGGGGCTGCTGCGCTGCAGTGAGGCCAGGGGCTGCTGTGCTGCAGTGAGGCCGGGGGCTGCTGTGCTGCAGTGAGGCCAGGGGCTGCCGCAGTGCAGTGAGGCCGGGGGCTGCTGCACTGCAGTGAGGCCGGGGGCTGCTGCAGTGCAGTGAGGCCGGGGGCTGCTGCGCTGCAGTGAGGCCGGGGGCTGCCGTGCCGCAGTGAGGCCGGGGGCTGCTGCAGTGCAGTGAGGCCGGGGGATGCTGTGCTGCAGTGAGGCCGGGGGCTGCTGTGCTGCAGTGGGGCCAGGGGCTGCTGCGCTGCAGTGTGGCCGGGGGCTGCCGCAGTGCAGTGAGGCCGGGGGATGCTGTGCTGCAGTGAGGCCGGGGGCTGCTGTGCTGCAGTGGGGCCAGGGGCTGCTGCGCTGCAGTGTGGCTGGGGGCTGCCGCAGTACAGTGAGGCCGGGGGCTGCTGCACTGCAGTGAGGCCGGGGGCTGCTGCGCTGCAGTGAGGCCGGGGGCTGCTGCAGTGCAGTGAGGCCAGGGGCAGCTGCGCTGCAGTGAGGCCAGGGGCTGCTGCAGTGCAGTGAGGCCGGGGGCTGCTGTGCTGCAGTGGGGCCGGGGGCTGCTGCGCTGCAGTGAGGCCGGGGGCTGCTGCACTGCAGTGAGGCCGGGGGCTGATGCAGTGCAGTGAGGCCAGGGGCTGCTGTAGTACAGTGAGGCCGGGGGCTGCTGCACTGCAGTGAGGCCGGGGGCTGCCGCGCTGCAGTGAGGCCAGGGGCTGCTGTAGTGCAGTGAGGCCGGTGGCTGCTGCACTGCAGTGAGGCCGGGGGCTGCCGTGCCGCAGTGAGGCCGGGGGCTGCTGCGCTGCAGTGTGGCCGGGGGCTGCCGCAGTACAGTGAGGCCGGGGGCTGCTGCACTGCAGTGAGGCCGGGGGCTGCTGCGCCGCAGTGAGGCCAGGGGCTGCTGTGCCGCAGTGAGGCCAGAGGCTGCTGCGCCGCAGTGAGGCCAGGGGCTGCTGCAGTGCAGTGAGGCCGGGGGCTGCTGTGCTGCAGTGAGGCCGGGGGCTGCTGCAGTGCAGTGAGGCCGGGGGATGCTGTGCTGCAGTGAGGCCGGGGGCTGCTGCAGTGCAGTGAGGCCGGGGGATGCTGTGCTGCAGTGAGGCCGGGGGCTGCTGTGCTGCAGTGGGGCCAGGGGCTGCTGCGCTGCAGTGTGGCCGGGGGCTGCCGCAGTACAGTGAGGCCGGGGGCTGCTGCACTGCAGTGAGGCCGGGGGCTGCTGCGCCGCAGTGAGGCCGGGGGCTGCTGTGCCGCAGTGAGGCCAGAGGCTGCTGCGCCGCAGTGAGGCCAGGGGCTGCTGCAGTGCAGTGAGGCCGGGGGCTGCTGTGCTGCAGTGGGGCCAGGGGCTGCTGCGCTGCAGTGAGGCCGGGGGCTGCCGCAGTGCAGTGAGGCCGGGGGCTGCTGCAGTGCAGTGAGGCCGGGGGCTGCTGCAGTGCAGTGAGGCCGGGGGCTGCTGCAGTGCAGTGAGGCCGGGGGCTGCCGCAGTACAGTGAGGCCGGGGGCTGCTGCAGTGCAGTGAGGCCGGGGGCTGCTGCAGTGCAGTGAGGCCAGGGGCTGCTGTAGTACAGTGAGGCCGGGGGCTGCTGCAGTGCAGTGAGGCCGGGGGCTGCCGCGCTGCAGTGAGGCCAGGGGCTGCCGCAGTGCAGTGAGGCCGGTGGCTGCTGTAGTACAGTGAGGCCGGGGGCTGCTGCAGTGCAGTGAGGCCGGGGGCTGCCATGCTGCAGTGAGGCCGGGGGCTGCCATGCTGCAGTGAGGCCGGGGGCTGCCACGCTGCAGTGAGGCCGGGGGCTGCCGCGCTGCAGTGAGGCCGGGGGCTGCCGCAGTGCAGTGAGGCCGGGGGCTGCTGTGCTGCAGTGAGGCCGGGGGCTGCCGCGCTGCAGTGAGGCCGGGGGCTGCTGCGCTGCAGTGAGGCCGGGGGCTGCCGTGCCGCAGTGAGGCCGGGGGCTGCCGTGCTGCAGTGAGGCCGGGGGCTGCTGCAGTGCAGTGTGGCTGGGGGCTGCCGCAGTACAGTGAGGCCGGGGGCTGCCGTGCCGCAGTGAGGCCGGGGGATGCTGTGCTGCAGTGGGGCCAGGGGCTGCTGCGCTGCAGTGTGGCTGGGGGCTGCCGCAGTACAGTGAGGCCGGGGGCTGCTGCACTGCAGTGAGGCCGGGGGCTGCTGCGCTGCAGTGAGGCCGGGGGCTGCTGTGCCGCAGTGAGGCCGGGGGCTGCTGCGCCGCAGTGAGGCCAGGGGCTGCCGCAGTGCAGTGAGGCCGGGGGCTGCTGCAGTGCAGTGAGGCCGGGGGCTGCCGTGCCGCAGTGACGCTGGGGGCTGCTGCACTGCAGTGAGGCCGGGGGCTGCCGCGCCGCAGTGACGCTGGGGGCTGCTGCACTGCAGTGAGGCCGGGGGCTGCTGTGCTGCAGTGAGGCCGGGGGCTGCCGCGCTGCAGTGAGGCCGGGGGCTGCTGTGCTGCAGTGAGGCCGGGGGCTGCTGCACTGCAGTGAGGCCGGGGGCTGCCGCGCTGCAGTGAGGCCGGGGGCTGCTGCACTGCAGTGAGGCCGGGGGCTGCCGCGCTGCAGTGACGCTGGGGGCTGCTGCACTGCAGTGAGGCCGGGGGCTGCTGTGCTGCAGTGAGGCCGGGGCCAGGGGCTGCCGTGCAGTGAGGCCGGGGGCTGCCGTGCAGTGAGGCCGGGGGCTGCTGTGCTGCAGTGAGGCCAGGGGCTGCTGCAGTGCAGTGAGGCCGGGGGCTGCCGCGCTGCAGTGAGGCCGGGGGCTGCCGCGCCGCAGTGAGGCCGGGGGCTGCTGCGCTGCAGTGAGGCCGGGGGCTGCTCTGCTGCAGTGAGGCCAGGGGCTGCTGCAGTGCAGTGAGGCCGGGGGCTGCTCTGCTGCAGTGAGGCCGGGGGCTGCCGCGCTGCAGTGAGGCCAGGGGCTGCTGCGCTGCAGTGAGGCCGGGGGCTGCTGCCGTGCAGTGAGGCCAGGGGCTGCTGCGCTGCAGTGAGGCCGGGGGCTGCTGCCGTGCAGTGAGGCCAGGGGCTGCTGCAGTGCAGTGAGGCCGGGGGCTGCTGCCGTGCAGTGAGGCCAGGGGCTGCTGCAGTGCAGTGAGGCCGGGGGCTGCTGCCGTGCAGTGAGGCCGGGGGCTGCCGCGCTGCAGTGAGGCCGGGGGCTGCCGCGCTGCAGTGAGGCCAGGGGCTGCTGCGCTGCAGTGGGGCCAGGGGCTGCTGCCGTGCAGTGAGGCCAGGGGCTGCTGCGCTGCAGTGAGGCCGGGGGCTGCTGCCGTGCAGTGAGGCCAGGGGCTGCTGCAGTGCAGTGAGGCCGGGGGCTGCTGCCGTGCAGTGAGGCCAGGGGCTGCTGCAGTGCAGTGAGGCCGGGGGCTGCTGCCGTGCAGTGAGGCCGGGGGCTGCTGCGCTGCAGTGAGGCCGGGGGCTGCTGCCGTGCAGTGAGGCCAGGGGCTGCTGCAGTGCAGTGAGGCCGGGGGCTGCTCTGCTGCAGTGAGGCCGGGGGCTGCCGCGCTGCAGTGAGGCCAGGGGCTGCTGCGCTGCAGTGAGGCCAGGGGCTGCTGCAGTGCAGTGAGGCCAGGGGCTGCTGCAGTGCCTCTTGGCTGTCCCTCATGGCATGGGCAGGCTGCAGTGAGGCCTGGCGCAGCCAATGGGAGCCTTGCAGCTGAGCTGCCTGTGCAGGCTGTGCCCTGCAGAGGCTGTGCCCTGCAGAGGCCATCCCCAGCTGGAGGCTGCCCCCCTGCAGTGCTCTGCCCCCCACTGTCCCCTCAGGCCATCCCCCTGTGCTGAGCTGCCTGTGCAGGCTGCCCTGCAGAGGCCATCCCAGCTGGAGGCTGCCTCTGCCTCTGCCCCCCACTGTCCCCTCAGGGCTGCCCTGGTGTGGGCACTGCCAGCTTGGCCTGTGCTGAGCTGCCTGTGCAGGCTGTGCCCTGCAGAGGCCATCCCCAGCTGGAGGCTGCCTCCCTGCGGTGCTCTGCCCTCCACTGTCCCCTCAGGGCTGCCCTGGTGTGGGCACTGCCAGCTTGGCCTGTGCTGAGCTGCCTGTGCAGGCTGTGCCCTGCAAAGGCCATCCCCAGCTGGAGGCTGCCTCCCTGCGGTGCTCTGCCCTCCACTGTCCCCTCAGGGCTGCCCTGGTGTGGGCACTGCCTGCTTGGCCTGTGCTGAGCTGCAGCTGCTGTCCCCTTGCCTGCTCACTGCTCACAGCCAGGCAGGGCTCAGCTGTCCGAGGGCCTCATGGCAAAGGTAGTGCAGACAGCTGTGCCTGGGCAGCCCTTGGGCTCTGCCCTGCCTGAGTGCAGCCTCTGCATGGGCACCCAAGGCAGTTAGGCTCTGGTTTGAAGGGAGGGGGGCAGGGCTGCTGGTGCTGCTGCTCTGTGCTGACCAGGGCAGGTTTCAGAGCGGGCACTGCTCTGGCACTGTCCTGCTCAGCACCTCCCAGGGTGAAGAGCTGCTCCCAGCCCTTTGCTGAGCAGCCCTTGGCTGGTTTCCAGCTGGTGCTGCTGTGACAGAGGAGAGACCTGAGAGCTCCACCTGGAGTCCCCCTGCTCAAAGGCCTGCCGGGGTGGCCACAAGCCCTGGGCAGGACGCTGAGCCCTGCAGTGGGAAGCTGTGCACTGGGGGCAGCGTCTGTGGCAGGATGAGTCCGTGCAGGATGCTGCTCCTGCCCACAGCAGCGCCTGCAGGCCCTCAGCTGTGCTTTGCTGGGTGCTGCTGGTGAAGCTGGGAGCAGCCTGCGAGGGGAGCTGAGGTCTGTGGTGTTTCTGCCCCCCAGGTGTGGAGGATCAACACCAAGCATGACATCATTTATGTCAACGGCACTGTCCCGGGGCACAAGAACTGCCTGGTGAAGGTAGGCCTCAGCTCACTGCTGGCTGCAGCACAGGGAAGGGGAAGCTGGGCTGGAGGGCAGCCTGCACCTCCTCAGAGCCTCCCTCTGTGCTGCTGAGTTCCAGGGCACTGGGTGGCCACCTGCTCTGGGGGGCTTGTTCTTCACCTGGCACTGGGCTCATGCAGCATGGGAGCAGCACAGACACTGTCACAGGGACAGACCCACAGACTGCTTCAGGTGGGAAGGGACCCTCAGGGAGCATCTTGGCCAAGCCCCTGCAGGCAGCAGGGACAGCTCCAGCTAGAGCAGGCTGCCCAGGGACACAGCCAGGCTGAGCCTGAATGGATCCAGGGATGGAGCCTCAACCACCTCCCTGGGCAGCCTGTTCCAGTGTCTCCCCAGCCTCACTGTGCAGAACTCCCTCCTGGTGTCCAACCTAGCTCTGCCCTGCTCCAGTTCCAAGCCATTGCCTCTCATCCTATCCCCACAGCCCCTTCTGAACAGTCCCTCCCCAGCCTGCATGGAGGTCCTCTGCAGATACTGAAATGCAGCTCTGAGGTCTCCCTGGAGCCTTCTCCAGGCTGAACAGCCCCAACCCTCCCAGCCTGGCTTCACAGCTGAGGTTCTCCTACCTCTGATCATCTTGGTGGCCTCCTCTGGACCCTCTCCATCAGCTCCAGGTCCTTATGCTGGGGGCCCCACAGCTGGACACAGCACTGCAGGAGAGGCTCAGCAGAGCAGAAGGGTGCCAGTGGCAGGCACCAGAGGATGCTGGGGCAGGCCCCAGATGTTAGGGCAGGCACCAGAGGGTGCTGGGGCAGGCACCAGATGTTAGGGCAGGCACCAGAGGATGCTGGGGCAGACACCAGGTGTTAGGGCAGGCCCCAGATGTTAGGGCAGGCACCAGAGGGTGCTGGGGCAGGCCCCAGAGGATGCTGTGGCAGGCCCCAGATGTTAGGGCAGGCACCAGAGGATGCTGGGGCAGGCCCCAGAGGATGCTGGGGCAGGCCCCAGATGTTAGGGCAGGCACCAGAGGATGCTGGGGCAGACACCAGGTGTTAGGGCAGGCCCCAGATGTTAGGGCAGGCACCAGAGAATGTTAGGGCAGGCACCAGAGGGTGCTGGGGCAGGCCCCAGAGGATGCTGTGGCAGGCCCCAGATGTTAGGGCAGGCACCAGAGGATGCTGGGGCAGACACCAGGTGTTAGGGCAGGCCCCAGAGGGTGCTGGGGCAGGCCCTAGGTGTTAGGGCAGGCCCCATAGGGTGCTGGGGCAGGCCCCAGAGGGTACCCAATGTTGCCTTCAGCAGCTGGGGTGGGTGCTCAGCTTGCTGCTGCTGGAGCTGGGGTTCTGCAGCTGAAGCAGTGCCATGGGAATGCCTCTGGGCTTTTCTGCCTTCTGCATGCAGGATGCTTGCCTTCATTTCTTGTGCATCACTCCTGAAGGCCTCCTGTGGGACTTGCTAACCCCCCCTTGCCCTTCCTGCTTTTCAGGTGAGAGACAGCAAGCTGCCCACCTGCAAGGACTACAACAGGAACCCTCCCTTCCCTACCTTCTTTGCTGATGGGGATGAGGAGCTGCCAGAGGATCTGTATGATGAGGAGGTGTTCCAGTTCACAGAGCCATCTGTCACCTACACTTAATGCCCCCCAGAGCCTGGGGAACACACTGGTGTTGGCTTTCATGAACTTTGGGGTGCTGTAGAAGAGTGCAGCTGGGAGCTGCAGCCTGCCCAGCTGGCCTGACCCCGTCAGACAGAGCCCTTCTGGCTGGGGCTTTGCTGCTGCCCTTCCCAAACCTGCATTCAGAGCAGCAGGGGAGGCTGAAGGGCAGCTTGCAAAGCACAGCCAGCATTGCCTTCCCTTTCTGCCCTCTGCCCCAGGCTGTCAAAGCTCTGAGCAGCTCTGGTTTGGAAGCTGATGCCCTGTACCAAGCTGTGTCTCAGTGGGAAGCACTGTGGCAGTCTGACTGCGAAGCTGGAGGCTCTGTGAAGAAGAATCCTAAATAAAGCAACAGAATGCATTGCTGTGGGGCAGCACCAGCCTGGGGGCTTGCTGGCCTGTGCTCCCTCAGAAGCAGCTCCCTTTGTTCCCTCAGCTCTCAGCAGGAGCTTGGTTTCCAGCTTTCCCTTGGCCCCCTGCAGATCCTGGAAGGCCACCAGAAGGTCTCCTGGGAGCCTTCTCCTCTCCAGCCTGCACAACCCCAACTCCTCAGGCTGTCTGCAGAGCAGAGCAGCTCCAGCCCTCTGCTCCTCCTCCTGGCCCTGCTCAGGACACCTTCCTGGAACAGAGGCTCCTGGTCACAGAGCTCCAGGTGGGGTCTCAGCAGAGTGGAGTGGAGCAGAGTCCTTGCACCATCCCAACACTCCTGCAGCTGGGCTTGGGGCACTTCTGTTTGTTCTGTGGTTGTGAATGAATTAAAGCCCTCTGCAAAACCTCTGCAGAACCCAGGCACAACAGAGAAAGGAGGCAGTGTGAGCAGCTGCTAGGAGCACCAGCAAAGACACTGCCTGTGCCTCCACTTCTCTCTCCAGCTGTGGCAGCTGAGCCTCCACACAAGGACACAAACAGGATCCCATTAGCACCACAGCAGAGTGGAAGCCAGGCCTTGGCATGTGGCTCAATGACCATCACAGTGGGGTTCAGCCCTTGGTTTATAGCTCAGTGACCATCACAGTGGGGTTCAGCCCTTGGTGTGTGGCTCAGTGACCATCACAGTGGGGTTCAGCCCTTGGTTTATAGCTCAATGACCATCACAGTGGGGTTCAGCCCTTGGTGTGTGGCTCAGTGACCATCACAGTGGGGTTCAGCCCTTGGTTTGGGGCTCAGTGACCATCACAGTGGGGTTCAGCCCTTGGTTTATAGCTCAGTGACCATCACAGTGGGGTTCAGCCCTTGGTGTGTGGCTCAGTGACCATCACAGTGGGGTTCAGCCCTTGGTTTGGGGCTCAGTGACCATCACAGTGGGGTTCAGCCCTTTGTTATGGCTCAGTGACCATCACAGTGGGGTTCAGCCCTTGGTTTGGGGCTCAGTGACCATCACAGTGGGGTTCAGCCCTTGGTGTGTGGCTCAGTGACCATCACAGAGGGTTTGGGGCTCAGTGACCATCACAGTGGGGTTCAGCCCTTGGTTTGGGGCTCAGTGACAGCCCCCTTGGTGTGTGGCTCAGTGACCATCACAGTGGGGTTCAGCCCTTGGTTTGGGGCTCAGTGACCATCACAGAGGGGTTCAGCCCTTGGTTTATAGCTCAGTGACCATCACAGTGGGGTTCAGCCCTTGGTGTGTGGCTCAGTGGCCATCACAGTGGGGTTCAGCTCTTGGTTTATAGCTCAGTGACCATCACAGTGGGGTTCAGCCCTTGGTTTGGGGCTCAGTGACCATCACAGTGGGGTTCAGCCCTTGGTGTGTGGCTCAGTGACCATCACAGTGGGGTTCAGCCCTTGGTTTGGGGCTCAGTGACCATCACAGTGGGGTTCAGCCCTTGGTTTGGGGCTCAGTGACCATCACAGTGGGGTTCAGCCCTTGGTTTGGGGCTCAGTGACCATCACAGAGGGGTTCAGCCCATGGTGTGTGGCTCAGTGACCATCACAGTGGGGTTCAGCCCTTGGTGTGTGGCTCAGTGACCATCACAGTGGGGTTCAGCCCTTGGTTTGGGGCTCAGTGGCCATCACAGTGGGGTTCAGCCCTTGGTGTGTGGCTCAGTGACCATCACAGTGGGGTTCAGCCCTTGGTTTGGGGCTCAGTGGCCATCACAGTGGGGTTCAGCCCTTGGTTTATAGCTCAGTGACCATCACAGTGGGGTTCAGCCCTTGGTTTATAGCTCAGTGACCATCACAGTGGGGTTCAGCCCTTGGTGTGTGGCTCAGTGACCATCACAGTGGGGTTCAGCCCTTGGCTTATAGCTCAGTGACCATCACAGAGGGGCTCAGCCCTTGGTGTGTGGCTCAGTGACCATCACAGTGGGGTTCAGCCCTTGGTGTGGGGCTCAGTGACCATCACAGTGGGGTTCAGCCCTTGGTTTGGGGCTCAGTGACCACCAGAGTGGGGTTCAGCCCTTGGTTTATAGCTCAGTGACCATCACAGTGGGGTTCAGCCCTTGGTGTGTGGCTCAGTGACCATCACAGTGGGGTTCAGCCCATGGTGTGTGGCTCAGTGACCATCACAGTGGGGTTCAGCCCTTGGTTTATAGCTCAGTGGCCATCACAGTGGGGTTCAGCCCTTGGTGTGTGGCTCAGTGACCATCACAGTGGGGTTCAGCCCTTGGTTTATAGCTCAGTGACCATCACAGTGGGGTTCAGCCCTTGGTGTGTGGCTCAGTGACCATCACAGTGGGGTTCAGCCCTTGGTGTGTGGCTCAGTGACCATCACAGTGGGGTTCAGCCCTTGGTTTGGGGCTCAGTGACCATCACAGTGGGGTTCAGCCCTTGGTTTATAGCTCAGTGACCATCACAGTGGGGTTCAGCCCTTGGTTTGGGGCTCAGTGACCATCACAGTGGGGTTCAGCCCTTGGTTTATAGCTCAGTGACCATCACAGTGGGGTTCAGCCCTTGGTGTGTGGCTCAGTGACCATCACAGTTGGGTTCAGCCCTTGGTTTGGGGCTCAGTGACCATCACAGTGGGGTTCAGCCCTTGGTTTGGTGCTCAGTGACCATCACAGTGGGGTTCAGCCCTTGGTTATGGCTCAGTGACCATCACAGTGGGGTTCAGCCCTTGGTGTGTGGCTCAGTGACCATCACAGTGGGGTTCAGCCCTTGGTTATGGCTCAGTGACCATCACAGTGGGGTTCAGCCCTTGGTGTGTGGCTCAGTGACCATCACAGTGGGGTTCAGCCCTTGGTTTGGGGCTCAGTGACCATCACAGTGGGGTTCAGCCCTTGGTGTGTGGCTCAGTGACCATCACAGTGGGGTTCAGCCCTTGGTGTGTGGCTCAGTGACCATCACAGTGGGGTTCAGCCCTTGGTGTGTGGCTCAGTGACCATCACAGTGGGGTTCAGCCCTTGGTTATGGCTCAGTGACCATCACAGTGGGGTTCAGCCCTTGGTGTGTGGCTCAGTGACCATCACAGTGGGGTTCAGCCCTTGGTTTGGGGCTCAGTGACCATCACAGTGGGGTTCAGCCCCTTGGTGTGTGGCTCAGTGACCATCACAGTGGGGTTCAGCCCTTGGTGTGTCACAGGCTCAGTGGCCATCACAGTGGGGTTCAGCCCACAGTTGGTGTGTGGCTCAGTGACCATCACAGTGGGGTTCAGCCCTTGGTGTGTGGCTCAGTGACCATCACAGTGGGGTTCAGCCCTTGGTTTGGGGCTCAGTGACCATCACAGTGGGGTTCAGCCCTTGGTTTATAGCTCAGTGACCATCACATGGGGTTCAGCCCTTGGTGTGTGGCTCAGTGACCATCACAGTGGGGTTCAGCCCTTGGTTTGGGGCTCAGTGACCATCACAGTGGGGTTCAGCCCTTGGTTTATAGCTCAGTGACCATCACAGTGGGGTTCAGCCCTTGGTGTGTGGCTCAGTGACCATCACAGTGGGGTTCAGCCCTTGGTTTGGGGCTCAGTGACCATCACAGTGGGGTTCAGCCCTTGGTTTGGGGCTCAGTGACCATCACAGTGGGGTTCAGCCCTTGGTTTATAGCTCAGTGACCATCACAGAGGGGCTCAGCCCTAGGTTTGGGGCTCAGTGACCATCACAGTGGGGTTCAGCCCTTGGTGTGTGGCTCAGTGACCATCACAGTGGGGTTCAGCCCTTGGTGTGTGGCTCAGTGACCATCACAGTGGGGTTCAGCCCTTGGTTTATAGCTCAGTGACCATCACAGTGGGGTTCAGCCCTTGGTGTG
Organism: Melanerpes aurifrons; assembly: GCA_011125475.1. Classification (NCBI taxonomy): domain Eukaryota; kingdom Metazoa; phylum Chordata; class Aves; order Piciformes; family Picidae; genus Melanerpes; species Melanerpes aurifrons. Next base: position 1,361,845 of record WWNC01000015.1, on the reverse strand, counting down.
TGGCTCAGTGACCATCACAGTGGGGTTCAGCCCTTGGTTTGAGTCTCTTAAGGTGTGTCAGTGGTAGGGGTCAGGAGCAGTGCTTCATTTGCTGCTGGCCTTGGCTGTGCCTAACTCCTTGGGTCATGCAGCAATGGTTTTGGTATTCATAGTGTGAATTGATTTCATTCCCTGCCTGTGTCCCCCCAGAGCTGTGGCACAGAGGCAGAAAGCACAGGGGTGATGATGATGGCTGAACTCAGCCTGGCCCACAGCTCCTTTGTGATCCCTTTATTGATTGCACCCCCTGGCTGTGCTGCTGTGCTCTATGCAGGTGGATGGAGGAGCTCAGGGTGCAGAACAGAGGAGGAGATGGTAAGGAAGCATCAACTGACTGCTCAGAGTGTGAGAGTTGCTGAACTAAGCAAAGGCAGGCTGCAGCTGAAGGGGGCAGGTGCACTAAGCACCCCCAAACCCCCAGCCCCAGTTTGGTAGTCCATCTGTGTAGAAGAATGTGATCCCCAGAAGGCACTCCCAGGGTCCCCCAAGCATCCAGCTGTTCTGGTTGGAAGAGACTTTGACTGCAGCCCACACCCCCCATGGCCACCAAACCCTGGCCCCAGCTGCCATGGCCACAGGCTTCTGCAACCCCTCCAGCCATGGGGACTCCACCACCTCCCTGGGCAGCCTCTCCCAACCCCTCACCACTCTTCCAGCAAAGAAATCTTTCCTCCTCTCCAGCCTAACCCTCCCCTGGCACAGCCTCAGCACATTTCCTCTCCTCCTGTCAGCTGATCCTGGGGGGCAGAGCCCAAGCCCCTGTGCACAGTGACACCTGGGGGCTGAGAGGCTGCAGCAGCCATGCATGGCCAAGGGGCACTGCTCAAGGCCACTGAGGAGAGCTGAAGCACCACAGGGGCCAGGCAGTGCAGGAGCCCACAGCAGGGGTCTGATCCTGCACCCCTGCCCCAGCAGGCAGCTTTGCTGGGCCCGATGCCTGCCCAGGGCCCAGAGCTTTCCCTCTGCCCTGAGGGGTTACACAGAGCCTGCTAATGGTGGATGCCAGGAGGTCACAAAGCTCTGGCCCTGTGACCTGGACCTTGCAGCTGGGGCTCTCAAAACAGAGCCTGCCCCCAGGCTTGTGTGCTGTGCTCCCTTCCCTGCCTGCTGACCTGGGGAAGGCAGCTCAGCACCACTGCCAGCACCACTGCCAGCACCACTGCTGCTCTGCCTGCTACAGCTGAAGGCATCCTCCTGCAGCATGCAGCTGCTCCTCAAAGTAGAGCAGCTGATCCACTTCAAAGCAGTCACTTGTTCTGGCACCCAGCTGCTCCAGCCGGCCTCTGAGCTCCTCCTCACTGGCCCCCTGCTGCCTGGCTCGCTTGAGGCAGCTGTACACAGCCTCGAAGGCTTCTGCTCCCAGCTTCCCAACGGCGCAGCTGCAAACAGAGGGGCGGGCAAGCAACGAGCAGGCTCCTTGGCTGTGCTCTGCAGCCTCCCAGTCCCCTGGGAACACACCAGAGAGCTACTTACTCCCTCATGTGCTTCAGCTTGGTCTCAGCCATGGTGCTGTTGAAAGCTCCAAGGCCTGGGGGTGCTCCTGGAGGCACTCTGGTGCCAGTCCCTGAGCCTGCAAATCAATGCAGAGACACAGCCTTGCTCACCTCTGCCCCTGAGCTCAGCCGAGCAGCCAGGGGCAGGCGGCAGCAGAGGGCTGCTGCTGGTTCCCTGCCAGGGGAATTCAGCACAGGTTGGATTATTAAATGCACAAGAAGGGAGAGGCAGGTTTGGAGCTCCAGGGCCCCAGAGCAGCTCTCCTGGGTGTGGGGTGCAGGGGAGTCCATCGCAGCAGCAAGAACAGCCCTGAGGAAGTGCTGGCACACAGACACCCAACAAGAAGAGATCTCCTCAGGCAATGTCTGTGCTCCTCTGCTGTTCCTCACTTGTTGTGGGAGCTGGCACCTCCCTCCCAGCAGCCAGAGCCCTCCTGCAGCCTCAGCAGCACTGCATGATACCTGCTCAGTGTCTCCATCAACGAGCTGCCTGAGGGGCTTGAGTGCACCCTCAGCAGGCTCCTGCTGAAACACAACTGGGGGTGGGGGCTGACAGCCCTCAGGCTGTGCTGCCATCCACCAGAGCTGGACAGGCTGAGAGCTGGGCACAGGCAGGAAGTGCAATGAGGACAAGGGCAGAGTCCTGCAGCTGGGCAGGAACAACAGCAGCACCAGGACAGGTTAGAGGCTGCCCTGCTGGAGAGCAGCTCCAGGGAGAAAGACCTTGGAGTGCTGCTGGGCAGCAAGTTCTGCATGGGACAGCAATGTGCCCTGGGGGCCAAGAGAGCCAATGGCATCCTGGGGTGCAGCAAGAGAAGTGTGGCCAGCAGGGCTGGGGAGGTTCTGCTGCCCCTCTGCTCTGCCCTGCTGAGACCACAGCTGCAATCCTGTGTCCAGTGCTGGGCTCCCCAGTTCCAGAGAGACAGAGACCTGCTGGAGAGAGTCCAAGGGAGAGCCAGGAGGATGCTTAGGGGACTTGAGCATCTCCCCTGTGAAGAGAGACTGAGAGCCCTGGGGCTGTTTAGTGTGGAGAGGAGAAGACTGAGAGGGATCTGATCAATGTCTATCAATAGCTGAGGGCTGGGGGTCAGGTGGAGGGGGCCAAGCTCTTGTGGGTGGTGCACAGCAATAAGATAAGAAACAGTGGAGGCAAACTGGAACAGAGAAGGTTTCAGCTCAGCATGAGGAGAAACTTCTTTGTTGTGAGGGTGCTGGAGGCCTGGAGCAGGCTGCCCAGAGAGGTTGTGGAGTCTCCTGCTCTGGAGACCTTTCCAACCCCCCCGGATGTGTTCTGTGTGCCCTGCCCTGGATGCTGCTGCTCTGGCAGGGGGTTGGGCTGGATGATCTCTGGAGCCCCTTCCAACCTCTAACATTCTCTAATTCTCTGCATTATTTGATTGCTCAGCTTCCCCCACTGGAAATCATCCCCAGTCCCTCACTGAGAGCTGGTGGCTAAAACCTCTCCTCTGATTTCCCAGCACTGGCCACTTCACCCTCATTTGGGTCCTTTCCTTTGCTTATCCATTTCTCCCCTTCCCTTCTGCATTCTTCTTTCACTTCTTTCTCATTAGAAAGAAAGAGATCCTACTGCAGTGTTCACTGTGCTGAGCTAAGCAAAGCTTCAGAGAATCAGAGAGCTGTTTGGGTTGGCACAGCCCTCCAGGCCCACCCAGCCCACCCAGCCCCCAGCACCACCATGGCCATTAGCCATGTCCCAAAGTGCCATGGCCACACCTGCAGGGATGGGGACTCCACCACCCCCATGCCCCAGGGGAGGTTCAGGCTGGATGCTAGGAAATCTTTCTTGCCTGGAAGGGTTCTGAGGCCTTGGAATGTTGTGGCCAGGGCAGTGCTGGAGTCCCCATCCCTGGAGGTGTTGAAGCAGTGTGTGGAGCTGGTGCTTAGGGCCATGGTTTGGTGCTGAGCCTGCAGTGCTGGGTGGAGGTTGGGCTGGCTGAGCCTAGAGGCCTTGCAGCCAGATGTGTTCTGTGAGGCTGAGAGTTACACTTCTCTGCAGCAGCTTAGAGAAGGGATTTTCCAGAAGCTCTCTCTCTTTTTTTGTTGCCAACTGGAGCTGTTTGGGACTGTGCTGAGTGCAGGCTGCTCACAACTGCTGCTCTTACACCCAGAGGCCATCTTACCTGGCAGGCTGCTGTCCAGGACACTCTCCAAACACCTGACAATTTCCTCAATGTCACTGTCCTGTGGCCAAAGGAAGAAAGAACAGCAGGGGAGGGGAGAACAGCACAGGAGGAATGCAGACCCCAGTACAGCTGGCACAGCCCCACAGCCAGCCAGCACATGGAACACCAGCAGGCTGCAGAGGGTCCCCGTGGCTGTGTGCAGAGATCAGCCTGCAGGAAACCTCCTCAGCACTGGGCAGCCACAGCCTGGGCACTGGGTTCCACTCCAAGAAGGACCCTGAGAGGCTGGAGCAGGGCCAGAGAAGGGCAATGGAACTGGGGAAGGGGCTGGAGAACAGGGCTGGGGAGGAGCAGCTGAGGGGGCTGAGGGTGGTTAGTCTGGAGAAGGGGAGGCTGAGGGAGACCTCATTGCTCTCTGCAAGTCCCAGAAAGGAGGCTGGAGGGTTCTGGGCAACCTGATCTAGCTGGGGATGTCCCTGCTGAGTGCAGAGAGGTTGGACTGGGTGAGCTCTGGAGGTGCCTTCCAGCCCAGCCCAGTCTGTGATTCAATAATCTTCAGCCTTCCTCACACTGCAGCCTCCAGGACTTTCTTGCCTTATCTCCTGGCAAAGCTACTTTAAGCCTTCCAAGAAGGTTTTGTCTTCAGTGCCAAGGGAAGTTTAGCTTTGCAGGTCAAGCCTGGCAGCTGCCTGGGCTCAGCTGCTTGTGCTGCTCATCTGTCTCACCCAGGCAGGGAGCAGTGGCAGCTAGGGGTGCCTGGGAGCTGGAGCTGGAAGTGGGATCTGATGCCTGCAGTACACTTTGAGCTGTAACCTAATTTGCCCCTAGGCAACACAGGAGAGATTCCCACTCTGCCCAGGAGGCATCCATGGCAGTGGGACCCCCGATGGGAACCTCAGTGTCTCCACACAAGTCACACATCACACAGCCATGCTGCTGGCACATGCTCTCAACAACACCCACATTTCAGTCGTGGCAGGAGCCAGAAGCCATGGCAGGAGCCAGAAGCCATGGCAGGAGCCAGAAGCCATGGCAGGAGCTAGAAGCCATGGCAGGAGCTTCCTTTTCCCCTGGCAAAGCAGCTGCAGGTGTGCACAGCTTCCCCACAGGTGCCACATACCTGCTGCTCTGCCTTACTGAGGCTCTCTGAGGCTTCCACAGCCTCCTCCTCCTCCTCACTGCCTTCTGAGCAGGAGTCAAACTCAGCCTGGTAATACTCTTCTGCAGTTTCTGGGTCTTCAGGGATCTCTGAAGGCAATGATGAGTTTACAGCACACAGACAGACAAAGAGCCTGACCTCAGGAAGACAAAATGGCTTTCCTGGCACCCAGTATCAGTGCAGCCAGGAAGTGAAATCCAAGGCAGAGGTTCTCAGGTGACACTGGTCAAGGGTGAGAGCAAGACCAGCAGTGTCCAAGCTGTCTCTGGCTCGAGGTCAGAGCCTCAATGATCCCAAAGGATCTGTGTTGATCTGGGGGAGAAATCCATGGCCTAAACCATGCTGGTCTGCAGGGCATCAGCCAGAGGAGGGCAACCAAGCTACAGCAGGGGAGATTGAGATCAGATGTCAGGAGGAAGTTGTTCCCCAGGAGGGTGGTGAGAGCCTGGCACAGGCTGCCCAGGGAGGTGGTGGAAGCCTCCTGCCTGGAGGTGTTTGCAGCCAGGCTGGATGTGGCTGTGAGCAACCTGCTGGAGTGTGAGGTGTCCCTGACTATGGCAGGGGGGTGGCACTGGCTGAGCCTTGAGGTCCATTCCAGCCCTGCCAGCTCTGTGACTGTGATGCAGTCAAAGCAGGGTCAGCACTGAACTGAACCCAGCTTCTGTGAGCAGCAGCTGAGCCCCAGTTTGGTTTCCTGTGCTGAATAGCAAAGCTAAGCTACAATGGAAGGTTCCATCGGCCAGGCACACACTTCAGAGGCCAAAACCCAAACCTCTGTCTCTTCCCAGCAGGAAGTTTCTTTTCTCCCTCAGCTGCTGAGTCCTTACCATGGTGTGTGGGGTCAGCCATGCAGAGCTGAGCTGGCTCATCTCCACCTGGCTCATCTCCACCTGGCTCACCACATCCTCTGGACATGGAGCCACAGGCAAGGGCTGGCTGGGAATCAGGCAGGGCTGCTGAACTCTGCTCCTCAGGTCCCTGAGTCACACAAAGCAGGGTGGAGAGACAGGCAGAGGGAGAGCTATCAGCAGGATCACAGGGCAGTGGGTACCCTGACATACACAACTGCTGGGCTTGTGGGCAAGCACCACCAGAGGCTCTCCTGGTTTTGTGTGTAAAGGATCAGTACTGCCTCAGCCATGAGCAGTCAGTGGCCACTGAGCTCTTCTCTACAGAAACAGTGGGAACCAGGACCTGGAGAGCACATGAGAGAAAAGGTAGAAGCCAAAGCACTGAGGGAGAAGGATCTCTTTAGGCTGGAGGAGCCTGAGGGTGAGCTCCTTGCTGTTGCTCAAGATGTGCAGGGGGAGTGCCCAGAGGCTGGAGCCAGGCTCTGCTGGGGGATGCCCAATGCCAGCAGAAGGGGCAGTGGTGGAAGCTGAGGCAGAGGAAGTGCCATGGAAACAGGAGGGAGAATTCTGTCACTGTGAGGGTGACAGAGCCTGGAGCAGGCTGCCCAGGGGAGCTGTGCAGTTTCCCTCTCTGGAGATATTCAAAACCCTGCCTGGCTGTGTTCCTGTGTGAGCTGCCCTGGGTGCTGCTGCTCTGGCAGGGGGTTGGGCTGGGTGAGCTCTGGAGGTCCCTTCCAGCCACTAATGCTCTGTGAGTCTGAGAACTCTGATGGTTTCTGTGCTGCTTGCACTATGAGGAGAGGCTGAGGGAGCTGGGGTTGCTTAGCCTGGAGAAGAGGAGGCTCAGGGGAGACCTCATTGCCCTCTACAACTCCCTGAAGGGAGGTTGTAGCCAGGTGGGGGTTGGTCTCTTCTCCCAGGCAGCCAGCACCAGAACAAGAGGACACAGTCTCAAGCTGTGCCAGGGGAGGTTTAGGCTGGAGATGAGGAGAAAGTTCTTCCCAGCAAGAGAGATTGGCCATAGGGATGTGCTGCCCAGGGAGGTGGTGGAGTCCCCATCCCTGGAGGTGCTCAAGAGGGGATTGGATGTGGCACTTGGAGCCATGGTTTAGTTGTCAGGAGGTCTTGGGTGAGAGGTTGGACTTGATGACCTCTGAAGTCTTTTCCAACTTTATTGATTCCATGATTCTATGACTGTGCCCAAGCTGCCACACTCTCTCTATTGACACTGCACAGAGCTGGAACTGAACAGCCCTGTCTTCTCTTACAGCTTCCAAGCAAAGGACAGCTTAGGCTGGGAGTCAATCTAAACAGCTGCTGGAATGGTGATATTCTGAACTGATCCAGCTGAAAGAATGGCCATAGCCATGCCAGGCCCACCAGGGTGAGCAGAGGGCTGGAGCTCCTCTCCTGTGAGGACAGACAGAGAGTTGGGGTTGTGCAGTTTGGGGAGGAGAAGGCTCCCAGGAGACCTTCTGGTGGCCTTCCAGGATCTGCAGGGAGCTCCAAGAAAGCTGGGGAGGGACTTTTGAGGGTGTCAGGGAGGGAGGTGTTTGCAGCCAGGCTGGATGTGGCTGTGAACAACCTGCTGTGGTGTGAGGTGTCCCTGGCCATGGCAGGGGGGTTGGAACTGGCTGAGCCTTGAGGTCCCTTCCAGCCCTGCCAGCTCTGTGATTCTCTGCAGTCAGGAAGGACTACAACAAACTTCCCTTGACCATGAATGCCCTCTGAAGGCTGATGCTGCACAGCCTGGCAGCACATGCATTTCAGAGGGCAGATGTGGGGTAAGGGTTACTCAGTCAAAGCCAATCCTGTGCTGAACAGAGTTTGTTGAACTTCTCTGAGCAGCTGACTGTCCTCAGCACACACCCACAGGCTAAGCTTAGCAGTCCAGACTTCATAGAGTCACAGACTGGGCTGGGCTGGAAGGGACCTGCAAAGCTCACCCAGTCCAACCTTCTGCACTCAGCAGGGACATCCTCCACTGGATCAGGTTGCCCAGAGCCCTGTCCAGCCTCACCTTGCACATCTCCAGAGAAGGAGGCTCAACCACCTCCCTGGGCAACCTGTGCCAGTGCTCAAGGTGCCTCCAGAGCAGGACTGCCCCTCTGGCACTGAAGCAAGCAGGCTGGGACAGGAGAAGCCCAGCAAGGAGGCCTTGGTGACAGCAGCCTCTGCTCACCTGCAGGGCTCCTGGGCTCAGCTGCTGGCAGCTCTGGGTCCTCAGCTCCTGCTTTCTTTTGATCTTTTCTTGGTATTTCTCTTCTGTCAGCTGCCTGCAGATACAGCACACTCCTGCTTAGGGTGTGAGGTCAGGCAGAGCACACAGGGGAGATGTGGACAACCAGTTTGGGGCTGGTGCTCTGACTGCTGCTCTAGATGAACAACCACTGTGCTGGCATTCACCACACAGCCCTGCTCTGCTCAGGGGCTGAAGACATCAGAGGCCTGGCAGCCCTGCCCTGGGAGGAAAGGCTGAGGGCTGGGCTTGCTCAGCCTTCAGCAGAGCAGGCTGAGGGGAGACCTTATTGCCATGGATACAGGATGTAAAGGGTGGCTGCCAGGAGCATGGAGACTCCCCTGGTACAAGCAGTGCCATGGAGCAGACAAGGGCTGGTGGGGACAAGGTACTGCTGGGGAGATTCCCTTTGGACTGCAGGAGGAAATGGTTCCCCATGAGCACAGTCAGGGACTGGAATCATCTCCCCAGGGCAGCAGTGCAGTCCCCTACCCTGGGCAGTGTAAGACTCAGCTTGCCAGGGGGCTGGGGCAGCTCCCTGCAACTGCAGCATCACCTGGACAGGTTGGAGCAGGTGAGCCCTGGGGCCCTTCCAGCCTGGCTTCCTGTGGTATTTGTCTTTTTACTCTGCCAGTTTCAGCTCCCTCAGTCCTGCTGCTGGGGGCAGCTCCCTGGTCAGGGCACAAAGGCCACGTGGTGCTCAGCTTACTTCAGCTTCTTTGCCTTCTCATCTGCAGGATTGACCTTCCTCAGCCTCATTCTCTCCCGTGGGGTCATCTTCTGCACTTCAGAGAGCTCCTGCAGCGTCTGCAGGTGAACCTTCCTCTGCCTGCAGTGCAACAGATTGAAAACCCATCCTCAGAGGACAATGTAGAGAGCATTTCACCTCCAGGGAGGGGATTCTGCCCCTCTGCTCCACTCTGCTGAGACCACAGCTGCAGCTCTGGGGCCAGTTCTGGAGCCTCTGTGCCAGGAAAGATCTGCAGGGGCTGGAAGGTGTCCAGAGAAGGGCCAGAAGGAGGAGCAGAAGGCTGGAGCTTCAAGCTGAAAGAGGCATTTTGATCTCCAGACTGAGGTCTGTTTAGTCCCTTACAGTGCCTGTGACTCTGGTTGTTCAGGTGCAGTGTCACTGCTTCAACACCAAATCAAACAACCCATCCAAATCACGGAGCTGTCAGGCTTGGAAGGGGCCTCAAGGCTCAGCCAGTTCCAACCCCCCTGCCATGGCCAGGGACACCTCACACCACAGCAGGTTGCTCACAGCCACCTCCAGCCTGGCTGCAAGCACCTCCAGGCAGGAGGCTTCCACCACCTCCCTGGGCAGCCTGTGCCAGGCTCTCACCACCCTCAGAGGGAACAACTTCTTCCTCACAGCCAATCTCAATCTCCCCACTTCTAGTTTTGCTCCATCCCCCCCAGTCCTATCCCTCCCTGACACCCTCAAAAGTCCCTCCCCAGCTGTCTCAGAGCCCCCTGCAGATCCTGGAAGGCCACCAGAAGGTCTCCTGGGAGCTTTCTCTTCTCCAGACTGAACAGCCCCAACTCTCTCAGTCTGTCTCCAGAGCAGAGCAGCTCCAGCCCTCTGCTCCTCCTCCTGGCCCTTCTCTGGACACCTTCCAGCCCCTCCAGAGCCTTCCTGGCACAGAGGCTCCAGAGCTGGCCCCAGAGCTCCAGCTGTGGTCTCAGCAGAGTGGAGCAGAGGGGCAGAATCCCCTCCCTGGCCCTGCTGGACACACTTCTCTTGCTGCAGCCCAGGCTCTGCTTGGCTCTCTGGGCTGCAAGTGCTCCCTGCTGGCTCCTCTTGAGCTTCTCCTCCCCCAGCACCCCCAAGGCCTTTTCTCCAGGGCTGCTCTCCAGCCAGTCCCTGCCCAGCCTGTATTGGTGCTTGGGATTGCCCTGCCCCAGCTGCAGGACCTTGCCCTTGGTCTTGTTGAACCTCCTGAGGTTGTCCTGGGCCCAGCCCTGCAGCCTGTCCAGCTCCCTTAGTAGGTATCCACCCAGCAGCACTACAACTGACCATGGCACAACTAAGCTGAAGATCTCAACCCTCCTAACACCAAGACAAAAGCCATACCCATTGGTGCTGAACCAGCATCTGCACACACTGCACCTGTGCCACTGGCAGTTACAGCATACAAATGATTGACCTGCAAATGCTCTGTCCCCCTCAGTCCCCCCCTGCATTGCTGCCCAGCAAACATTTAAAGCCACTTACACAGCAGCAGAAATGGGAGCAGCTCCTTTCTGCCAGCCAAGTGCCTTGTCTTGCACAGCCAGGTCTGTGAACTTGCACTGTATGGCCCACAAGGAAATGAAACACAGCTGAGGTTAGAGCAATCCAGACTGCTCAGGTAGCACCCAGTGCCCTGATGCACAAACTGCCTGAGCAGCCTCACAGAACACATCTGCCTGGAGGAGACCTGCAGGCTCAGCCAGTCCAACCCCCACCCAGCACTGCAGGCTCAGCACCAAACCATGGCCCTAAGCACCAGCTCCACACACTGCTTCAACATCTCCAGGGATGGGGACTCCAGCACTGCCCTGGCCACAACATTCCAATGCCTGAGAAGCCTTCCAGGCAAGAAAGATTTCCTAGCATCCAGCCTGAACCTCCCCTGGGGCAGCTTGCAACCATTGCCTCTGCTCCTGGCCCTTGACAGCTGCAGAGAGCAAGGAGGTCTCCCTCAGCCTCCTCTTCTCCAGCCTCAACACCCCCAGCTCCCTCAGCCCCTCCTCTAGCCCAGGGGCTCCAGGCCCTTCTCCAGCCTGCCTGCCCTGCTCTGCACAGGCTCCAGCCCCTCAGTGGCCTTCCTGCAGGGAGGGCCCAGAGCTGAACACAGCACTCCAGCTGTGGCCTCCCCAGTGCTGAGCACAGGGGGATGATCCCCTCCCTGGCCCTGCTGCCCACCCTGCTTCTGACCCAGCCCAGGATGCCTTTGGCTTTCTTGGCCCCTGGGCACTGCTGCCTCCTGCTCAGGGACTGCCACCCAACACCCCCAGGTCCCTCTCCCAGCTGCAGCTTTCCAGCCACACATCCCCAGGTCTGGAGCTCCCCATGGGGTTGCTGTGAGCCAGGTGCAGGACCTGGCCCTTGGCCTTGTTGAACTTCCTCCAGTGAGCCTTGGCCCATGGCTCTCAGCTGTCCAGGTCCTGCTGTGAAGCCTCCCTAGCCTCTAGCAGCTGGACACAGCCACCCAGCCTGGTGTCATCTGCAGACTCACTGAGGGAGCCTCAGTGCAGACATTAAAGAGCTCTGGGGCACACCACTGGTGACTGGCCCCAGCCAGACTTAGCTCCATTCCCTACCTCTCTTTGCCCCTGGCCATCAGCCAGTTTGTTATCCAGGTCAGAGGGCACTGAGCCAAGCCTTGTGCCAGGAGTTCTGCAGGAGCATGCTGGGGGGGAGGCAGTTTCCTTCTCCACCTTCTGAGAAAGCCAAACAGCAGATCCAGTGAGGTGGGGACCTGGGTGCCATTAACATTATGACTATCCAGAACAGCTTATAGATTGGATGTGCTGAGGCCTGAACAACCTGCTCCTGTTCCAGACTTCAGTCCAGCTTCCACCATTACCTACTCCATTTCTGGTTGGCTTGTGCAGCTCCTGGGGCTTCTGGGGAACCACAGGATGCCACAGTACAACAAACCTCTTTTTTATTTGAAGCAAAAGTTGACTGTGAAGCTCCTGGTTTGGGATTCAGGCTCTGCTCAGCTCCACCCTGGCACAGGACAAGGGGCAATGGATGGAAACTGCAGCACAGGAGGTTCCAGCTCACCGTGAGGAGGAACTTCTGGACTGTGAGGGTCCCAGAGGCCTGGAGCAGGCTGCCCAGAGAGGTTGTGGAGTCTCCTTCTGTGGAGCCTTTGCAGCCCTGTCTGGATGTGTTCCTGTGTGACCTGTGCTGGATTCTCTGCTCCTGCTCTGGCAGGGGTTTGGTTCCAAAATGGGGTAGTTGGTGATCTGCTCAGCTGCCTGGATCCCCACAAGTGCATGGGACCAGATGGGATCCATCCTAGGGTTCTGAGGGAGCTCTCAGAGGAGCTGGCCAAGCCACTCTCCATCATTTTTCAGCAGTCCTGGCTCACTGGAGATGTCCCAGAGGACTGGAAGCTGGCCAACGTGGTGCCCATCCACAAGAAGGGTCAGTTGGATGAGCCAGGGAGTTATAGGCCTGTCAGCCTGACCTCAGTGCCAGGCAAGATCATGGAACAGTCATCCTGAGTACATTAACACAGCACTTAGAGGATGGCCAAGGGCTCAGGCTCAGCCAGCATGGATTTAGGAAGGGCAGGTCCTGCCTGACCAACCTGATCTCCTTCCATGCCCAGGTGACTGCCTGGTGGCTGTGGGGCAGGCTGTGGATGTGGTCTGCCTGGGCTCCAGCAGGGCCTTTGACACCGTCCCCCACAGCAAACTGCTGGCCAAGCTGTCAGCCCCTGGCTTGGACAGCAGCTCTCTGAGCTGGGTTAGGAACTGGCTGGAGGCTGAGCCCAGAGAGTGGTGGTGAATGGTGCCACAGCCAGCTGGCAGCCAGGCACCAGTGGTGTGCCCCAGGGATCAGTGCTGGGCTCTGTGCTCTTCAACATCTTCATTGATGATCTGGATGAGGGCATTGAGTCAGTCATCAGCAGTTAAGTTTGCAGATGACAGCAAGCTGGGGGCAGGAGTTGATCTGCTGGAGGGCAGAGAGGTTCTGCAGAGGGACCTGGACAGGCTGGACAGATGGGCAGAGGCCAAGGGCAGGAGATTGAACACATCCAAGTGCCAGGTGCTGCACATTGGCCACAACAACCCCAGGCAGTGCTACAGGCTGGGGTCAGAGTGGCTGAGAGCAGCCAGGCAGAGAGGGACCTGGGGGTGCTGGTTGATGGTAGGATGAACATGAGCCTGCAGTGTGCCCAGGCGGCCAGGAGGGCCAATGGCATCCTGGCCTGCATCAGGAAGAGTGTGGCCAGCAGGAGCAGGGAGGTCATTCTGCCCCTGGACACTGCACTGGTTAGGCCACACCTTGAGTCCTGTGTCCAGTTCTGGGCTCCTCAGTTTAGGAAGGAGGTTGACTTGCTGGAAGGTGTCCAGAGAAGGGCAATGAAGCTGGGGAGGGGTCTGGAGCACAGCCCTGTGAGGAGAGGCTGAGGGAGCTGGGGTTGCTTAGCCTGAAGAGGAGGAGACTCAGGGGTGACCTTATTGCTCTCTACAACTACCTGAAGGGGGGTTGTAAACAGGCAGAGGTTGGGCTCTTCTCCCAGGCACCCAGCACCAGAACAAGAGGACACAGTCTCAGGCTGTGCCAGGGGAGGTTTAGGCTGGAGGTGAGGAAGAAGTTCTACACAGAGAAAGTGATTGCCCATTGGAATGGGCTGCCTGGGGAGGTGGTGGAGTCACCATCACTGGAGGTGTTCAGGAGGAGACTTGACAGGGTGCTTGGTGCCATGGGTTAGTTGATTAGGTGGTGTTGGGTGATAGGTTGGACTCAATGATCTTGAAGGTCTCTTCCAACCTGGTTTATTCTATTCTATTCTCTCCAGAGGTCCCTTCCAACCCCTGACATCCTCCTACCCTGTGACTATCAAGCAGATGGAGGCTCCCTTTGTACCAGGAGTCAGAGGAGACAGGCACAAGTTACTGCTGGGGAGATCCCAGCTGGCCATACCAATTCTCACCATGAGTGCCATCAGCCACTGGAAGAATCCACCCAGGGCAGTGCTGGAGTGCCCAACACTGCACACTTCCAAGACTCAGCTGGACAGGGTGCTGGGCCAGCTTGCCTAAACCATGCTTAAGCTGGCCCAGAAGATCCTTGAGGTCCTCTCCAGCCCAGGATTCCCTTCATTGCTCACAGCATTGCAAAGGGGAGGATGTCATGTCAAGGGACAAGGGCTTCCCTTCTCACTGCCAGGATATTTCAGGCCTATCTGTAAGCCAGCCCTGGAGCCCCCTGCAGTAAGGCTCCCAAGAACTGCTGCCCAACCCTCCTGTTCCTCACCACATTTGCTCTGCCTCCATTCTGCTTTTGCAAGCTGCCCACAGCTGCTGCTGCTTCTTACCCACCTTGAGCTGCTCCTCAATGTAAGGCATTCTGAGGATGTCTGCAGCTGCTGGCCTGAGGGCAGGATTCTTGTCCAGCATACTGCAACGTTAGAAACCAGAAGCCATCATTAAGCAGTTGCCCTAATTAACCTCCAAGGATGCTGCAGGAGGGAAAGCCAAGGCAGTGACCCACCTGCAGAGCAGGGTGTTCAGCTGGCTGGGGTATGGAGCAGGGAGAGAAGGTGTGGCCCCCTCCACAATCTTCAACATCACTGACAGAAAGCTGTGTCCTGTAAAGGCATGGCTCAGGCAGCACAGCTCATACAGAATGCACCCCAGGGACCTGGAAGCACAGAACAAGAGGAGCAGCCTGCAGGGTGACAGCGTGCTGGGGAGAACCACCAGAGTGTGCTCCTCACCTCTGGGAGCAGCCCGGATTGGCAGCCCCGCCCTGGCAGCCCCACCCCGGCTCAGCAGCCCCGGCTGAGCAGCCCCGACTCAGCAGCCCCGCCCCGGCAGCCCCAGATGAGCAGCCCCGCCCTGGCAGCCCCGCCCTGGCAGCCCCACCCCGGCTCAGCAGCCCCAGCTGAGCAGCCCCGCCCTGGCAGCCCCAGCTGAGCAGCCCCGCCCCGGCAGCCCCAGCTGAGCAGCCCCGCCTCAGCAGCCCCGGCCCCGGCAGCCCCGCCCTGGCAGCCCCGCCCCGGCAGCCCCACCCCGGCTCAGCAGCCCCGGCTCAGCAGCCCCGCCCCGGCAGCCCCGCCCCGGCAGCCCCAGCTGAGCAGCCCCGCCCTGGCAGCCCCGCCCCGGCAGCCCCAGCTGAGCAGCCCCGGCAGCAGCCCGGCCCCGGCAGCCCCAGATGAGCAGCCCCGCCCGGCAGCCCCGCCCCGGCAGCCCCAGCTGAGCAGCCCCGCCCGGCAGCCCCGCCCCAGCAGCCCCGCCCGGCAGCCCTGCCCCGGTAGCCCCAGCCCAGCCCCGCCCGGCAGCCCCGCCCGACAGCCCCAGCTGAGCAGCCCCGCCCGGCAGCCCCGCCCGGTAGCCCCAGCTGAGCAGCCCCGCCCGGCAGCCCCAGCCCCGAGCAGCCCCAGCTGAGCAGCCCCGCCCTGGCAGCCCCGCCCGCAGCCCCAGCTGAGCAGCCCCGGCAGCAGCCCGGCCCCGGCAGCCCCAGCTGAGCAGCCCCGCCCGGCAGCCCCGCCCCAGCAGCCCCAGCTGAGCAGCCCCGCCCGGCAGCCCCGCCCCGACAGCCCCAGCTGAGCAGCCCCGCCCGGCAGCCCCGCCCCGGCAGCCCCAGCTGAGCAGCCCCGCCCCAGCAGCCCCGCCCCAGCTGAGCAGCCCCAGCTGAGCAGCCCCGCCCAGCAGCCCCAGCCAGCCCCGCCTCAGCAGCCCCAGCCCCAGCTGAGCAGCCCCGCCCGGCAGCCCCGCCCAGCAGCCCCAGCTGAGCAGCCCCGCCTCAGCAGCCCCGCCCCGGCAGCCCCAGCTGAGCAGCCCCGCCCGGCAGCCCCGCCCAGCAGCCCCAGCTGAGCAGCCCCGCCTCAGCAGCCCCGCCCCGGCAGCTCAGCCCCGCCCCGGCAGCTCAGCCCCGGCAGCCCTGGCTGGGGCAGCCCCGGCTGAGCAGCCCTGGCTGAGCAGCCCCACCCCAGCAGCCCCGCCCCTGCAGCCCCACCCCGGTAGCCCCTCCCCCAGCCCCGCTCCGGCAGCCCTGCCCCGGCTGGAGGGGTGGCTGCACAAACAGGCACTCAGGATGGCACTCAGGTAGTGATAGGAATGGGGAAAATGGATCCCAGCTAGAGGAGGACAGAGTTAGATTAGACCTGAGGAAGAAGTTGTTCCCCCTGAGGGTGGTGAGAGCCTGGCACAGGTTGCCCAGGGAGGTGGTGGCAGCCTCCTGCCTGGAGGTGTTTGCAGCCAGGCTGGAGGTGGCTGTGAGCAACCTGCTGCAGTGTGAGGTGTCCCTGCCATGGCAGGGGGTTGGAGCTGGCTGAGCCTTGAGGTCCCTTCCAGCCCTGACAGTTCTGTGATTCTGTGGTGCTGAGTAGTGTGAGAGCCGTTAAAATAACACAGTAGCTCCCAAATACCTTTCAAATGCTGACCTAGAAAAGAAACCCACCTGAAAGAGCATGGAGACTACTCACCAGATGTCAGACTTTGTGTTGTAGCCCTGGTGCTTGAGTGCCTCTGGACTCATGTAGTAAGGTGTGCCAGTGAACGTGGTTGCCAGGTCACAGGACCCCAGCAAGAGACAAGAAACTCCAAAGTCCCCTGAAGGTGACAGCAGAAACCAATGGATCTAAATCTGTATCTGCTCCTGCAAGCTCCCTGTGGTGCCTGCCAGGCATGGCACAGTGACCTTACAGCCAAAGCAACCTGCCACTGCTGGTGGCTCAACACCAAAGCGCTCCAGGGCCCCAGAGAACTATTGAAGAGGCCTTACAAAGAATCTTAGGCTTGGGCTGGGAAGGATCTTAAGGATCATCTAATTCTAACCTCCTTGTCATGGGCCAGGACACCTCCAGGGACAGCTCATCTGATTCAAAGCCCTGGCTCAAAGCAAGGCCAACTGTAAAGTTCCATGAGTCTACTCAGGTGCAGGTCCAGGCAAGCTGGAGCAGCCTCAGGTCTGCAGATTTCACTGCCCCTCCAGGGCTCAGGGCTCAAATCCAAATGCTGCATCAGACATGGCTTCATCCAAGCCTCCAGCAGCCTCCTGTCAGTGAGGATTGTTCTCTCATGCTGTCACTTATCACAGACTCACAGAATGTTAGGGCCTTGAAGGGACCTTAAAAGCTTGTCCAGTCCAAGCCCCTGCCAGAGCAGGAGCACCTGGAGCAGGTGAGACAGGAACACAGCCAGGCAGGTCTTGAATATCTCCAGAGAAGGAGACTCCACAACCCCCCTGGGCAGCCTGCTCCAGGCCTCTGTCACCCTCACAGTGACAGAATTCTTCCTCCTGTTTCCATGGCACTTCCTCTGCCTCAGCTTCCACCACTGCCCCTGGTGCTGGCATTGGGCAGCACCCAGCAGAGCCTGGCTCCAGCCTCTGGGCACTCCCCCTGCACATCTTGAGCAACAGCAAGGAGCTCACCCTCAGGCTCCTCCTCTCCAAGCCTAAGAGCCCTCAGCTCCCTCAGGCTCTCCTCCTGAGGAAGATCTTCCACTGCCTGCAGCAGCTCTGTGCCTCTGTGCTGGACTCTCTCCAGCAGTTCCCTGAGGTCCTTCTTGAGCTGAGGGGCCCAGAACTGGACACAACATTGCAGCTGTGGCCTCAGCAGGGCAGAGTAGAGGGGGAGGAAAACCTCTCTGACCTACTCCCCACAGCCCTTCTAATGCCCCCCAGGCTGCCCTTGGCCTTCTTGGCCAGCAGGGCACATTGCTGGCTCCTGGTCAGTCCCCATGCACTAAGGCTCCCAGATCTCTCCAGTCTCACCAATCTTCAGAAGATTGTTTTTAATGAATATGTTCTTGGCTTTCAGATCCCTGTGAAGAATCCTCCTGGAACACAGAAAGGAAATTCAGCCTCAGCTGACCTGAAGCACTTGTGGGACACTTGTGACACTTGTGGTCACCTATCAAGTATGCCAAGTATTTAACTCCATGCCTTGTGAGGAAGGCCAGCCCAGCACAGCTGGGGTCTAGCCCTGTGAGACATCACACAGATGGCAGCAGTAAAGAGCTTCATGGAAACACAGAGCTGCATCCACAGACATCCAGGAGCAGGAGGAGAGCCACAGCAGCCTGGATAACAGGAATGCACACAGGGATTCAGGAGTGGCAGCCCTGCCCTGGAGGAAAGGCTGGGGGCTGAGGTTGTTCAGCCTGGAGCAGAGCAGGCTGAGGGGAGACCTTATTGCCATGGATACAGGACATAAAGGGTGGCTGCCAGGAGCATGGAGGTTCCCCTGGTACAAGCAGTGCCATGGAGCAGACAAGGGCTGGTGGGGACAAGGTACTGCTGGGGAGGTTCCCTTTGGACTGCAGGAGGAAATGGTTCCCCATGAGCACAGTCAGGGACTGGAATCATCTCCCCAGGGCAGCAGTGCAGTCCCCTACCCTGGGCAGTGTAAGACTCAGCTTGCCAGGGGGCTGGGGCAGCTCCCTGCAACTGCAGCACCACCTGGACAGGTTGGAGCAGGTGAGCCCTGGGGGCCCTTCCAGCCTGGCCCTGTGTGGCTCTGTGTGATCCCAGCTTGAGAATTTAGTTGGTTGGTGTTGTGGGTTTGGGAGGAAGGCCCAGCCTTCTGCCCCCCACAAAGAGAGGGGAAAAAAATTGACCACAGCTAGCCAGCCAGAGGAGCAAAGGAAATGCTATATTTACAAGCAGTTTTAGGGGATGCAGGGTATATACACACAATTTACAGTGTTTATTTTGAAGGGAGCCCCAAAGCTCACCCAGTCCAACCCCCCTGCACTCAGCAGGGACATCCCCAGCTAGATCAGGTTGCCCTGAGCCCTCTCCAGCCTCACCTTCAATATCTCCAGGCATGGAGCCTCAACCACCTCCCTGGGCAACCTGTGCCAGTGTTCCAGCACCCTCCTGCTGCAGAACTTGTTCCTCACATCCAATCTCAATCTGCTCTGCTCTAGTTTGAAGCCATTGCCCCTGGTCCTGTCCCTGCAGGCCTTTGGGAGCAGTCTCTCTGCAGCTTTCTTGTAGCTCCTTCAGGTACTGGCAGTCTGCTCTTAGGTCTTCCTGTAGCCTCCTCTGCTCCTTCAGGTCCAGGTCCTTCCTGTGCTGAAGGCTCCAGAGCTGGCCCCAGCCCTGCAGGTGAGGTCTCCCCAGAGCAGAGCAGAGGGGCAGGATCCTCTCTCTCCATCTCTGGCCACACTGCTTTGGGTGCAGCCCAGGCTGCCCTTGGCCTCCTGTGCTGCAGTCTCACACTGCCTGCTCCTGCCCAGCTTCTCCCCCACCAGCACCCCCAAGTCCTCCCCAGGGCTGCTTTCTATCACTCCTCCCCCAGTCTGTATTGACAGTGAGGATTGTTCTGCCCTTGCTCTTGTTGAACCTCATGAGGTTCACCTGGGTTCACCTCTTCAGCCTGTCCAATTCCCTGAGGAACCATTCTGTTCCTCTGGGGTATCAACAGCAGCACTCAGCTTGGTGCCATCTGCCTGGTATGTGGACTAGGAGGCCAGGAGTTCACATTTCTCCAGTGTTAGTGTGGAAGGTAAAAGAACTTAGCAAAGAGGAGCAGTAAGGGAAAAGGAAAAGCAGAGCTGGCTTTTGCAGCCTCCCTTTCCCACCACCAGCTGGGGACAAACAGCTTTGTCTCAGATTCTTGAAACCTGACTCTTATCAAGACTGTGCCTAGCACTGAAGGACATCTACCACTGCCCTGCTGGGAGAGGGAGTAGAGAAGGTGCTTGCAGGGTAGCTGATTAGTTACACCTTAGGTATACAACACACCCCTGGGCAGGGCTGAGCCTGCTCAGCCCCCTCCCCAGACAAGGCTCCCACAGTGCCTGTACCTCTCATGCATGTAGCTGACTCCAAGTAACAACTGTATAAACCAGTCCAGGATCTGCCTCTGAGTGAACATCTTCCCAGATTCTTTGTACTCTTGAATTTTAGAGTCCAGATCTCCACCCTGGAAAACATCACAACAGGTTTGTGCATTTAGGGCAGTGTCTCTCAATCCCTTCTCCTTCAGCACAGCACAGCACTCCCTCCACTTTCTCAGACCTTCAAGCTCCCTACCATGCTGACTGCAAAAGGAACACTTGCACAAGAACTCTGAAGCCCCCCAGCACCAGAAGCACACACAGCTGAGCAGGAGGTCTCTGGCTGCACAGGGAATCATAGGATGGTCCAGGCCAGAAGGGACCTGCAGAGCATATCCAGTCCAACCCCCCCTGCAGTCAGCAGGGACATCCCCAGCTAGAAAAGAGTAGAGTAGAGTAGAGTGGAATGGAATGGAATGGAATGGAATGGAATGGAATGGAATGGAATGGAATGGAATGGAATGGAATGGAATGGAATAGACCAGGTTAGAAGAGACCTTCCAGATCATCACATCCAACCTATCAACTGATCCAACACCATCTAATCAACTAACCCATGGCACCAAGGACCCTATCAAGTCTCCTCCTGAACACCTCCAGTGATGGTGACTCCCCAGGCAGTCCATCCCAATGGGCAATCACTCTATCTGTGTAAAACTTCCTCCTAACCTCCAGCTAAACCTCCCCTGGCACAGCTTGAGACTGTGTCCTCTTGTTCTGGTGCTGGCTGCCTGGGAGAAGAGACCAACCTCTGCCTGTTTACAACCTCCCTTCAGGGAGTTGCAGAGAGCAAGAAGGTCTCCCCTGAGCCTCCTCTTCTCCAGGCTAAGCAACCCCAGCTCCCTCAGCCTCTCCTCACAGGGCTGTGCTCCAGACCCCTCCCCAGCCTTGTTGCCCTTCTCTGGACACTTTCCAGCAGCTCAACCTCCTCCCTAACCTGAGGAGCCCAGAACTGGACACAGGGCTCAAGGTGTGGCCTAACCAGAGCAGTGTACAGGGGCAGAATGACCTCCCTGCTCCTGCTGGCCACACTATTCCTGATGCAGGTCAGGATGCCATTGGCCCTCCTGGCTGCCTGGGCACACTGCAGGCTCATGTTCAGCCTACCATCAACCAGCACCCCCAGGTCCCTCTCTGCCTGGCTGCTCTCAGCCACTCTGACCCCAGCCTGTAGCACTGCCTGGGGTTGCTGTGGCCAAAGTGCAGCACCTGGCACTTGGATGTGTTCAATCTCCTGCCCTTGGCCTCTGCCCATCTGTCCAGCCTGTCCAGGTCCCTCTGCAGAGCCTCTCTACCCTCCAGCAGATCAAGATCAGGTTACCCAGAGCCCTGTTCAGCCTCACCTTGAATACCTCCAGGCATGGAGCCTCAACCACCTCCCTGGGCAACCTGTGCCAGTGTTCCACCACCCTCCTGGTGCAGAACTTGTTCCTCACATCCAATCTCAATCTGCTCTGCTCTAGTCTGAAGCCATTGCCCCTGCTCCTGTCCCTGCAGCCCTTTGCAAGCAGTCTCTCTCCATCCTTCCTGGTGAGGCAGGTCAGTTTGCTCTTAGTATGACACAGTATCATCAAAGTGTTGTAAGAGAGCAGATCTTGGCTCTCTTGATGTGAATCCACAAAGATGAAATCACCTTTGCTCACCCAGACAGCTGCCTGGGGAGGGCTGTGGTGCAGAAACCACCTGAAATATGCAACAGATGTAAAGCACATGGTAGCCTGATGAGCCCAGGGTGGCCTCCTGCAGGCACAAGGCTCCCTGGAATGTTCTGAATGACCTTCCCCACTGCCTGCCTGCCTGCCTGCCTCCTGGGCCAGCTCTGCCCACTGACAGCACACCTGGCAGTCACATGTGCATGAATGTGACTGTGTATGTGGGCCAGGAGAGCTGTCATTAACTGAATGAAAGACATTGAAGGATGTCTGCTAGAGGGAGGAAAAAAGGCATCCCCATGCAGCCCAGGAGCCCTCTCTCCATGCCCTCAGTTTTGCCTGTGTGGTGGGTTGAAAATTCCCCCCAGCACTAAATTGCCAGAGCAGCTCATCTGGGAGCAAATGCAAGCTACAACCCCCAGAGGAGTGCAGTGAGTAGGTACAACATATCCAGGAGTCACAATAGGTACAGGGATTGACAGCACACAACAGCTCCCCCACTCCCTGCCCCCTTCCCTCTATCCCCCTGTGCACAAGGGACAAGAGGAACAGCAGAGAGTTGTTTGGGAGCACTTAGCCACAACAAAGAACACAGCCAAGGGCAGCAAAGGCAGGGCAGAGGAAAGGAAAAGAGGCAAAGTTAGTTTCCTAGCTAGGATTTATGGCAGATGCCTGCCCAAGGGGATCATTTAGAGCTTCTTTTCCTTTCTACACCCAAAGGGAACTTATTGACCTTCCACCACTTTCTGTTCAAGATCTGTGGAATATTTTCTAGGCCTGAAACTCCCCCAGGAAGCTGTAAGATGAGCAGAAGGACTCAGGCAGAGAGAGAAAAGACATCTTCAGTGCAGACACCACGTGCTGGAGCCTGCTCAGAGAAGGACTTGGACTTTGGAATCTCTCCCTTCCCTCTTCCAGCCAAGGACAGCACAAGACAAGGACATCTCTCCCTCCTCTCCTCCAAGCCCAAGGGGCAGCACCCAGCCACAGCATCTTGCCAGGGGTGGTAATAGAATTGTTTGCCTTTCCTCTCCCTCTCTCCTTCTGTCACTAAGCAGCCTGGCTCTTGGTACCTGGCCTGCTTTGTGCCTTTAATTTCACAAGGTGGGGATGTTCAAGAAAGAGCAGAGACTCTCTCCCCCTCCAGACTGAGGCAAGTGCTAAGTGTTCTCATTTCACAGCACACCACTTGGGATGTGTGTTGGAGCTGGTCACCTCCAGCTGCCCTAGGGGTTAACACAAAGCACCAGGCAGCAGCCCAGTGCAATCCTCTCTGCCATAACTGTTGACTTGGGGGTGCTGGGGGAGGAGAAGCTCAACATGCAAAGCCTGGGCTGCAGTAAGAGAAGTGTGGCCAGCAGGGCCAGGGAGGGGATTCTGCCCCTCTGCTCCACTCTGCTGAGACCACAGCTGGAGCTCTGGGGCCAGTTCTGGAGCCTCTGTGCCAGGAAGGATCTGGAGGGGCTGGAAGGTGTCCAGAGAAGGGCCAGGAGGAGGAGCAGAGGGCTGGAGCTGCTCTGCTCTGGAGACAGACTGAGAGAGTTGGGGTTGTGCAGGCTGGAGAGGAGAAGGCTCTGAGGAGACCTTCTGGTGGCCTTCCAGGATCTGCAGGGGGCTCCAAGAAAGCTGGGGAGGGACTTTTGAGGGTGTCAGGGAGTGATAGGACTGGGGGGGATGGAGCAAAACTAGAAGTGGGGAGATTGAGATTGGCTGTGAGGAAGAAGTTGTTCCCATGAGGGTGGTGAGAGCCTGGCACAGGTTGCCCAGGGAGGTGGTGGAAGCCTCCTGCCTGGAGGTGTTTGCAGCCAGGCTGGAGGTGGCAGGGAGTGATAGGACTGGGGGGGGAGGGGGGTGGATTACACTGAACAGTTGCAGTGAGCAAGCCTGCCTCTAAACTCCCCATGGCTCTGGCTTCTTTGTCCCTGAGCTCTGAGTCTCACCTGAGCAGGCAACAGCAGAGGGCTGATCAGAACCATGCCCAAGAAGCCATGCCCATGGAACAAACACAGAGTAAGTTGAGACTGAGACATTAAGCAGAGTGGGCTGTGCTGCTTTGACAAGCCTGCTGCCATGCACCTCTACTGCCAGAGGAAGCTGCCAGGCCTCACCTCACAGTACTCAGTGACGATGCAGAAGCTGTCTCGCTCCAAGAAGCTGGTGTGGAACTTCAGGATGGCAGGATGCTCCAACCTGGAGAGCAGCTCTGCTTCCAGGTTGGCTTCAACGGTTTCATTAGGCTTGAGGCCTCCAACAGAGATTTCCTTCAGAACCTTTCTAGAGGAAAAAAGAGAAAGCTTTGTCTCAATAAACCAGGAAAAATATCAAATATGAAGCCTCTCACCCTAAGCTGCAAAACCAAACCTGCATTAGGTCATTTGGCAACGGGAGGCCAGGAGGTGCCCAGCAGCTGAGGGAAGAGCCATGGGCATTGCCTGCCTGGGCTTTGGTAAAGCCTTTCACACTGCCTTCCCCAGCAGTCTCCTGCAGAAACTCATGGCACAAGGCTTGGGCTCAGTGCCCTCTGCACTGGATAAACATCTGGCTGATGGACAGTGTCCAGGGAAGGGCAAGGAGGCTGGGGAGGGGTCTGGAGCACAGCCCTGTGAGGAGAGGCTGAGGGAGCTGGGGTTGCTTAGCCTGGAGAAGAGGAGGCTCAGGGGAGACCTTCTTGCTCTCTCCAACTCCCTGAAGGGAGGTTGTAGCCAGGTGGGGGTTGGTCTCTGCTCCCAGGCAGCCAGCACCAGAACAAGAGGACACAGTCTCAAGCTGTGCCAGAGGAGGTTCAGACTGGATGTTAGGAAGGAATTCTTCCCAGCAAGAGAGATTGGCCATTGGGATGTGCTGCCCAGGGAGGTGGTGGAGTCACCATCCCTGGAGGTGTTTAGGAAGAGCCTGGATGAGGCACACATCATACCTGAACTGTAAATAACTCCAGCTGGACTGTCACTGACTATAGCTGAACTGTCAATGACTATAGCTGAACTATCAATGACTATAGCTGAACTATCACTGACTATAGCTGAACTATCAATGACTATAGCTGGACTGTCACTGACTATAGCTGAACTGTCAATGACTATAGCTGAACTGTCACTGACTATAGCTGAACTGTCACTGACTATAGCTGAACTATCAATGACTATAGCTGAACTATCACTGACTATAGCGGAACTATCAATGACTATAGCTGAACTGTCACTGACTATAGCTGAACTGTCAATGACTATAGCTGAACTGTCACTGACTATAGCTGAACTGTCAATGACTATAGCTGGACTGTCACTGACTATAGCTGAACTGTCAATGACTATAGCTGAACTGTCACTGACTATAGCTGAACTGTCAATGACTATAGCTGAACTGTCACTGACTATAGCTGGACTGTCACTGACTATAGCTGAACTGTCACTGACTATAGCTGAACTATCAATGACTATAGCTGAACTGTCAATGACTATAGCTGGACTGTCACTGACTATAGCTGAACTATCAATGACTATAGCTGAACTATCAATGACTATAGCTGAACTGTCACTGACTATAGCTGAACTGTCACTGACTATAGCTGAACTGTCACTGACTATAGCTGAACTGTCAATGACTATAGCTGAACTGTCACTGACTATAGCTGAACTATCAATGACTATAGCTGAACTGTCACTGACTATAGCTGAACTGTCAATGACTATAGCTGAACTGTCACTGACTATAGCTGAACTGTCAATGACTATAGCTGGACTGTCACTGACTATAGCTGAACTGTCACTGACTATAGCTGAACTATCAATGACTATAGCTGGACTGTCACTGACTATAGCTGAACTGTCACTGACTATAGCTGAACTATCAATGACTATAGCTGAACTGTCACTGACTATAGCTGAACTGTCACTGACTATAGCTGAACTATCAATGACTATAGCTGAACTGTCACTGACTATAGCTGAACTATCAATGACTATAGCTGAACTATCAATGACTATAGCTGAACTATCAATGACTATAGCTGGACTGTCACTGACTATAGCTGAACTATCAATGACTATAGCTGAACTGTCACTGACTATAGCTGAACTGTCACTGACTATAGCTGAACTATCAATGACTATAGCTGAACTGTCAATGACTATAGCTGAACTATCAATGACTATAGCTGAACTGTCACTGACTATAGCTGAACTATCGATGACTATAGCTGAACTATCAATGACTATAGCTGAACTATCAATGACTATAGCTGAATTGTCAATGACTATAGCTGAACTATCAATGACTATAGCTGAACTGTCACTGACTATAGCTGAACTATCGATGACTATAGCTGAACTATCAATGACTATAGCTGAATTGTCAATGACTATAGCTGAACTATCAATGACTATAGCTGAATTGTCAATGACTATAGCTGAACTATCAATGACTATAGCTGGACTGTCACTGACTATAGCTGAACTATCAATGACTATAGCTGAACTATCAATGACTATAGCTGAATTGTCAATGACTATAGCTGAACTATCAATGACTATAGCTGGACTGTCAATGACTATAGCTGAACTATCAATGACTATAGCTGAACTATCAATGACTATAGCTGAACTGTCACTGACTATAGCTGAACTATCAATGACTATAGCTGAACTGTCACTGACTATAGCTGAACTGTCACTGACTATAGCTGAACTATCAATGACTATAGCTGGACTGTCAATGACTATAGCTGAACTATCAATGACTATAGCTGAACTGTCACTGACTATAGCTGAACTGTCACTGACTATAGCTGAACTGTCAATGACTATAGCTGGACTGTCAATGACTATAGCTGAACTATCAATGACTATAGCTGAACTGTCACTGACTATAGCTGAACTATCAATGACTATAGCTGGACTGTCAATGACTATAGCTGAACTATCGATGACTATAGCTGAACTGTCAATGACTATAGCTGAACTGTCAATGACTATAGCTGAACTATCAATGACTATAGCTGAACTGTCACTGACTATAGCTGAACTATCAATGACTATAGCTGAACTGTCACTGACTATAGCTGAACTATCAATGACTATAGCTGAACTGTCACTGACTATAGCTGGAGCCTCTGTGCCAGGAAGGATCTGGAGGGGCTGGAAGGTGTCCAGAGAAGGGCCACGAGGAGGAGCAGAGGGCTGGAGCTGCTCTGCTCTGGAGACAGACTGAGAGAGTTGGGGTTGTGCAGGCTGGAGAGGAGAAGGCTCCCGGAGGTCTCCTGGTGGCCTTCCAGGATCTGCAGGGGGCTCCAAGAAAGCTGGGGAGGGACTTTTGAGGGTGTCAGGGAGTGATAGGACCTGGAGGGATGGAGCAAAACTAGAAGTGGGGAGATTGAGATTGGCTGTGAGGAAGAAGTTGTTCCCCATGAGGGTGGTGAGAGCCTGGCACAGGTTGCCCAGGGAGGTGGTGGAAGCCTCCTGGCTGGAGGTGTTTGCAGCCAGGCTGGAGGTGGCAGGGAGTGATAGGACCGGGGGAGGGGGTGGATTACACTGAACAGTTGCAGTGAAAGCCTGCCTCTAAACTCCCCATGGCTCTGGCTTTGTCCCTGAGCTCTGAGTCTCACCTGAGCAGGCATCAGCAGAGGGCTGATCAGAACCATGCCCAAGAAGCAATGCCCATGGAACAAACACAGAGTAAGTTGAGACTGAGACATTAAGCAGAGTGGGCTGTGCTGCTTTGACAACTTTGCTGAACTATCAATGACTATAGCTGAACTGTCACTGACTATAGCTGAACTATCAATGACTATAGCTGAATTGTCAATGACTATAGCTGGACTATCAATGACTATAGCTGAACTATCAATGACTATAGCTGAATTGTCACTGACTATAGCTGAACTGTCACTGACTATAGCGGAACTATCAATGACTATAGCTGAACTGTCACTGACTATAGCTGAACTATCAATGACTATAGCTGAACTATCAATGACTATAGCTGAACTGTCACTGACTATAGCTGAACTATCAATGACTATAGCTGAACTGTCACTGACTATAGCTGAACTGTCACTGACTATAGCTGAACTATCAATGACTATAGCTGAACTGTCACTGACTATAGCTGAACTATCGATGACTATAGCTGAACTATCGATGACTATAGCTGAATTGTCAATGACTAGAGCTGAACTATCAATGACTATAGCTGAACTGTCACTGACTATAGCTGAACTATCGATGACTATAGCTGAACTATCGATGACTATAGCTGAACTATCAATGACTATAGCTGGACTGTCACTGACTATAGCTGAACTGTCACTGACTATAGCTGAACTATCAATGACTATAGCTGAACTGTCACTGACTATAGCTGAACTATCAATGACTATAGCTGAACTGTCACTGACTATAGCTGAACTATCGATGACTATAGCTGAACTGTCAATGACTATAGCTGAACTATCAATGACTATAGCTGAATTGTCAATGACTATAGCTGAACTATCAATGACTATAGCTGAACTGTCACTGACTATAGCTGAACTATCAATGACTATAGCTGAACTATCGATGACTATAGCTGAACTGTCACTGACTATAGCTGAACTATCAATGACTATAGCTGAACTGTCAATGACTATAGCTGAACTGTCACTGACTATAGCTGAACTATCAATGACTATAGCTGAACTGTCACTGACTATAGCTGAACTGTCACTGACTATAGCTGAACTATCAATGACTATAGCTGGACTGTCACTGACTATAGCTGAACTGTCACTGACTATAGCTGAACTATCAATGACTATAGCTGAACTGTCAATGACTATAGCTGGACTGTCACTGACTATAGCTGAACTATCAATGACTATAGCTGAACTATCAATGACTATAGCTGAACTGTCACTGACTATAGCTGAACTATCAATGACTATAGCTGAACTGTCACTGACTATAGCTGAACTGTCAATGACTATAGCTGAACTGTCACTGACTATAGCTGAACTGTCAATGACTATAGCTGGACTGTCACTGACTATAGCTGAACTATCAATGACTATAGCTGAACTATCAATGACTATAGCTGAACTGTCACTGACTATAGCTGAACTATCAATGACTATAGCTGAACTATCAATGACTATAGCTGAACTGTCACTGACTATAGCTGAACTATCAATGACTATAGCTGAACTATCAATGACTATAGCTGAACTGTCACTGACTATAGCTGAACTATCAATGACTATAGCTGAACTATCAATGACTATAGCTGAACTGTCACTGACTATAGCTGAACTATCAATGACTATAGCTGAACTATCGATGACTATAGCTGAACTATCAATGACTATAGCTGAACTGTCAATGACTATAGCTGGACTGTCACTGACTATAGCTGAACTGTCAATGACTATAGCTGAACTGTCACTGACTATAGCTGAACTGTCAATGACTATAGCTGGACTGTCACTGACTATAGCTGAACTGTCACTGACTATAGCTGAACTGTCACTGACTATAGCTGAACTATCAATGACTATAGCTGAACTATCAATGACTATAGCTGAACTGTCACTGACTATAGCTGAACTATCAATGACTATAGCTGAACTATCGATGACTATAGCTGAACTATCGATGACTATAGCTGAACTGTCAATGACTATAGCTGGACTGTCACTGACTATAGCTGAACTATCAATGACTATAGCTGAACTGTCACTGACTATAGCTGAACTATCAATGACTATAGCTGAACTATCGATGACTATAGCTGAACTATCAATGACTATAGCTGAACTGTCAATGACTATAGCTGGACTGTCACTGACTATAGCTGAACTGTCAATGACTATAGCTGAACTGTCACTGACTATAGCTGAACTGTCAATGACTATAGCTGGACTGTCACTGACTATAGCTGAACTGTCACTGACTATAGCTGAACTATCAATGACTATAGCTGAACTGTCACTGACTATAGCTGAACTATCAATGACTATAGCTGAACTATCAATGACTATAGCTGAACTGTCACTGACTATAGCTGAACTATCAATGACTATAGCTGAACTATCGATGACTATAGCTGAACTATCAATGACTATAGCTGAACTGTCAATGACTATAGCTGGACTGTCACTGACTATAGCTGAACTGTCAATGACTATAGCTGGACTGTCACTGACTATAGCTGAACTATCAATGACTATAGCTGGACTGTCACTGACTATAGCTGAACTATCAATGACTATAGCTGAACTGTCACTGACTATAGCTGAACTATCAATGACTATAGCTGAACTATCAATGACTATAGCTGAACTGTCACTGACTATAGCTGAACTATCAATGACTATAGCTGGACTGTCAATGACTATAGCTGAACTATCAATGACTATAGCTGAACTGTCACTGACTATAGCTGAACTATCAATGACTATAGCTGGACTGTCACTGACTATAGCTGGACTGTCACTGACTATAGCTGAATTGTCAATGACTATAGCTGAACTATCAATGACTATAGCTGAATTGTCAATGACTATAGCTGAACTATCAATGACTATAGCTGGACTGTCACTGACTATAGCTGAACTGTCACTGACTATAGCTGAACTGTCAATGACTATAGCTGAACTGTCACTGACTATAGCTGAACTATCAATGACTATAGCTGAATTGTCACTGACTATAGCTGAACTATCAATGACTATAGCTGAACTGTCACTGACTATAGCTGAACTATCGATGACTATAGCTGAACTATCAATGACTATAGCTGAACTATCAATGACTATAGCTGAATTGTCAATGACTATAGCTGAACTATCAATGACTATAGCTGAACTGTCACTGACTATAGCTGAACTATCGATGACTATAGCTGAACTATCAATGACTATAGCTGAACTATCAATGACTATAGCTGAATTGTCAATGACTATAGCTGAACTATCAATGACTATAGCTGAACTGTCACTGACTATAGCTGAACTATCGATGACTATAGCTGAACTATCGATGACTATAGCTGAACTATCAATGACTATAGCTGAATTGTCAATGACTATAGCTGAACTATCAATGACTATAGCTGAATTGTCAATGACTATAGCTGAACTATCAATGACTATAGCTGGACTGTCACTGACTATAGCTGAACTGTCACTGACTATAGCTGAACTATCAATGACTATAGCTGAACTGTCACTGACTATAGCTGAACTATCAATGACTATAGCTGAACTATCAATGACTATAGCTGGACTGTCAATGACTATAGCTGAACTATCAATGACTATAGCTGAACTATCAATGACTATAGCTGAACTGTCACTGACTATAGCTGAACTATCAATGACTATAGCTGAACTGTCACTGACTATAGCTGAACTGTCACTGACTATAGCTGAACTATCAATGACTATAGCTGGACTGTCACTGACTATAGCTGAACTATCAATGACTATAGCTGAACTGTCACTGACTATAGCTGAACTATCAATGACTATAGCTGGACTGTCAATGACTATAGCTGAACTATCGATGACTATAGCTGAACTGTCAATGACTATAGCTGAACTATCAATGACTATAGCTGAACTGTCACTGACTATAGCTGAACTATCAATGACTATAGCTGAACTGTCACTGACTATAGCTGAACTATCAATGACTATAGCTGAACTATCAATGACTATAGCTGAACTGTCACTGACTATAGCTGGAGCCTCTGTGTCAGGAAGGATCTGGAGGGGCTGGAAGGTGTCCAGAGAAGGGCCACGAGGAGGAGCAGAGGGCTGGAGCTGCTCTGCTCTGGAGACAGACTGAGAGAGTTGGGGTTGTGCAGGCTGGAGAGGAGAAGGCTCCCGGAGGTTTCCTGGTGGCCTTCCAGGATCTGCAGGGGGCTCCAAGAAAGCTGGGGAGGGACTTTTGAGGGTGTCAGGGAGTGATAGGACCTGGAGGGATGGAGCAAAACTAGAAGTGGGGAGATTGAGATTGGCTGTGAGGAAGAAGTTGTTCCCCATGAGGGTGGTGAGAGCCTGGCACAGGTTGCCCAGGGAGGTGGTGGAAGCCTCCTGGCTGGAGGTGTTTGCAGCCAGGCTGGAGGTGGCAGGGAGTGATAGGACCGGGGGGGGAGGGGGGTGGATTACACTGAACAGTTGCAGTGAGCAAGCCTGCCTCTAAACTCCCCATGGCTCTGGCTTCTTTGTCCCTGAGCTCTGAGTCTCACCTGAGCAGGCAACAGCAGAGGGCTGATCAGAACCATGCCCAAGAAGCCATGCCCATGGAACAAACACAGAGTAAGTTGAGACTGAGACATTAAGCAGTGTGGGCTGTGCTGCTTTGACAACTTTGCTGAACTATCAATGACTATAGCTGAACTGTCACTGACTATAGCTGAACTATCAATGACTATAGCTGAATTGTCAATGACTATAGCTGGACTATCAATGACTATAGCTGAACTATCAATGACTATAGCTGAATTGTCACTGACTATAGCTGAACTGTCACTGACTATAGCGGAACTATCAATGACTATAGCTGAACTGTCACTGACTATAGCTGAACTGTCACTGACTATAGCTGAACTATCAATGACTATAGCTGAACTATCAATGACTATAGCTGAACTGTCACTGACTATAGCTGAACTGTCACTGACTATAGCTGAACTGTCACTGACTATAGCTGAACTATCAATGACTATAGCTGAACTGTCACTGACTATAGCTGAACTATCAATGACTATAGCTGAACTGTCACTGACTATAGCTGAACTATCGATGACTATAGCTGAACTATCGATGACTATAGCTGAATTGTCAATGACTATAGCTGAACTGTCACTGACTATAGCTGAACTATCGATGACTATAGCTGAACTATCGATGACTATAGCTGAACTATCAATGACTATAGCTGGACTGTCACTGACTATAGCTGAACTGTCACTGACTATAGCTGAACTATCAATGACTATAGCTGAACTATCAATGACTATAGCTGAACTGTCACTGACTATAGCTGAACTATCAATGACTATAGCTGAACTGTCACTGACTATAGCTGAACTGTCACTGACTATAGCTGAACTGTCACTGACTATAGCTGAACTATCAATGACTATAGCTGAACTGTCACTGACTATAGCTGAACTATCGATGACTATAGCTGAACTATCGATGACTATAGCTGAATTGTCAATGACTATAGCTGAACTGTCACTGACTATAGCTGAACTATCGATGACTATAGCTGAACTATCGATGACTATAGCTGAACTATCAATGACTATAGCTGGACTGTCACTGACTATAGCTGAACTGTCACTGACTATAGCTGAACTATCAATGACTATAGCTGAACTGTCACTGACTATAGCTGAACTATCAATGACTATAGCTGAACTATCAATGACTATAGCTGAACTGTCACTGACTATAGCTGAACTGTCAATGACTATAGCTGAACTATCAATGACTATAGCTGAATTGTCAATGACTATAGCTGAACTATCAATGACTATAGCTGAACTGTCACTGACTATAGCTGAACTATCAATGACTATAGCTGAACTATCGATGACTATAGCTGAACTGTCACTGACTATAGCTGAACTATCGATGACTATAGCTGAACTATCGATGACTATAGCTGAACTATCAATGACTATAGCTGGACTGTCACTGACTATAGCTGAACTGTCACTGACTATAGCTGAACTATCAATGACTATAGCTGAACTATCAATGACTATAGCTGAACTGTCACTGACTATAGCTGAACTATCAATGACTATAGCTGAACTGTCACTGACTATAGCTGAACTGTCACTGACTATAGCTGAACTATCAATGACTATAGCTGAACTGTCACTGACTATAGCTGAACTATCGATGACTATAGCTGAACTATCGATGACTATAGCTGAATTGTCAATGACTATAGCTGAACTGTCACTGACTATAGCTGAACTATCGATGACTATAGCTGAACTATCGATGACTATAGCTGAACTATCAATGACTATAGCTGGACTGTCACTGACTATAGCTGAACTGTCACTGACTATAGCTGAACTATCAATGACTATAGCTGAACTATCAATGACTATAGCTGAACTGTCACTGACTATAGCTGAACTATCAATGACTATAGCTGAACTATCAATGACTATAGCTGAACTGTCACTGACTATAGCTGAACTATCGATGACTATAGCTGAACTGTCAATGACTATAGCTGAACTATCAATGACTATAGCTGAATTGTCAATGACTATAGCTGAACTATCAATGACTATAGCTGAACTGTCACTGACTATAGCTGAACTATCGATGACTATAGCTGAACTATCGATGACTATAGCTGAACTGTCACTGACTATAGCTGAACTATCAATGACTATAGCTGAACTGTCACTGACTATAGCTGAACTGTCACTGACTATAGCTGAACTATCAATGACTATAGCTGAACTGTCACTGACTATAGCTGAACTATCAATGACTGTAGCTGGACTGTCAATGACTATAGCTGAACTATCGATGACTATAGCTGAACTATCAATGACTATAGCTGGACTGTCAATGACTATAGCTGAACTGTCAATGACTATAGCTGAACTATCAATGACTATAGCTGAACTATCAATGACTATAGCTGAACTATCGATGACTATAGCTGAACTATCAATGACTATAGCTGAACTATCAATGACTATAGCTGAACTGTCAATGACTATAGCTGAACTATCAATGACTATAGCTGAACTATCAATGACTATAGCTGAACTATCGATGACTATAGCTGAACTATCAATGACTATAGCTGAACTATCAATGACTATAGCTGAACTGTCACTGACTATAGCTGAACTATCAATGACTATAGCTGAACTATCGATGACTATAGCTGAACTATCGATGACTATAGCTGAATTGTCAATGACTATAGCTGAACTATCAATGACTATAGCTGAACTATCAATGACTATAGCTGAACTATCGATGACTATAGCTGAACTATCGATGACTATAGCTGAATTGTCAATGACTATAGCTGAACTATCAATGACTATAGCTGAACTGTCACTGACTATAGCTGAACTATCGATGACTATAGCTGAACTATCGATGACTATAGCTGAACTATCAATGACTATAGCTGGACTGTCACTGACTATAGCTGAACTATCAATGACTATAGCTGAACTATCAATGACTATAGCTGAACTGTCACTGACTATAGCTGAACTATCGATGACTATAGCTGAACTGTCACTGACTATAGCTGAACTATCGATGACTATAGCTGAACTATCAATGACTATAGCTGAACTGTCACTGACTATAGCTGAACTATCGATGACTATAGCTGAACTGTCAATGACTATAGCTGAACTATCAATGACTATAGCTGAACTATCAATGACTATAGCTGAACTATCGATGACTATAGCTGGACTGTCACTGACTATAGCTGAACTATCAATGACTATAGCTGAACTATCAATGACTATAGCTGAACTATCGATGACTATAGCTGAACTATCAATGACTATAGCTGAACTATCAATGACTATAGCTGAACTGTCAATGACTATAGCTGAACTATCGATGACTATAGCTGGACTGTCACTGACTATAGCTGAACTGTCACTGACTATAGCTGAACTATCAATGACTATAGCTGAACTGTCACTGACTATAGCTGAACTATCAATGACTATAGCTGAACTATCAATGACTATAGCTGGACTGTCAATGACTATAGCTGAACTATCAATGACTATAGCTGAACTATCAATGACTATAGCTGAACTGTCACTGACTATAGCTGAACTATCAATGACTATAGCTGAACTGTCACTGACTATAGCTGAACTGTCACTGACTATAGCTGAACTATCAATGACTATAGCTGGACTGTCACTGACTATAGCTGAACTATCAATGACTATAGCTGAACTGTCACTGACTATAGCTGAACTATCAATGACTATAGCTGGACTGTCAATGACTATAGCTGAACTATCGATGACTATAGCTGAACTGTCAATGACTATAGCTGAACTATCAATGACTATAGCTGAACTGTCACTGACTATAGCTGAACTATCAATGACTATAGCTGAACTGTCACTGACTATAGCTGAACTATCAATGACTATAGCTGAACTATCAATGACTATAGCTGAACTGTCACTGACTATAGCTGGAGCCTCTGTGTCAGGAAGGATCTGGAGGGGCTGGAAGGTGTCCAGAGAAGGGCCACGAGGAGGAGCAGAGGGCTGGAGCTGCTCTGCTCTGGAGACAGACTGAGAGAGTTGGGGTTGTGCAGGCTGGAGAGGAGAAGGCTCCCGGAGGTTTCCTGGTGGCCTTCCAGGATCTGCAGGGGGCTCCAAGAAAGCTGGGGAGGGACTTTTGAGGGTGTCAGGGAGTGATAGGACCTGGAGGGATGGAGCAAAACTAGAAGTGGGGAGATTGAGATTGGCTGTGAGGAAGAAGTTGTTCCCCATGAGGGTGGTGAGAGCCTGGCACAGGTTGCCCAGGGAGGTGGTGGAAGCCTCCTGGCTGGAGGTGTTTGCAGCCAGGCTGGAGGTGGCAGGGAGTGATAGGACCGGGGGGGGAGGGGGGTGGATTACACTGAACAGTTGCAGTGAGCAAGCCTGCCTCTAAACTCCCCATGGCTCTGGCTTCTTTGTCCCTGAGCTCTGAGTCTCACCTGAGCAGGCAACAGCAGAGGGCTGATCAGAACCATGCCCAAGAAGCCATGCCCATGGAACAAACACAGAGTAAGTTGAGACTGAGACATTAAGCAGAGTGGGCTGTGCTGCTTTGACAACTTTGCTGAACTATCAATGACTATAGCTGAACTGTCACTGACTATAGCTGAACTATCAATGACTATAGCTGAATTGTCAATGACTATAGCTGGACTATCAATGACTATAGCTGAACTATCAATGACTATAGCTGAATTGTCACTGACTATAGCTGAACTGTCACTGACTATAGCGGAACTATCAATGACTATAGCTGAACTGTCACTGACTATAGCTGAACTGTCACTGACTATAGCTGAACTATCAATGACTATAGCTGAACTATCAATGACTATAGCTGAACTGTCACTGACTATAGCTGAACTGTCACTGACTATAGCTGAACTGTCACTGACTATAGCTGAACTATCAATGACTATAGCTGAACTGTCACTGACTATAGCTGAACTATCAATGACTATAGCTGAACTGTCACTGACTATAGCTGAACTATCGATGACTATAGCTGAACTATCGATGACTATAGCTGAATTGTCAATGACTATAGCTGAACTGTCACTGACTATAGCTGAACTATCGATGACTATAGCTGAACTATCGGCGACTATAGCTGAACTATCAATGACTATAGCTGGACTGTCACTGACTATAGCTGAACTGTCACTGACTATAGCTGAACTATCAATGACTATAGCTGAACTATCAATGACTATAGCTGAACTGTCACTGACTATAGCTGAACTATCAATGACTATAGCTGAACTGTCACTGACTATAGCTGAACTGTCACTGACTATAGCTGAACTGTCACTGACTATAGCTGAACTATCAATGACTATAGCTGAACTGTCACTGACTATAGCTGAACTATCGATGACTATAGCTGAACTATCGATGACTATAGC
The DNA here is from genome assembly GCA_011125475.1 of Melanerpes aurifrons. Lineage (NCBI taxonomy): Eukaryota > Metazoa > Chordata > Aves > Piciformes > Picidae > Melanerpes > Melanerpes aurifrons. The sequence continues at coordinate 1,325,059 of WWNC01000015.1, read as the reverse complement.
TGAATTGTCAATGACTATAGCTGAACTGTCACTGACTATAGCTGAACTATCGATGACTATAGCTGAAGTATCGATGACTATAGCTGAACTATCAATGACTATAGCTGGACTGTCACTGACTATAGCTGAACTGTCACTGACTATAGCTGAACTATCAATGACTATAGCTGAACTGTCACTGACTATAGCTGAACTATCAATGACTATAGCTGAACTATCAATGACTATAGCTGAACTGTCACTGACTATAGCTGAACTGTCAATGACTATAGCTGAACTATCAATGACTATAGCTGAATTGTCAATGACTATAGCTGAACTATCAATGACTATAGCTGAACTGTCACTGACTATAGCTGAACTATCAATGACTATAGCTGAACTATCGATGACTATAGCTGAACTGTCACTGACTATAGCTGAACTATCGATGACTATAGCTGAACTATCGATGACTATAGCTGAACTATCAATGACTATAGCTGGACTGTCACTGACTATAGCTGAACTGTCACTGACTATAGCTGAACTATCAATGACTATAGCTGAACTATCAATGACTATAGCTGAACTGTCACTGACTATAGCTGAACTATCAATGACTATAGCTGAACTGTCACTGACTATAGCTGAACTGTCACTGACTATAGCTGAACTATCAATGACTATAGCTGAACTGTCACTGACTATAGCTGAACTATCGATGACTATAGCTGAACTATCGATGACTATAGCTGAATTGTCAATGACTATAGCTGAACTGTCACTGACTATAGCTGAACTATCGATGACTATAGCTGAACTATCGATGACTATAGCTGAACTATCAATGACTATAGCTGGACTGTCACTGACTATAGCTGAACTGTCACTGACTATAGCTGAACTATCAATGACTATAGCTGAACTATCAATGACTATAGCTGAACTGTCACTGACTATAGCTGAACTATCAATGACTATAGCTGAACTATCAATGACTATAGCTGAACTGTCACTGACTATAGCTGAACTATCGATGACTATAGCTGAACTGTCAATGACTATAGCTGAACTATCAATGACTATAGCTGAATTGTCAATGACTATAGCTGAACTATCAATGACTATAGCTGAACTGTCACTGACTATAGCTGAACTATCGATGACTATAGCTGAACTATCGATGACTATAGCTGAACTGTCACTGACTATAGCTGAACTATCAATGACTATAGCTGAACTGTCACTGACTATAGCTGAACTGTCACTGACTATAGCTGAACTATCAATGACTATAGCTGAACTGTCACTGACTATAGCTGAACTATCAATGACTGTAGCTGGACTGTCAATGACTATAGCTGAACTATCGATGACTATAGCTGAACTATCAATGACTATAGCTGGACTGTCAATGACTATAGCTGAACTGTCAATGACTATAGCTGAACTATCAATGACTATAGCTGAACTATCAATGACTATAGCTGAACTATCGATGACTATAGCTGAACTATCAATGACTATAGCTGAACTATCAATGACTATAGCTGAACTGTCAATGACTATAGCTGAACTATCAATGACTATAGCTGAACTATCAATGACTATAGCTGAACTATCGATGACTATAGCTGAACTATCAATGACTATAGCTGAACTATCAATGACTATAGCTGAACTGTCACTGACTATAGCTGAACTATCAATGACTATAGCTGAACTATCGATGACTATAGCTGAACTATCGATGACTATAGCTGAATTGTCAATGACTATAGCTGAACTATCAATGACTATAGCTGAACTATCAATGACTATAGCTGAACTATCGATGACTATAGCTGAACTATCGATGACTATAGCTGAATTGTCAATGACTATAGCTGAACTATCAATGACTATAGCTGAACTGTCACTGACTATAGCTGAACTATCGATGACTATAGCTGAACTATCGATGACTATAGCTGAACTATCAATGACTATAGCTGGACTGTCACTGACTATAGCTGAACTATCAATGACTATAGCTGAACTATCAATGACTATAGCTGAACTGTCACTGACTATAGCTGAACTATCGATGACTATAGCTGAACTGTCACTGACTATAGCTGAACTATCGATGACTATAGCTGAACTATCAATGACTATAGCTGAACTGTCACTGACTATAGCTGAACTATCGATGACTATAGCTGAACTGTCAATGACTATAGCTGAACTATCAATGACTATAGCTGAACTATCAATGACTATAGCTGAACTATCGATGACTATAGCTGGACTGTCACTGACTATAGCTGAACTATCAATGACTATAGCTGAACTATCAATGACTATAGCTGAACTATCGATGACTATAGCTGAACTATCAATGACTATAGCTGAACTATCAATGACTATAGCTGAACTGTCAATGACTATAGCTGAACTATCGATGACTATAGCTGGACTGTCACTGACTATAGCTGAACTATCAATGACTATAGCTGAACTATCAATGACTATAGCTGAACTATCGATGACTATAGCTGGACTGTCACTGACTATAGCTGAACTATCAATGACTATAGCTGAACTATCAATGACTATAGCTGAACTATCGATGACTATAGCTGAACTGTCAATGACTATAGCTGAACTGTCACTGACTATAGCTGAACTATCGATGACTATAGCTGAACTGTCACTGACTATAGCTGAACTATCGATGACTATAGCTGAACTGTCACTGACTATAGCTGAACTATCGATGACTATAGCTGGACTGTCACTGACTATAGCTGAACTATCAATGACTATAGCTGAACTATCAATGACTATAGCTGAACTGTCACTGACTATAGCTGAACTATCGATGACTATAGCTGAACTGTCAATGACTATAGCTGAACTATCAATGACTATAGCTGAACTATCAATGACTATAGCTGAACTGTCACTGACTATAGCTGAACTATCAATGACTATAGCTGAATTGTCAATGACTATAGCTGAACTATCAATGACTATAGCTGAACTGTCAATGACTATAGCTGAACTATCAATGACTATAGCTGAACTATCGATGACTATAGCTGAACTGTCACTGACTATAGCTGAACTGTCACTGACTATAGCTGAACTATCAATGACTATAGCTGAACTATCGATGACTATAGCTGGACTGTCAATGACTATAGCTGAACTATCGATGACTATAGCTGGACTGTCAATGACTATAGCTGAACTATCAATGACTATAGCTGGACTGTCAATGACTATAGCTGAACTGTCAATGACTATAGCTGAACTATCAATGACTATAGCTGAACTGTCACTGACTATAGCTGAACTGTCAATGACTATAGCTGGACTGTCAATGACTATAGCTGGACTGTCAATGACTATAGCTGAACTATCAATGACTATAGCTGACTGTCAATGACTATAGCTGAACTGTCAATGACTATAGCTGGACTATCAGTGCCTATAGCTGAACTGTCACTGACTATAGCTGAACTGTCACTGACTAGCTGAACTATGGCAGAGCTATGAAAGGACAACTCACAGATGATTAACTTTAAGCCCTTAATAAACCATGTTGGTAAAAAGAAGAACCAATCCATGAAACCCAGCACACCCTTCTGCTCTGCTCCCTGTCAGGACAATGGCAACATTGACCTCAGCTCTGAGGGCCCTTTCCACAGAGTGTACCTCCCAGCAGCAGTTCTCCAAGGCAGGGGAGTGGGGAGAGCTAAGCTGGGTGTGGATTCACTGGTGATGGATCAAGATCTCCAGAGGTGCACAGCACCATGGGGAGGGGAGGCTGGGATTTTGCATTCTGTCTGCATGAGTAAAGGAGGAAAGCCTCAGATAAAAGCACAGACAGACAAAAGATAGACTTTCCAGACAAACTGACTGAACCAGGTACAGCTGGAATGCTGAGTCAGCATAAAGACAGGCTGAGGGAGCTGGGGGTGTGCAGCCTGGAGAAGAGAAGGCTCCAGGGAGACCTAACAGCAGCCTGCCAGGACCTGAAGAGGGCTGCAAGAAGGCTGCAGAGGGACTGCTCCCAAAGGCCTGCAGGGACAGGAGCAGGGGCAATGGCTTCAAACCAGAGCAGAGCAGATTGAGATTGGATGTGAGGAACAAGTTCTGCACCAGGAGGGTGGTGGAACACTGGCACAGGTTGCCCAGGGAGGTGGTTGAGGCTCCATCCCTGGAGATATTCAAAGTGAGGCTGGACAGGGCTGTGGGCAACCTGATCTAGCTGGGGATGTCCCTGCTGAGTGCAGAGGGGTTGGACTGGATGAGCTTTGGAGGTCCCTTCCAACCCAGCCCAGTCTGTGATCCTATGAAAGCCTGCTCCCATCTTGTCCTCACTAAGGCTGAGCAGCTTAGGCTGTGCTGGAGCACCACACTGAGATGAGACAGGAAGAAGACATCTGCAGTGCAAGAAATATGGCCCAGGCATTTTCCCTTACAGCCTGGGAAGGGATTACTTACAATTCCTCTCCTTGCTTTGCCCTTCTGTCAGAAACCAGGTAGACATTTCCAAAGCTTCCACTGCCAAGTTTCCTCACAAAGCTGTATCTCCTTGCAACCACAGCTCCTGAGCAGGCAGAATGCAGCCTGCCAGCACCCACATGCTTAGCAGCTTCTTGAAATTTCAGCATGTCTGTGTGGCAGAAAGGACACAGATTGCTCTGGGAGGCAGCTTGCAACACCTCCTACTCTTCCCTGGATGTCCACAGGCAAGCCTGGAAACAGAAAACACTCCACAGTGTTATTTGTCAATGCATTATCCTTACAAGAGCCTCCTCTAACTCTGACTAGTGTTTGGAGTTTGGGCTTGCAGCAAGACACAAATTACACAATTGGAAGGGAGCTCAAGGCTCAGCCAGTTCCAACCCCCCTGCCATGGCCAGGGACACCTCACACTACAGCAGGTTGCTCACAGCCACCTCCAGCCTGGCTGCAAACACCTCCAGCCAGGAGGCTTCCACCACCTCCCCGGGCAACCTATGCCAGGCTCTCACCACCCTCATGGGCAACAACTTCTTCCTCACAGCCAATCTCAATCTCCCCACTTCTAGTCTTGCTCCATCCCCCCCAGTCCTATCACTCCCTCACACCCTCAAAAGTCCCTCCCCAGCTTTCTTGGAGCCCCCTGCAGATCCTGGAAGGCCACCAGAAGGTCTCCTGGGAGCCTTCTCCTCTCCAGCCTGCACAACCCCAACTCTCTCAGGCTGTCTCCATAGGAGAGGTGCTCCAGCTAATTACACAGAACAATTTAGTTGCTGAGCTGTGAGTAGGCTTGAGAAAGACACTCCAGAAAATGCATACAGGACACAGTCAGCCTTCCTCTGGACAGCCTGAAGTTCAACATCTCTGTGGGTGCCATGGACAGCGGCACTGAGTGCACCCTCAGCAGGTTTGCTGATGACACCAAACTGTGTGGTGCAGCAGACAGCTGGAGGGAAGGGATCCATCCAGAGGGACCTGGACAGGCTGGAGAGGTGGGCACAAGCCAACCTCAGCAGGAGCCCCCTCTGCTCAGCTCTGGGGAGACCCCACCTGGAGTACTGCCTCCAGTTCTGGAGCCCCTACTACGAGAAGGATGTGGAGGTGCTGGAAGGTGTCCAGAGCAGGGCCAGGAGGATGAGCAGAGGGCTGGAGCTCCTCTCCTGTGAGGACAGACTGAAGGAGTTGGGGCTGTTCAGTCTGCAGAAGAGAAGGCTCCCAGGTGACCTCATTGTGGCCTTCCAGCATCTGAAGGGGGCTACAGGAAGGCTGGGGAGGGACTGCTCAGGATCTCAGGGAGTCATAGGACTAGGGGGAATGGAATGAAGCTGGAGGTGGGGAGATTGAGGCTGGAGGGGAGGAGGAAGTTCTTCCCCATGAGAGTGGTGAAGCCCTGGAATGGGTTGTGCAGGGAGGTGGTTGGGGCCCTGTCCCTGGAGGTGTTTAAGCCCAGGCTGGATGAGGCTGTGGCCAGGCTGATCTAGTGTGGGGTGTCCCTGCCCATGGCAGGGGGGTTGGAACTGGATGATCCTTGTGGTCCCTCCCAACCCTGACCGATACTATGATACTATGAAGTGAATCCCCTCTGCAGAGGGGTGCTTAGATGTTAATTTATTTCAAAGTTGAAGTGCTTTGAGCCAGGACAGCTAGGTGCAAACCACACCCAACAGTTCCCCTAGCCAGGGTATTCTTCCTCACTTGTCTTTCACAGAATCACAGAATCATTCAGCTTGGAAAAGCCCCCTGGGATCACCAAGTCCAACCACTGACCCTGCTCTGCAAGGGTCACCCCTAAACCATAGCCCCAAGCACCACATCCAAACCACCTGAAACACAGCCAGGCTTGGGGACTCCACCACCTCCCTGGGCAGCCTCTGCCAATCTCTGACCACTCTGGCTGGGAACAAATGTTTCCTCCTGTCCAGCCTACCCCTGCCCTGCTGCAGCTTGAGGCCATTCCTTCTTGTTCTGTCACTAATCACCTGGGAGGAGAGACCAGCACCAACCTCTCCACAGCCTCCTTTCAGGGAGCTAACAGTAGAATGTTCTGCATTTCAGGACACAGGCCTCAGGATTCTGTGCATCATGTTAACAACAGCATCATTTAAGTCACATAACCTGTACAATTTGAGTATCATTTTATATAATGGCCTCATTTAATTTGTATTAACTGTATCATTTAATGAATAACTTCATAATTGTAGAGAAGCCACAATTTTCACAGTCTCACAGTATCACCAAGGTTGGAAGAGACCTCAAAGATCATCAAGTCCAACCTGTCACCCAACACCTCATGACTAGACCATGGCACCAAGTGCCACATCCAATCCCCTCTTGAACACCTCCAGGGATGATGAATCCACCACCTCCCTGGGCAGCACATCCCAATGGCTAACAACTCTCTCTGGGAAGAACTTTCTCCTCACCTCCAGCCTAAACCTCCCCTGGCACAGCTTGAGACTGTGTCCTCTTGTGCTGGTGCTGGGTGCCTGGCAGAAGAGACCAACCTCCACCTGGCTACAACCTCCCTTCAGGGAGTTGGAGAGGGCAATGAGGTCTCCCCTGAGCCTCCTCTTCTCCAGGCTAAGCAACCCCAGCTCCCTCAGCCTCTCCTCACAGGGCTGTGCTCAAGGCCTCTCCCCAGCTTTGTTGCCCTTCTCTGGACACCTTCAAGTCTCTCAATGTCCTTCTTAAACTGAGTGGCCCAGAACTGGACACAGGACTCAAGGTGTGGCCTAACCAGTGCTGAGCACAGGGCACAATGACTTCCCTGCTCCTGCTGGCCACACTGTTCCTGATGCAGGCCAGGATGCCATTGGCCTTCTTGGCCACCTGGGCACACTGCTGGCTCATATTCAGGCAGCTGTCAATCAGAACCCCCAGGTCCCTCTCTGTTTGGCAGCTCTCAGCCACTCTGACCCCAGCCTATAGCTCTGCCTGGGGTTGCTGTGGCCAAAGTGCAGCCCCTGGCACTTGGACTTGTTGAATGCCATCCTGTTGGCCTCTGCCCATCTGTCCAGTTGGTCAAGGTCCCTCTGCAGAGCCCTTCAGCCCTCTCACTGACCAACATCTGCTCCCAGCTTGGTGTCATCTGCAAACTTGCTGATGACTGACTCAATGCCCTCATCCAGATCATCAATGAAGCTGTTGAAGAGCACAGGGCCCAGCACTGCTCCCTGGGGCACAGCACTGGTGCCTGGCTGCCAGCTGGCTGTGGCACCATTCACCACCACTCTCTGGGCTCAGCCTCCAGCCAGTTCCTAACCCAGCTCAGAGTGCTGCTGTCCAAGCCAGGGGCTGACAGCTTGGCCAGGAGTTTGCTGTGGGGGACAGTGTCAAAGGCCTTGCTGCAGTCCAGGCAGACCACATCCATAGCCTGCCCCACATCCACCAGGCAGTCACCTGGGTGTAGAATGAGATCAGGTTGGAGAGGCAGGACCTGCCCTTTCTGAATCCATGTTGGCTGGGCCTGAGCCCTTGGCCATCCTTCAGGTGCAGTTATTGCCCCCAGGATAATCTGCTCCACCACTTTCCCTGGCACTGAGCTCAGGCTGCCAGGCCTGGAGCTTCCAGGTTCCTCCATCCAACCGATCTTCTGGATGGGGACCACCTTGGCCAGTTTCCAGTCATCAGGGACCTCACTGGTGCATTCCATTACTGCAGAGTGGTTTTATCTCCTCCTTCATTTGCCCCCCAGAATTCATCAGCTGTTTCAGTGCTGACTTCATAGCTTCTGTGTGGTGTGCCAAGATCTTCTGCTCATTAAAGCCTCGTGGCCACTCACAAGCCTGCAAGACTTTCAGTAAGCCCCAGTTCTCCTCTGCTGGAGTAAACCTCTCCTCACCCATCTTTCTAACACCTGGCCTCTGATGTGGCATCCCTGCCTGAGCTGCCACTTCTGCACACACAGGGACTGCAGAGGCAAAGCTCTAGCAAATCTGTGACTTCAAATCACTGACCACGGGCTCAGAATAACTTTATTTACTGGGGAACAACTGCTGCCCCTTGAAGGCTGCAAGGCTTCCAGGTTGCCCAGGGCAGTGGGGGAGTCCCCACCCCTGCAGGGGTTTCAAAGATGTGGGGATGTGGTGCTGGGAGACATGAATAGAATAGAATAGAATAGAATAGAATAGAATAGAATAGAATAGAATAGAATAGAATAGAATAGACCAGACCAGGTTGGAAGAGACCTTCAAGATCATCGAGTCCAACCTATCATCCAACACCACCTAATCAACTAACCCATGGCACCAAGCACCCCATCAAGTCTCCTCCTGAACACCTCCAGGGATGGTGACTCCACCACCTCCCTGGGCAGCACATCCCAATGGGCAATCACTCTTTCTGGGAAGAACTTCTTCCTCACCTCCAGCCTGAACCTCCCCTGGCACAGCTTGAGACTGTGTCCTCTTGTTCTGGTGCTGGGGGCCTGGGAGAAGAGACCAACCCCCACCTGGCTACAACCTCCCTTCAGGGAGTTGGAGAGAGCAAGAAGGTCTCCCCTGAGCCTCCTCTTCTCCAGGCTAAGCAACCTCAGCTCCCTCAACCTCTCCTCACAGGGCTGTGCTCCAGACCCCTCCCCAGCTTTCTTGCCCTTCTCTGGACACCTTCAAGTCTCTCAATGTCCTTCCTAAACTGAGGAGCCCAGAACTGGACACAGGACTCAAGGTGTGACCTAACCAGTGCAGTGTACAGGGGCAGAATGACCTCCCTGCTCCTGCTGGCCACACTCTTCCTGAGGCAGGCCAGGATGCCATTGGCCCTGCTGGCTGCCTGGGCACACTGCTGGCTCATGTTCAGCCTACCATCAACCAGCACCCCCAGGTCCCTCTCTGCCTGGCTGCTCTCAGCCACTCTGACCCCAGCCTGTAGCACTGCCTGGGGTTGCTGTGGCCAATGTGCAGCACCTGGCACTTGGATGTGTTCAATCTCCTGCCCTTGGCCTCTGCCCATCTCTCCAGCCTGTTGAGGTCCCTCTGCAGAGCCTCTCTACCCTCCAGCAGATCAACTCCTGCCCCCAGCTTGGTGTTGTCCACAAATTCACATGGTTTGGTGGTGAGCTGGCAGTGCTGGGCCAAGGGTGCAACTGGATGATCTGAAAGCTCTCTCCCACCCAAATCCACTCTGTGATTCCAAATGCTAAAGGTCTTTCATTGAGACACAAATTTTCTTTCCTTCCCCTAACTTCCCTGGCCTGCTCCAGTAAGGTGTTTGAAAATGAGAACAACTGAGGTGTCCTGGGCTTTTTCTCCTTTTCCCCCCACCTAACTCCTGCATTCTGGCTCTGCAGGGGCAGGGGAACATCTTCCCAGATAGCTCAGTTTTCCACTGCTGCTGCCCCTGGAAAGGATAACCAAGATTTGATTAGTAGCAGCACTAGCAAAGGTGCTGGCAGCTGCAGGTTAGAGTGCTTGACTAGGAAAGAGACTAATTAATATTAACATCAATATCCTTGAGCCACACTGGCAAAGCCAGATCTGGCAGGATGACCTGGGAGGGCAGGAGAGAGACTGTTTACAAAGGCCAAGGGGCAATGGCTTCAGACCAGAGCAGAGCAGATTGAGATTGGATGTGAGGAACAAGTTCTGCACCAGGAGGCTGCTGGAACACTGGCACAGGTTGCCCAGGGAGGTGGTTGAGGCTCCATCCCTGGAGATATTGAAGGTGAGGCTGGAGAGGGCTCTGGGCAACCTGATCTAGCTGGGGATGTCCCTGCTGAGCGCAGGGGGTTGGGCTGGGTGAGTTTGGAGCTCCCTTCCAGCCCAGCCCAGTCTGTGACAATCAGCACCCCAGGGCCTGTGCGCACACACCGCGGTGCAGCGGCCCCGGCCGCCCGCCCCGCTGCCGTCACACACGCGGGAGCGCAGCAGGCCTCCCGCCAGGGCCCCTCCTCACCTCCCGTGGAAGGACCCCTCCGGCCCCGCCAGCGGCTAGCGACTTCCTCGCAGCCTCCTGCCGCTGCGGCGCCGGACGGCTGAGGCGGCCGGACCCTCCGGTTCCCCCGGCCCGGCGCTGCCAGCCCCGGCCGCAACCCAGCGGCAGCAGGCGCAGCAGAAGCAGGGGCGACGGCGGCAGCTCCTACCTGTCCCGGTGCCGGTGCCGGAGCCGGTGCCGGAGCCGCTCCCTGCCGCGAGCCGTGACGCGCCCGCCGCCGCCCAGCCGCCGCCAGGAGACGCTGTCGCGAGGGGACGCCGTCGCTAGGAGACGCCGTCGCTAGGAGACGCCGTCGCTAGGAGACGCCGCCGGGAGGCGCCGCGCAGGCGCGCTGAGCTCAGTAGGCGGGTAGCAGCAGAAGAGCCGCGATTGGTGAAGTCCTCCTTCTTCCCCCAGGGCCACTTCCGGCAGCGCGGAGCCGCGATTGGTGGAGTCCTCCTTCCTCCCCCCCCCCGGCCACTTCCGGCCGTGGGGAGCCGCGATTGGTGGAGTCCTCTCCCTGATTGAAGGCCACTTGCGGCGGCGGGCAGTTGCTGGCGGGTAGCGCCGCGGGGGCGATGGGCGTGTGGGGCCTGAAGAGCCTCGTGGAAGAGCGCGACTCGTTCTTCACGGAGCTGCAGGTGAGGGATACCAAGTTGGTCGTTGACGGCAGCAGCCTCTACTACTACCTGTGCTTCGCCTCTGACTCCGACTTGCGGCGCGGCGGCGACTACGGCTCTTTCGCGGCGGCGGTGAGCGAGTTCTTCGGCAGCCTGCGGCGCTGCCGCATCTCGCCCTTCGTAGTGCTGGACGGCGGCCGCGACCCCAGCGACAGGAAGCTGCCGCTGCTGCGGGAGCGCGCGGCCGATCGGCTGCGGAAGGCCTGCAGCCTGTCCCGGGGCGGCGGCGGGCAGGTGGCGCCGCTGCTGACCCGCGAGGCCTTCGTGCAGGCGCTGCGCCGCCTCGCCGTGCCCTTCGTGCAGTGCTTCGCCGAGGCCGACCGCGAGATCGCCGGGCTGGCCAGCCGCTGGGGCTGCCCCGTCCTCTCCCTCGACAGCGACTTCTGCGTCTTCGATCTGCCGGGCGGCTACTGCCCCCTGAACCACTTCCAGTGGCAGAGCGTCGGCGCCGCTGAGGAACCGCGGGGCTGCTACGTGCCCGCCCGCCGCTTCTCCGTGGAGAGATTCTGCGAGCACTTCGCTCCCCTCGACAAGAGCCTGCTGCCCCTCTTCGCCGTCATGAGCGGCAACGACTACGCGTGCCTGGCCCGCCTGGAGGCGTTCTACAGCGGGGCGCGGCTGGCGGCGGGCGGCGGGGCCAGGCACGGCCGCCTCCGGGCGCTGCTCCGCTGGCTGGCGCAGTTCCCGCGGCCCGCCCAGGCCGTCGACGGCGTGCTGGAGCACCTGAAGGCGCGCCGCAGGGAAGAGGTGCGGGAGCTGCTGTGCGCCGCGATGGAGGACTACGCTCCCTCGGAGGTGAAGCTGGAGGACTTCTTCGCGGGCGGCAGGTACGAGTGCGCGGCCGCCGGCAGCGCGGGCCTGCCGCAGTGGGTGCGGAGCGCTCTGGCGCGGGGGCGGCTGGACCCCTTCGTCAGCAACGTCTTGGTGCTGCGATCCATCTTCCTGCATGTCCAAGTGGAGAACATGCGGCGGCCGAGCGCGCACGGCGCGGCCCTGCCCATCCGGCAGGTGATCTACGGACTGCTGCTGCGGGAGCCGCGGGGCCGCGCCGCCGCCCAGCCGCCCGTCGTGTGCGAGTTTGGCAGGCTCCAAAACACCGTGCACAGAACAAACGTCCGGGCAGCGAGCGTGCCCGCTGAGCTGTGCGGCGACCCTTTCCCTTTGGACACGTTAACGGAGGTAAATGCTTGGCAGGGCAGGTCCCAGGGAGGCGTTCCTCCCGTGGGGGACAGCAGTCGGCTGGCCAGCTGCTGACTGTCCTGCCTGAACGCAGCCCCTTCAGTAGCAGCTTCATGCAGAGGCACCTTGGCCTCTGACAGCTCAGGGGCTGCACCTCCTCCCCTTCCTGTCCCCACTGACAGCCTGGCTGAGTGTGCCTGTGGCCTGGCCTGCAGCTTCTGTTCAGAGCCCTCCCTTCATCCCTGCTATGCTCTTGCACTGACATTCAGGAGCTCACCTTTTCATGAGAGAGGAGTGCAAGGTGCCACCCCAGAACTTGAGGGACTCACAGAAGTCTTTCATTGGAAAAGCTCTCACCATGGCCATCTGAACCAGACCCCCAGGTGCCATGGCCACAGGCCCCTTGAACACCTCCAGGGGCAGGGACTCCACCACCTGCCTGGGCAGCCTGTGCCAGTCCCTGACCACTCTTGCAGCAAAAGAATTGCTCCTTATTTCCAACCTAAGCCTCCCCTGGCACAATTTCAGGCCATTTCTGCTCCTATCACCTGAGACCAGGGAGAAGAGACCAACCTCCACCTCACTGCAACCTCCTCTCAGGGAGCTGTAGAGAGCAATGAGGTCTCCCTCAGCCTCCTCTTCTCCACTCTAAACACCCCCAGCTCCCTCAGCTGCTCCTCCCCAGCTTTGTTGCCCTTCTCTGGACCTGCTCCAGCCCTCAATGTCCTCCTTGGGGTGAGGGCCCCAAAACTGAACCCAGCACTCGAGGTGTGGCCTCAGCAGTGCTGAGTCCAGGGGCACAGTCCCTGCCCTGAGTGGGTTTGCATTTGCTGAAGCTACAGCTGTGACACAGCCCCTGGCCTTTGCTGCCAGACATGCCTTCCCTTCCCCTGCACAGCCTGCAGCTGGCCAGCAGCTTCAGCAGGACACAGCCTGCTGCCAGGGAGCATGCACCCTGCTGCTTGCCAGGCCTTGCTTGGCACCTGAGGCCAGAGGAGAGCTGTGTTGGGTGAGTGCAGCCACCATGAGCCAGTCCATGTGCTGGCACTCTGAGCCTTAGGGCTGTGGCTGGAAAGTCCTCTCCCATCCTCCAGGCTGCCCAGATGAGGTTCTGCATGCAGGCACTTCTGGCACATCTGGCAGTGGGGCTGTGCCTTTGGGCACTGCAGGCCTCAGCCACGTGCCCTGTGCCCTCTGGCCTCCAGCTGAGCTGCCAACAGCAGCAGACACAGGCTGTGCTGAGTGGCTTTGCACTGACAGTGTGGTCAGGGAGGTGGTGGAGTGACTGTGCCTGGAGTGGCCATGGTGCTGTGGGCCATGGTTTGGTGGCCAGGGTGGTGTCAGGCTGATGGATGGACTCCAACTGAAACACTTGTGTGGTTCTGCCCCATGCTGGTGGCCATATCAGACAGGTCTATTGGCACTGTGACATCAAATGCTCCAGGGATGGGGCTCCCAAGGCCCCCACCCAGACCCTTCACAGCAGCAAGGTGCAAAGGCTTGAGAGGCTGAACACTCCTGTGTGTCTCTGCAGAGACATCAGTGGTGCAGCACGGGGGGCTGGGCCTGGAAGCTGTTTGCTCAGTGAGCTGAAGCCTCAGCTGTGAGAACAGCTTCCCTTCCCACCCCAGAGGAGCCCTGGGTTCAGCAGGAGGTTGGAAGGTCACTGCAGGGGAAGTGAGAGGAGGCCAAAAGGTGATCAGGGGCTGAGAGAGCTGGGGCTGTGCAGCCTGGAGAAGGGAGGGCTCTGGGGAGAGCTGAAGGAGCCTACAGGAAAGCTGGGGAAGAACTGCTAACAGTCTGTAGTGACAGGAGAAAAGACAGTGGCTCTGAGCTGCAAGAGGGGAGGCTGGGACTGGAGAGGGGGAATAAAGGCTTGGCAGGGTGGGGAGACACTGGCACAGGTTGCTCAGGGAGGCTGTGGGTGTCCTTCCCAGGAGCTGCTGAAGGCCAGGCTGGATGAGGCCTTGAGCAGCCTGTGCTGGTGGGAGGAGCCCCTGCCCATGGCAGGGGTTGGGACTGGATGAGTTCTAAGGTCTCTTCCAAGCCAGCCCAACCCATGCTGTGGTTCTGTGGAAGCTGAGGTCAGTTTGTCTGCTGCTGTGGGGATGTCTGCCTGAGTGTCACAGCCTGGGCTGGGCTGGAAGGGACCTCCAGAGCTCATCCAGCCCAACCCCCTGCACTCAGCAGGGACATCCTCAGCTAGATCAGGTTGCCCAGATCCCTGGCCAGCCTCACCTTGAGTATCTCCAGCCATGGAGCCTCAACCACCTCCCTGGGCAACCTGTGCCAGTGTTCCACCACCCTCCTGGTGCAGAACTTGTTCCTCACATCCAATCTCAATCTGCTCTGCTCTAGTCTGAAGCCATTGCCCCTGCTCCTGTCCCTGCAGGTGTTTGGGACAGCCTCTCTCCATCCTTCTTGCAGCCCCCTTCAGGTCCTGGCAGGCTGCTGTTAGGTCTCCCTGGAGCCTTCTCCTCCAGGCTGCACACCCCCAGCTCCCTCAGCAGGCCACCCCAAGCCCCACAAGATGCTTGAATTGCAAGGAGAGCTCCTGCTGCCAGTCTGCTGCATGCAGGAACCTGGGGACATGTTTGCAGCAGCACCTCTCAGAAGCTGAGTGGCACAACCCAGAGGAGACTCATGCCAGGAGGTGGGAACTGAAAGCTGAGGGCTGCAGTGTGGCCCCTCTGAGCCCCAACACATCCAGCCCAGCCACCACCACTGCATCCCACAGCTACAGCACCTGCCCAGAGGCACAACATTAAAGGGAGGTTAGAGACTTTCTATGTATTTACCATCCCAGAGTCATTTTTGTGCAGGAGGGTTACACTGTGCTCACAGCTCACAGGGTGTCAGGGGTTGGAAGGGACCTCTGGAGAGCTTCCAGTCCAACCCCTGCCAGAGCAGGAGCAGAGAATCCAGCACAGGTCACACAGAACACATCCAGACAGGGCTGCAAAGGCTCCAGAGCAGGAGACTCCACAACCTCTCTGGGCAGCCTGCTCCAGGCAGGCCTGGGCAGGCCTCTGGGACCCTCACAGTCAAGAAGTTCCTCCTCATGCTGAGGTGAAACCTCCTGTGCTGCAGTTTCCATCCATTGCTCCTTGGCCTGTCCCAGGGTGCAGCTGAGCAGAGGCTGTGTCTGGGCCCAGAGGGGGAAGCAGCCTCAGCCACATCCAATCCCCTCTTGAACACCTCCAGGGATGGGGACTCCACCACCTCCCTGGGCAGCACATCCCAATGGCTAATGACTCTCTCTGGGAAGAACTTTCTCCTCACTTCCAGCCTAAACTTCCCCTGGCACAGCTTGAGACTGTGTCCTCTTGTTCTGGTGCTGGCTGCCTGGGAGAAGAGACCAACCCCCACCTGGCTACAGCCTCCCTTCAGGGAGTTGTAGAGAGCAAGAAGGTCTCCCCTGAGCCTCCTCTTCTCCAGGCTAAGCAACCCCAGCTCCCTCAGCCTCTCCTCCCAGGGCTGTGCTCCAGACCCCTCCCCAGCTTTGTTGCCCTTCTCTGGACACCTTCCAGCAGCTCAACATCTTTCCTAACCTGAGGGGCCCAGAACTGGACACAGGACTCAAGGTGTGGCCTGAGCAGTGCTGAGCACAGGGCAGGATGAGCTCCCTGCTCCTGCTGGCCACACTGTTCCTGCTGCAGGCCAGGATGCCCCTGGCCTTCTTGGCCACCTGGGCACACTGCTGGCTCCTGTTTAGGCAGCTGTCAATCAGCACCCCCAGGTCCCTCTCTGTTTGGCAGCTCTCAGCCACTCTGACCCCAGCCTGTAGCACTGCCTGGGGTTGTTGTGGCCAAAGTGCAGCCCCTGGCACTTGGACTTGTTGAATGCCATCCTGTTGGCCTCTGCCCATCTGTGCAGCTGGTTGAGGTCCCTCTGCAGAGCCCTTCAGCTGTGCAGTTTGTAAGGCCTCAAACACATCTCCCCTGCAGAGCATCCCTGAGCCTTGGCCTTTTCCTTTCCCCCAAGGCAGGCAGTGGCTCCTTGAGCCCCCAGCTCCTTTGCCTGTGGGGGGTTGCCCCCAGCAGGGGAAGCTTCCTGCTTTCCTTCTGCCACTCAGCCTTCTCTCCCTGCTGCCAGGTGCCGCTGTCCTGCCGCCAGGCCCTCCTGCTGGCCACTCTGGGGGTGCAGATGAGCTCCCTGGCAGCTGTCCCCAGCCACCTGCAGCTCCCTGCTGCTGTCACCTGCTACTGGCTGCGCTGCTCGGAGCCCCCAGTGAAGAGCCATCAGCTGAAGGCTCTGCTTCTCATGCTGGTGGCTGGAGAGCTGCACAGGACAACAGCTCATGCAGGTAGGTCTGCAAAGGCTGCAGCTCTAGGTCTTCAGCTGCTCCCCCCCCTTCACCTCTCCCCACTGGGGGCAAGTTGTCCAGCCCCAGATGAGTTACCCTGGGGTAGCACACCCTTGGCACTGATGCAGAGCAGGCCCTCAGCTCCATGCTCTGTAGGTACAGCAGTGACACACAGCCCCAGAATGGGCTGGGTTGGGAGGCACCCCCAAAGCTCATCCACTCCAACCCCCCTGCAGCTATTGGAGACCCTTTAGGTCTCCCTGGAGCCTTCTCTCTCCAGGCTGAGCACCCCCAGCTCCCTCAGCCTGTCCTCATAGCAGAGCTGCTCCAACCCCTGAGCATTTGTGTGGCCTCCTCTGGACCCTCTCCAGCAGGTCCAGGTCCTTCCTGTGCTGAAGGCTCCACAGCTGGCCCCAGCCCTGCAGGTGAGGTCTCCCCAGAGCAGAGGCAGGATCCTCTGTCCACCTCTGGCCACACTGCTTTGGATGCAGCCCAGGCTGCCCTTGACCTCCTGTGCTGGAGGCTCACACTGCCTGCTCCTGCCCAGCTTCTCCTTCTCCTCAGGGCTGTTTCAATCCCCTCCTCCCCCAGTCTGTACTGACAGTGGGGATTGTTCCAGCCCAGGTGCAGGACCTGCCCTTGCTCTTGTTGAGCCTCATCAGTGTGCTCTCTGGAAATGACTTCTTTGGAGCTGTCAAAGTGTACAAAGAAATGAAACCTGCAGCTTACCTTAGTTGTGCAGCAAAGAGAACAGCTCCTGGCTGTGACTCTTCTGTCCCCTGGACTTGGAGCTGCTGAGGAGTGTCAGCACCTTCCCCTGTGCTTGGTGAGGGGCTGGAAGCACTGAACATCAGACATTGTTTGAGTGCTCTTCATACCCTGCAGAGCTGTGCAGGCATTGCCTCTGGGCCTCCTGCCATGGGTGGCCAAGGAGAAAGACTTCCTTTAGCTCCTGCCATGCAAATACTGCTGACAGGGCAGCAGAGGGCCTGACACACAGCTCCTGACTGCAGGCCCAGGCACATCCCTGCACTTCCATTCTCACTCAGGTTTGGCTCTCTAATGCCCAGCCTGAGCAATCTGAAGATGTTACAGATGCTTCCTGAAAGGGAGCTGGGGTCTGAAGCCCCTGGAGATGGCAGCTTCCTCTGCACTGCTGATTTGCATCCAGCTTCCATTTCTCCCCCAGGCCCCCCAGTGTCCCCTGCTGAAGATGACAGTGTGGCTTACAACCAGTTTGTGAAGTGGAAGGAAAAGCAACTGCCAAGAGAAGAGTTTGACCTGGATGCTGCTCACAGCTTCTGCCAGTGGCAGTGCTGTCTGCAGATGGGACTGTACCTGAACCAGCTCCTCTCTGCTCCCCTGGCTGAGCCAGACCTGAGTAGGTAAGGATGGCTCAGAGTCTGCTCTCCACACCAGCCCTGGCCCCATGGGGCTTGTCATAGAATAGTCCAGGCCAGAAGGGAGCTCCAAAGCTCATCCAGTCCAACTCCTTGCACTCAGCAGGGACATCCCCAGCTAGATCAGGTTGCCCACAGCCCTCTCCAGCCTCACCTTCAATATCTCCAGCCATGGAACCTCAGCCTGGGCAACCTGTTGCAGTGTTCCACCACCCTCCTGCTGCAGAACTTGTTCCTCACATCCAATCTCAATCTGCTCTGCTCTAGTTTGAAGCCATTGCCCCTGCTCCTGTCCCTGCAGGCCTTTGCAAACAGTCTCTCTGCAGCCTTCTTGTAGCCCCTTCAGGTCCTGGCAGGCTGCTGTTAGGTCTCCCTGGAGCCTTCTCTTCTCC
The DNA here is from genome assembly GCA_011125475.1 of Melanerpes aurifrons. Lineage (NCBI taxonomy): Eukaryota > Metazoa > Chordata > Aves > Piciformes > Picidae > Melanerpes > Melanerpes aurifrons. Next base: position 1,306,695 of record WWNC01000015.1, on the reverse strand, counting down.
AGGCTGCACACCCCCAGCTCCCTCAGCCTGTCCTTGCAGCAGAGCTGCTCCAACCCCCTGAGCATGTTCATGTTCTGTGTTAAACTCCTTTGGCACCAGGATCATGGAGTCATTCTGTGAGGAGGTTCCTTAGCATTCCTGAAGCTTTTGTTGCCCCTCCAAGAAAGCTGGGAAGGGACTTTTTGCAGGAGCTTGTAGTGGTTGGGTCAGAGGGAGTGGATTTCATGTCAAGGAGGGCAGGTTTGGATGTTGGGAAGAAATTCTTTGCAGTGAGGGCTGTGAGACTCTGGCACAGGCTGCCCAGGGAGGCTGTGGCTGCCTCCTCCCTGGAGGTGTTCAGGGCCAGGCTGGATGAGGCCTTGAGCAGCCTGGGCTGGTGGGAGGGTCCCTGCCCACGGCAGGGGGTTGGAACTGGGTGATGTCCCTTCCAACCCAACCCATTCTGTGAGTCTATAGCCAAAGGAGTTTAGGACAGCACATAACCTCCTTTAAGGACACTGACATGGAGCAGGGCCCTGGGCAGAGGAGGCTCTTTCCTTAGCCATTGCCCCTGCATGCTCCTGCTAAAGGAGGCTTCTCCCCTTCCCTTGAGCAGGCTCTACAGTGGGACCCTGGTCCACAGGCTCTGCCAAGAGCTGAAGTCAGCAGCCTCAGTGGAAAACCTCTTCAGTGCCTCCCAGAGACTGGCTGGGCTCTATCAGCTCCTGCTCAGGACAGTGGAGGCAGCTGTACCTCCAGCCTTCCAGAAGATGGCCACAGCCCCAGCTGGGTCCTGCAGAAAGAAGAAAGCATCTGGGAAGAAGAAAAAGCCTGCCAGGTGTGCTGGGCCAGGAGCTCAGCAGCTCTGCTCTGGGAACAGGTTTGCACCCCTGCAAGGGGAGGACTGACAGCATCAGCCCTGGCAGGGTGCAGAGGGCAGCCATGGCATGGGCTGGGAGCTGCCTCAGGGCTCCCTGGCTTTTACTGAGGGGTTGTGACTGACACTCCTCTAAGAGCTGCTGCTGGGAACTGCTTTATTGTGCCTTGAAAGGGATGGAACTGTGAGTGTTGCAGAGCTGGGCTGGTCCTGAGGAGTTCCTTTTCCTGGCTGTACCACAGCACATGAGAGCTTGGAGGGAGCCTCCAGAGATCATTTGGAGTCCCCATCCCTGGAGGTGTTCAAGAGGGGATTGGATGTGGCACTTGGAGCCACAGGAGGTGCTGGGTGACAGCTTGGACTTGGTGATCTCTGAGGTCTTTTCCAACCTTACTGATTCTGATCCAGCCAACCCCCTGTCAGAGCAGGAGCACCCAGGGCAGGGCACACAGGAACACATCCAGGTAGGGCTGGAAAGCCTCCAGAGCAGGAGACTCCACAACCTCTCTGGGCAGCCTGCTCCAGGCTCCAGCACCCTCACACCAAAGAAGTTTCTCCTCATGTTGAGCTGAAACCTTCTCTGTTCCAGTTTGTCTCCATTGTTCCTTGGCTTATTGCTGTGCACCACCCACAAGAGCTTGGCCCCCTCCTCTTGACCCCCAGCCCTCAGCTATTGATAGACATTGATCAGAGCCCTCTCAGCCTTCTCCTCTCCAGACTAAACAGCCCCAGGGCTCTCAGTCTCTCTTCACAGGCGAGATGCTCAAGTCCCCTAAGCATCCTCCTGGCTCTCCCTTGGACTCTCTCCAGCAGGTCTCTGTCTCTCTGGAACTGGGGAGCCCAGCACTGGACACAGGATTGCAGCTGTGGTCTCAGCAGGGCAGAGCAGAGGGGCAGCAGAACCTCCCCAGCCCTGCTGGCCACACTTCTCTTGCTGCAGCCCAGGATGCCATTGGCTCTCTTGCCCCCCAGGGCACATTGCTGTCCCATGCAGAACTTGCTGCCCAGCAGCACTCCAAGGCCTTTCTCCCTGGAGCTGCTCTCCAGCAGGGCAGCCTCTAACCTGTCCTGGTGCCTGCTGTTGTTCCTGCCCAGCTGCAGGACCCTGCCCTTGTCCTCATTGACCTTCCTGCCTGTGCCCAGCTCTCAGCCTGTCCAGCTCTGGTGGGATGGCAGCACAGCCTGAGGGCTGTCAGCCCCCACCCCCAGTTGTGTTTCAGCAGGAGCCTGCTGAGGGTGCACTCAAGCCCCTCAGCCATCTCCCTCAAGAAGGTTTGAGGGGTTTGAGGTGACTGCAGCCTTGCAGATCAGACTCAAATGGAAGTTGCCAAGTTTAAAGCTCTGGCAGGATCACTGCCTCTGCCTGGGGACAAGGAGGTTGTGCTTGGAGCAGTACAGGCACTGAGCTGTGCTCATGATGGAGCTTCAGCTTCTTGTCACTGCCCAGCACAAGGACCTGGAGCTGCTGGAGAGGCTCCAGAGGAGGTCACTAAGATGCTCAGAGGGCTGAGAACCTGTGTAGGCACAGGCTGGGAGAGCTGGGGCTGTTCAGCCTGGGGAAGAGCGGGCTCCAGGGAGACCTCAGAGCAGCCTTGCAGTACCTGAAGGGCTGCAGGAAAGCTGGGGAGGGACTTGTGACAAGGGCTGGGAGTGCCAGGATGGGGAACAATGGCTTTGAGCTGGGAGAGGGGAGACTGAGAGTGGAGCTGCAGTGAGGGTGGGGTGACTCTGGCACAGGCTGCCCAGGGAGGCTGTGGCTGCCTCCTCCCTGGAGGTGTTCAAGGCCAGGCTGGATGAGGCCTTGAGCAGCCTGGGCTGGTGGGAGGTGTCCCTGCCCATGGCAGGGGGTTGGAGCTGGCTGAGCTTTGAGGTCCCTTCCAACCCAAGCCATTCCAGGAGTGTATGAAGCAGGCAGCTGAGAAGCTCCTCCAGTGTTCCACCTCTGGCTGGAAAGGGCTGCTGCTGGCACAGGGCATTTGGAGGCTACTTTGGGAGTGCTGGCTCAGTGAGTGAGAGCTGCTGCACTGGCAACATGTTCTCAGGGCAGGAGTCAGCTCCTCTTTGTGGCTGGTGACACAGGGACACCTCTTCTGCAAACACTGCTCCTCTGTGCTGGAAACAAGAGTGCCTGACTCCAGGCTGAGCAGGCAGGAGTCCAGGGGAGTGCTGCAGCTCTCCTTGGTGACTCCCTGCAGCTTTTCACTCAGCTGTGTGCCAAGGGGAAGCTCTGCTTAGTACAGCTGCCAAGCTGACTCCCTGCTTTCCTGAGGGCAGCTGCACTGCCTTGCTGCTGCTGCTGTGCTGACCCCACACACACTGCTGCCTCATGCCCACTAGGGCTGCAGCTGCTGTGGAGACAGAGCTCTGCCAGCTGCTGCTAGGTGGAATGAGCAAGAGTGGAGCCAGAGGGCAGTGGAACTGGGAGCAGTGAGACTGAGCTGGACTTGATTGCTTGCCACTGTTCCATCCTGCATGGGGAAGCACAGCCAAGCTTAGTGTGGCACAGCTGGAGTCACTCACACCCTGGGACACTCACCCTGCCACAGCAAACTGGGGTGGGAAGGAGGTGGAGAGGTCATTTCCTGGCCAGACTGAAACCCCTGGAGCACCTCTGCTGTGAGGAGAGGCTGAGGGACCTGGGCTTGGTCAGCCTGGACAAGACTCTGAGGGAGTCCCTGAAGGGCTCCTGCAGGAAGGCTGCAGAGGGACATTTCCTGAGGGGGTCTGGAGCCAGGCCAAGGGGCAATGGTTTGAAGCTGAGGCAGAGCAGGGTTGGACTGGAGCTGAGGAAGAAGTTCTTCAGTACAAGCACAGCAAAGCTCAGTGTGGCACAGCTGGAGTCAGGGGCAGCCTGTGACACTCACCCTGCCACAGCAAACTGTTCAGAAGAGGAGGAAGCATCCTTGCCTGTCCAGACTGAAATACCTTGTGCAGAACAGGAGCCTGGGGCTGGGGGAGGGCCCCTGGCAAGCTCTGGTGAGTCTTGGCACAGCACTGCCACGCTGAGAGGACCAACTGGCATTCATCTGTGCTTACCTGGGACTGCTAGAGAAAGCACCAAGCACAGAGCAGTCCAAGTCCTGGAGGAGAAGCCACAGGGATGATCCAAAGGCTGGAGCAGCGCTGCCATGAGGCCAGGCTGAGGGAGCTGGGGCTGTGCAGCCTGGAGAAAAGGACTCCAGGGGGACCTCAGCTGCCTGCCAGCACCTGAAGGGATCCTGCAGCAAGGCTGCAGAGGGGCTTTTGCTGAGGGTGTCTGAGCCAGGCCAAGGGGGAATGGTTTGAAGCTGAGGCAGAGCAGGGTTAGACTGGAGCTGAGGGAGTTCTTCAGTGTGAGGCTGGGGAGACTCTGGCACAGGCTGCCCAGGGAGGCTGTGGTGTTCAAGGCCAGGTTGGATGAGGCCTTGAGCAGCAGAGTCTAGGTGAGAGCTGTCCCTGCCCCTGGCAGGAGGTTGGAGCAGCTGAGCTCTGAGGTCCCTTCCAACCTGAGCCACTCTGTGGTGCTCTGAGTGAAGCCAAGGCTTAGCAGCTGAAGGCTGCACTCTGCTTTCCCCAAACCATTTGCCATGGGAGACCTTTGCCTTCACTCCCTAATTCCACACACTACAAACCCTCTCAGTGCCTCCTGCCTCAGCAGCACTCCTGTGGGTCTAAGCAGTCCCCCTGGACCAAGACACCACCCCAGGGCCCTCTGCCAGCTCTCCCCAGCAGTGTGCTGCTGCCCTGCTGCAAATGCCCCCCTGAAGCACAGACCACACTGCTAAGAAAAGCAAACATTTACTTCAAATTGCAGAGTAGGCTTCTGAATCACAGAGAAGAGAGAAAAGCAGAACAGTGACCTGGCAGCAGCCCCCCCCTGTGCAAAACACCCCTGGGCATACAAAAACCAGAGCAGCAGGAGGGGCTGAGCCCCTCACACAGCTGCAGGGTGAAGTCAATAAATACAGTAGCTAGAAGATGCCCCCCCTGTGACAGCCCAGCCCCTGCAGTGCCTGGGGAAGCCTCTTTTCTCCTGGGGTTAGTAGCAAAGTCCCTCCCCTCCCCTCCCCCTTGCCCTCCCCTCCCTTCCCCTCCCCCCCGAGTGAAAGTGAACAATGTTTAAATAAAAACCAACTCCAATATTGATCTCTAGGAGGAGGATTGTACACAGTCCTAGCTCTGAAGTGCAGAAATGGGGCTTGGGCTTAGGTCTTTCTTTAAATTACCCCCCCCCCACCCCCCAGCCCCCTGCCCAAGGAAACTGAGGTCTGAGGAAGGAGGTTACCGAAGTTGCATAAATTCCTTTGCTGCTCCCCCAGCTGGGAGGCAAATCCTAAACAGTCCTGAAACAGAGACCTTCCTCCTTAGCCAGGGAAAGGGCAGGGCTTGTCCAGAGCCCCTGAGGGTGTCCCGATCCTCCCCACTGGCCTTGCTCTCTCCTGCCCTCCTGGCTGTGCAGAGGGAGGATGCAATATGCATCATACGTCCAGGAAGGAGGCGGCGGGCGGCGCGGAGCTGCCCCGCTTCGGCACCTTCTCCCTGCTCCTCTCCAGCCTCTTGATCACCTCACTCACGATGCACACAGAGGAGGTCAGGCCCAGCAGGAACAGGAGATCTGCAGAGAGAGGAGTGGCCTTGTTCAAACCTGCTGCCCAGGGCAGATTCACAGCAGAGCAGGGCCTGCCCAGTGCCTCCCAGCCCCCACGTGTGGCAGCTGGGCGCTGGGGGAGTCTCCAACCCCGCACAGCAGGGCAGCCTCAGGGCACAGGGAAGCAAGGATCCACCTGGGCAGCACCAGGAAGTGAAGGTGCAGAGCTTAGACACAAACCATAGGAACACAGGATCAGTCAGGGTTGGAAGGGACCACAAGGATCATCTAGTTCCAGCCCCCCTGCCATGGGCAGGGACACCCCACACTAGATCAGCCTGGCCAGAGCCTCATCCAGCCTGGGCCTTAAACACCTCCAGGGACAGGGCCCCAACCACCTCCCTGGACAACCCATCCCAGGGCTTCACCACTCTCATGGGGAAGAACTTCCTCCTCCCCTCCAGCCTCAATCTCCCCACCTCCAGCTTCATTCCATTCCCCCTAGTCCTATCACTCCCTCAGATCCTGAGCAGTCCCTCCCCAGCCTTCCTGTAGCCCCCTGCAGATCCTTCAGGCCACAGGAAGGTTGAGGATTTCTAACTAAGGGAGTGGCCATTGGGATGTGCTGCCCAGGGAGGTGGTGGAGTCCCCACCCCTGGAGGTGTTCAGCAGGGGACTGGATGTGGCACTGGAGCCATGGTTTAGTAGTCAGGAGGTGTTGGGTGACAGCTTGGACTTGATGATCTCTGAGGTCTTTTCCAACCTTACTGATTGTATGAACACTTGCTGAACAGCAGCATCAGTGCTGCTGCACAGCTCCAGCAGGCTCTGCTTTGGGTTTTTTTGCCTGCAGCAAAATGTCTGCTAAAGAATCTGAGCTTGCATGAGGCAGCTGAGCAGGCACTGAGCAGCTGCACAGCTCAGGCATTGCAGTCAGGGCTCCCAGACAGAACAGCTCAAAGGATTAGTCTTTTTTTCACTGAACAAGAGACAACCCAGCCCAGCCCAGCCCAGCCCAACCCAACCCAGCCCAGCCCAAGCCCAACCCAACCCAGCCCAGCCCAACCCAACCCAACCCAGCCCAGCCCAGCCCAACCCAACCCAACCCAGCCCAACCCAACCCAACCCAGCCCAGCCCAACCCAAGCCAGCCCAGCCCAAGCCAGCCCAGCCCAAGCCCAACCCAACCCAGCCCAGCCCAACCCAAGCCCAACCCAGCCAAGCCCAAGCCCAACCCAAGCCAGCCCAGCCCAAGCCCAACCCAAGCCAGCCCAGCCCAAGCCCAGCCCAAGACCAAGCCCAGCCCAAGCCAGCCCAGCCCAAGCCAGCCCAGCCCAAGCCCAGCCCAGCCCAAGCCCAACCCAAGCCAGCCCAGCCCAAGCCCAACCCAAGCCAGCCCAGCCCAAGCCCAGCCCAAGCCCAGCCCAAGCCAGCCCAGCCCAAGCCCAGCCCAGCCCAAGCCCAAGCCCAACCCAAACCTAAGCCAGCCCAAGCCCAACCCAGCCCAGCCCAGCCCAGCCCAACCCAGCCCAGCCCAAGCCCAGCCAAGCCAGCCCAAGCCCAACCCAAGCCAGCCCAGCCCAAGCCAGCCCAGCCCAAGCCCAGCCCAGCCCAAGCCCAGCCCAGCCCAAGCCCAGCCCAAGCCAGCCCAGCCCAAGCCAGCCCAGCCCAAGCCCAGCCCAGCCCAGCCCAAGCCCAACCCAACCCAGCCCAGCCCAACCCAAGCCCAACCCAGCCAAGCCCAAGCCCAACCCAAGCCAGCCCAGCCCAAGCCCAACCCAAGCCAGCCCAGCCCAAGCCCAGCCCAAGACCAAGCCCAGCCCAAGCCAGCCCAGCCCAAGCCCAACCCAAGCCAGCCCAGCCCAAGCCCAACCCAGCCCAGCCCAAGCCAGCTGCAGGCTCCCATCCCTCGCTGTGATACCAACAGCCAGAGAGAGCTGCAGGATCACCAGCTGAGCCCATCCAGCTGAGGCCTCAGTGTCCAGCCTGTGGGAGAGGGAGCTGTGCTTACCCAGGACACTGAGGCTCTCTGTCTGGAAAACCTTCTGCAGTGGAGGGAAGTACACCACCAGCAGCTGCCCCATGATGGAGCCCAGCACGGCGTAGCAGAACATCCTGTTGCTGCAGAGTCCGATCTCAAACACCGACTTGGCCTGCAGGATCAAGCAGACAGGGCTCAGAGCCTGCCAGCTGGGCACCCAGGCTGTGTGAGACATGTCAAGGTTCACTGCTGACCCTTGGGATCAGCCAGGACAAGGCCCTGAGCCTCTTCCCTCTGCTAAGCGAGAGGCCAAAGGCCGCCTGTGCAGCCCCGGCCAGCAGGCTGAGCTCCAGCGCAGCAGCAGTGCCCTCTGCACTGGAAGTGTTCCCTGCTGAGCCTGACAGCTCCCCAGGGAGCTGCCTGCAAGCCAGTGATGCAGGCTGGCAGTGCCCTTCTCTCCAAAATGCAGCCAGAAAGAAGGGTTTAAGACTCTCCCCTTGCCTGGTGGCTTCAGGGGCAGGTGAAGGCCTTCAGGCGGTGTCAGAGGCTGGCAGGGATGCTGGGTTCTCAGGGAGAAAGCCACCCAAGTGTGAACAGCAGTGAGAGGCCAACCATGCTCCAGCTTGTCATAACAAGGCCCTTGCTTGTGCCAGGACAGCAGCACTCCCTGCAGCTCTGCAGCACCCAAACCAAGGAAGGAAGCTAAGCCTTGTCTGCCCTGCTAAGTATGTGAAGCTCTGAAGCTGAACAGCAGCTGTGAGGGAAGCTTGCAGGCAACACAGCAAGGTCCCCCCTCCAGGAGAGCTGCTGTGCTTACCCTCTGCAAAGCAGCAGCTCACTCACCTGAGACCTGGAACTCAAGGCATTGAACATGTCAAAGAAGACAAAGCAGGTGAAGGTCATGGTTGTGTCTCGGGGGGTGATCACGTTGTCTCTCAGCTGCAACAACAGAACAGGCCTTGAGCTACAGGCCCCCAGCTGAGCTTGGCATCACACAATGAGTCAGAGCCCCAGAACTGCCAGGGCTGGAGGGGACCTCAAGGCTCAGCCAGTCCCAACCCCCCCTGCCATGGCCAGCTGTATAGGGATGCAGGGCTTCTGGGAGTGCAATACCCCTCCTGGCACACCTCCTGCAGGTCTAACTTTGTGGTTCTAAAGGCATCCAGCCCCTAAACCATCACACCCTCTGCTTCCAAAGGAGATCTGAATGTGGCAGAGGCTGAAAACACAGAGTGAGGAGGAAAACTCTGCTCTTCAACAGCTGCTCCCAAAAGCCTTCCCCCCTGCCTGGGTACTGAGGGCTGCAGCCACTGCTCTGAGGGCTGCAGCCACTGTTAGCTGCTTCATCTGTGAGGGGCTCCCAGGACTGCTGCTGTGAGTGGGACTCAGGCTCTCTAGTTTTGGGGATTCTACAGCTCAGCAATAAAGGACTTCTGAGACTCTCTGCCCTCTGCATTTCTGGAACTCTACAGCACTGGGGTGGTGCCCAGTGGCACCTCATGACAAGGGGTATCCAACTACCAGGGGACTAGCCTGGGTGATGCTGCTTTGGCAGGGCTTGGACCCAGTGATCTCTGGAGATGCCTTCCAACCTCTAATGCACTGTGACAGTGTGATGCATTCAGCTCCCCTGCACCAGGGAAGCAATAACTGAGCATGGACAAAAGGAAGTTGGAGCAGAGGGCTGGAGCACCTCTCCTGTGAGGACAGACTGAAAGAGTTGGGGCTGTTCAGTCTGGAGAAGAGAAGGCTCCCAGGTGACCTCATTGTGGCCTTCCAGGATCTGAAGGGGGCTACCAGGAAGGCTGGGGAGGGACTGCTCAGGATCTCAGGGAGTGATAGGACTAGGGGGAATGGAATGAAGGTGGAGGTGGGGAGATTGAGGCTGGAGGGGAGGAGGAAGTTCTTCCCCAGGAGAGTGGTGAAGCCCTGGAATGGGTTGTGCAGGGAGGTGGTTGGGGCCCTGTCCCTGGAGGTGTTTAAGCCCAGGCTGGCTGAGGCTGTGGCCAGGCTGATGTAGTGTGGGGTGTCCCTGCCCATGGCAGGGGGGGTTGGAACTAGATGATCCTTGTGGTCCCTTCCAGCCCTGACTGATACTGTGATAGAGATTCCCAATTCCAGCTGCTGGTAGGAACCTCTTCTGACTCGTGGAATCCCAGCAGTGCCAGGGCTGGGAGGCACCTCCAGGATCAGCCACTTCCAACCCCCTGCCACGGGCAGGGACCCCTCACACTACAGCAGGCTGCTCACAGCCACATCCAGCCAGTTTGTCAGTGCTGTGAGCTGTGTCCTCCTGCCAGACCTACCTCTCTCCAGAAGACAAAGAGTGTGCCACAGACAATGATGACAGCTGAGACCAGGATCTTCACCACCAGGTTCTTGGTCAGGATGCTGTCCTTCACGTTCCTGGGGGGCTTCCGGATAACATCTCTATCCACAGGCTCCACCCCGAGGCTGAGCAGGGCAGAGGTCACATTAGTCAGCACAACAACTACAAACCTCACTCTGTCATCAGCAAAACAGAACCCCAAGTCACCAGGAAGATGGGGTGGTGTTTTTATCTCCTCCTCAGAGCCTCAGAATCACCTCCTTGTGCACCACACCCTGCAAGCAGCAGAGGGAAAATCCACTGTCAGAAAACTGAGCTGTGTGTGGTGACAGCAACTCCTGTAACCCTGCTGGGTGAGAGCACACAGGGAACTGACAGCACTGGGAGGCCCAGTGTCCATGGTAAAGGAAGCTGCAGCTTAAGTGATGTCTCCCATGGCTGTTACTGTGCTCCACCTAGCCAAGGAATCTACTGCGAGCTCCTTCCCACCTCTCCCTTCACCAGCAGTCTGCAGCAAAGGAGCTCAGAGGAAGTGTGGCCAGCAGGGGCAGGGAGGTCATCCTGCCCTGTGCTCAGCACTGCTCAGGCCACACCTTCAGTCCTGTGTCCAGTTCTGGGCTCCTCAGCTTAGGAAGGAGGTTGACTTGTTGGAAGGTGTCCAGAGAAGGGCAAGAAAGCTGGGGAGGGGTCTGGAGCACAGCCCTGTGAGGAGAGGCTGAGGGAGCTGGGGTTGCTTAGCCTGGAGAAGAGGAGGCTCAGGGGAGACCTCATTGCTCTCTACAACTCCCTGAAGGGAGGTTGTAGCCAGGTGGGGGTTGGTCTCTTCTGCCAGGCACCCAGCACCAGAACAAGAGGACACAGTCTCAAGCTGTGCCAGGGGAGGTTTAGGCTGGAGGTGAGGAGAAAGTTCTTCCCAGCAAGAGAGTTGTTAGCCATCGGGATGTGCTGCCCAGGGAGGTGGTGGAGTCCCCATCCCTGGAGGTGTTCAAAAAAGGACTGGCTGTGGCACTTGGAGCCATGGTTCAGTTGTCAGGAGGTGTTAGGCATTAGGTGATAGGTTGGACTTGCTGATCTCTGAGGTCTTTTCAACCTGGTTGATTTGATTCTTTGATTCTAAGAACCTAGAAGGAAGCCAAAATCCTGTCTGGGCACATCTGCAGATCTTTGGGTGCCCATGGCAGCTCTCTCAATTACCAGCAGATACCAAAGCAAAGCAGAGAGCATGAACACAGAGCTACCCTGCAAACACTGCAGTGCACAGGGGAACTTTGCCATTTCAGAAACAGGTCACCAGAGCTGCACAGAGTCTCTTGTCCCAGCAGCCATTTTCCTCACAGCATCACAGACTGGGCTGGGCTGGAAGGGAGCTCCAAAGCTCATCCAGTCCAACCCCCTGCACTCAGCAGGGACATCCCCAGCTAGATCAGGTTGCCCACAGCCCTGTCCAGCCTCACCTTGGCTCAAGGTGAGGAGAAAGTTCTTCCCAGAGAGAGCTGTTAGCCATTGGGATGTGCTGCCCAGGGAGGTGGTGGAGTCCCCATCCCTGGAGGTGTTCAAGGGGGGATTGGATGTGGCACTTGGAGCCATGGGTTAGTTGTCAGGAGATGTTGGGTGACAGCTTGGACTTGATGACCTTTGAGGTCTTTTCTAACCTTATTGATTCTCTGATCTCCAGGGGTGGAGCCTCAAGCACCTCCCTGGGCAACCTGTGCCAGTGTTCCAGCAGCCTCCTGGTGCAGGACTTGTTGCTACACAAGAGGACTACAAAGCTCTCTGACTAATTGCTTACCTTTGAGCTGGGGGCCCATCCATGATAATATTGATCCATAAGATCTGCATGGCATTGAGAGGATTAGGAAAGTTCATTAATGTAGCCAGTGAGATTAAAGTCAGTGCTGCTATACTCCTGTTGAGAGAATCCATTTTCACAGCTGTCAGCATGAAACATGTCTGAAGAGGCACTGCTACCTGCTTTGTAATCAGCACTATGACTGCCTGAGAGCAGCTCCAGGCCCTGCCCCTGTCACTCAGGACTGACACGAGCCCAGCCCTGAAGGCAGAGCAGGAATGCATTCAGAACACTTTGGCACTCCTCAAGAAGCATTGCTTTGGCAAGGAAAGTCAGCAACCTGCATCTTACCCCAATCAGGCTAATCAGGCAAGGCCCTCCCCCAGGGGCCCCACAAAACCCTGCAGAGGAGGCCTGCCAACAGACTGGAGGTGGCTGTGGGCTTGGTGGTGGAGAAACCTCTCCAAGCATGGAGGCACCAAGAGCTTGCAGTGCAGGAGGAAGTGGTTCCATGACCAGCAAGCAGGGAGCACAGCTCACAGCAGCTCTGCCCATGGTGCTTTACTGAGCCTGCTGTGCCCTCCCTGCAAAGGGGGCCAGGAGGAAAAGGGTCACTCACTGCCCACCCCCTGCAGATAGCATTCCCATGTGAGCAGCTAACACTGCCCTGCCTGGCTGCTCTCCAGTGCCAGGAAGGCCTCAAGAGAGCACATGAACAAGGTGGCAGAGAGGAGGAGCAAGCTCCTGGACCCAGCACAGCCACAAACTAAACTCTTGGACACAAACACTTGGACTAAGGTTCAAGGACCTTGTATCTCACACCATGTAGCTGCCCCAGGGATCCTGATGTGCAGGCAGGGGGAGACAGCCTCCCAGAGCTGTGGCATGCCACAGAGCAGGCTATGGGGGACACAGCAACTAACCTCCCCCCCCTGTTTCTCTCCAGCTGATACACAGGCCCTGCCTCAGGAAGGAATGATTCCTTTCACCAAGGACCCAGGGGGAACTGTGCTGCTTCTCCTGACTCCTCAGAGGGGAACAGGAGCTGTGCCCAAGCCGGAGGGCTGCTTGTTGCACTTGGTGCCTTAGCCATGAGCCCAGGCACCCACTGCAGAGCACTGGGAAGCGCCAGGCAGAGCCTGGCAGCAGGCTGGGCGAGGGCTGCAGCAGCCCTGTGCCAGGGGCAGGCTGGGAGAGGCTGTGGGCAGCGAGGCAGGGTTTCACTTACGTGCTCAGCTGAAATCTAACAAAGTTTTTTATGTTATTATAAATTCCTTTACCCTCTTCAATTGCAGACCTGCAATCAAAAACAAACAGCACATCACTGCAGTCCAAGCCAGGGCAGCTCAAAAGAACCCCCAGCAAGCTCTCAGTTTAAGCAGCCACACAAATGCCAGGACACAAAGGGGAGCCCTGCCCTGCTGACTCTGGCAGCCATTGGTTTTCAGATCCCCCACAGCAGTGAGGGCTTTCAAAATGGAATGTAATGAACTCCACTCCCCCTTGGGCAAGATTCACCACTCACCCTCCAGGAGGCCTCTCAATTCAAGTTAGATTATTTCAAGGCCAAACCAAGCCCCTAACAGCCTCTCTTCCCCCCATGAGATCCTGTTCCAAGCCCTCAGCAGCACAGCATGGCCACCTACCCTTGCTGCACCCCCATGAGGCACGGGCAGTGCCCACTGCTGCAACGTGCCTAGCACACTGCTGCAACGTGCCTAGCACACTGCTGCAAGCTGGAGTGGGCAGGAAGGGTTTGCTGACACCTAGGTGAAGTGGCTCTGCTGCACATGAGGCTCATTTCCTTCTCCCACTGCCCCAAGAGCCAAGAACAATTAATTAGCACTCCTAGAATATGGCATCAGCTCTGGGCTCCCCAAATCAGGAGGGACAGGGAGCTGCTGGAGAGAGTCCAAGGGAGGCTACAAGGATGCTGCAAGGACTGCAGCACTGCCTGGGGAGGAGAGGCTGAGAGCCCTGGGGTTGTTCAGTCTGGGGAGGAGAAGGCTGAGAGGGATCTGATCAATGTCTATCAATAGCTGAGGGCTGGGGGGCAGGAAGGAAGGGACAGGGACAGCCTCTGCTCACTGTGCCCTGGGGTAGGACAAGGAGCAATGGATGGAAACTGCAGCACAGGAGGTTCCAGCTCAACATGAGGAGGAACTTCTTGACTGTGAGGGTGCCAGAGGCCTGGAGCAGGCTGCCCAGAGAGGTTGTGGAGTCTCCTTCTGTGGAGCCTTTGCAGCCCTGTCTGGATGTGTTCCTGTGTGACCTGTGCTGGATTCTCTGCTCCTGCTCTGGCAGGGGTTGGACTGGAAGCTCCCCAGAGGTCCCTCCCAACATCCTGTGAGCCTCTGATCCCTTTTGTAACTATGAGACACAAGCCAGAGAGGCTGGGCAGGGCTGCAGAACTAGGGCAGCTCCAATTTTTTTCCTAGCAGTGTTCATTCTTCACTCTCCTTCTGAGAACCTGAGTGAGCAGACCTGGCTGAAGCAGTCCAGCAGAATCCTCCTGGAGCCCAAGCCAAGCACTTCCCACAGACAGCCCTCCTATGGGCTGAGTGTCTTAAAGCAATTCCCTTTTCTCCTTGCACCACAGTGCCTTAGAAGCTTTTACCTCCCAGGTCACCCTCTTCTGAGCTACTGCTGCCTTGTCCTGTCTCCTTAGGCTGTACCTCTGCTTCCCAGGGGGTTTGAGACAAACTCAAGTGTTCTGAGATTGCTGCCTAGACTCCAGATGAAGGCTGATGTCAGTGGGGAGCACACCAGCTCTGCCAGCAGCACTGCCTGCCAAAGGCAGGGGCATGAACTGCAGAGCCAGAGGGGCTCAGCTCTGCTCTCTTGACAGAGCAACACAAGAGGGGGGTACCAGAAGGTGGCAACTTCTCACCTGCACTGCTTCAATGGCTTCTGCTCCTCTCCTGAAATGCCACAATGAAGGAGTTGAAAGCAAACACAGGGCTGTGTGGGTTTGTCTTTACCAAGAGGAACTTTCTCCCTGGTTTTTTATCTGAGATTTATGCTTCTGAAGCAAAACAATCAACCAAGCTGGATCCAAGTGACAGCTGACAGCCCCACACTTTCACCTCAGCTCTGTTTCCAGGTATGCTGCTGCTGGAATTCCACCAGTCTGCACCACCTCCTGTTCCTCACACCTGCCTGACCAACCTGGTGGCCTTCTATGAGCAGGTGACAAAATTAATAGCTGAGGGCAGAGCAGCTGCTGTTGTTTGCCTGGCCCTGAGCAAAGCCTTTGACTCTGTCCCCACCACGTCCTGGTCTCCAAACTGGTGACACATGGGTTGATGGGTGACCACCAGATGGATAAGGAACTGGCTTGATGGCTGCACCCAAAGAGTGGCTGTCAATGGCTCCATGTCCCAGGGGAGGCCAGGGACAAGCAGAGTCCCTCAGGGATCAGCCCTGGGACCAGGCTTGTTCAACATCTCTGTGGGTGCCATGGACAGTGGCACTGAGTGCAGCCCATGGCAGGGGGTTGGGGCTGGCTGATCCTTGTGGTCCCTTCCAGCCCTGACTGATACTACGACACTATGATTTAGGTGCAAGATCAAAGCAGCAAAAGGTCTAAACATGTAAATTCTTCCATGGGCATCCAGACAAAGGCAGAAATGCTTAGATGCCCTTTCTACAAGTGTGTTTCATAGTTTCATAGTTTCATAGTTTCATTCAGGGTTGGAAGGGACCACAAGGATCATCTAGTTCCAACCCCCCTGCCATGGGCAGGGAAACCCCACACTAGATCAGGCTGGACAGAGCCTCATCCAGCCTGCTCTTAAACACCCCCAGGGACGGGGCCTCGACCCAGCTCCTTTTCAAGAGGCTATCTCAGCTGATCCCCACCAAGGGGACTGTCCTGCATTGGTGGAGAGCTCACCAGGAGCTGCTGCACTGCCAAGGCTGGGGCACTGCTTTGGGTGTCAACCCAGGCAAGCCCTTGCTGAAACTGCAGGGCACAATGCAGAGAAATGCCACCTACATTATAGTCTGGAAATCATCATCCACCAGGATCATGTCTGCTGCCTCCTTGCAGACATCAGTCCCAGCCTGCCCCATGGCCACGCCGATGTCCGCAGCCTTCAGGGCGACTGCGTCGTTGACTCCATCTCCTGTCATGGCCACCACTGCACCGTTGTTCTGCAGGGACTGGGGGGAGGGAGAGAGCTCAAGTCAAGTAACTCATCCTACAAGAGACAGGTACAAGCTTGATGATTGCACACACACCCCCACTGCTTGTGACTGTGCTGTGAAACCCTTCCCCAGCGTGCAGCTCTCCGCAAGGCAGTGAGTTCTGATGCATGACCTGAGGGTTCCACTGCATCTACTCATCAGGCAGCCTCCATTCTAAAGCTGTACCACAGCTGCCCTTCAGAGACAGCAAAGAGCTCCAGAGAAAGGAAGAGGGTCCTGTATTTCTATTTGAACACTGTCACCCTCTCAAAATGCCCAGTGCCTCCCAGCTGCCTCAGGGGTTGCCTTCCTTCTCCTCCTCGCTGCTGTAGTGACTCTTCCAGCCGTGCCACCTCTGCTACCTTCTGCATGGCAACAGGCCCTGCTTGACAGTCACTGCCCTTTTCTCTTCTTCTGGCAGCATCACCAACCCACCCCTTGCAGGTTTCCAGGCAATTCAGCAGCAGTGTGACACAGAACCTCCACCCCCCCCAGCTGCCTACACAGGAGGCAGTGCGATGTTGCCTGCCGGCAGCTGTCCTTCCCCTGCGGGCACTGTGCACTTCTCTTGGCAGCACTTCCAAATCCACTTCACTCCCAAACCAAATTCCTGCCTGACTCCATCCTGAGACCCTGCAGCAAGCTGGAGCTGAGCAAGAGGCAGCAGAGCAGCAGCCACAGCACCAGCCCAGCAGCTGGGACATACCTTGATAATCTTCAGCTTGTGGCGGGGACTGGCGCGGTAAAAGACTGCGACCTGTGGGAAGCACAAGGAAGGAGCAGTGAAACCTCGAGAGGTGTGAGGAACTGCAGGGGATTCTGTACAGCTAGAGGGTAAAAGCCATCCTCTCACTGGCCAGCAGCACTCACTGGCTCTACAGCTGAAGCATGAGCGAGCTGGGTTTTCAACAGGGCACTGATTCGGCCCAGGGCAGAGTCAAAGCACAGCCTGGTAACCCAAGGCGGTGCTGCCCCATTTCAAGATGGAAAAGGCAACCTAAAAACCTCCTGAAATGAGGAAGGAACCTGCTGCTGGCCTCCCTGCCTCCACTCACACAGGTGACTGCCATGCTGACTCCACAGTTCCTGTCCTTTGCCAGTGGCAGGGGCCTCAGGGGGCAGCAGTTCCACCACTTCCTAGAGCAGATCAATAAGAGGTGACAGCTTTAAAGCTCATCAATAAAGGCTCCATGCCAGGAGGAGTTCAGCTTTTATGGGCCTGTGATCTTCCCTGTAAATTGAAATTGGATCACATGGAGCTCAGCTTTCCATGAATGCCACACCTGGCACTCCCATCTGCTTTCCAAGAGGCTGGATGAGGAGTCAGACTTCTCCCCTGAGACCCCCTCAGAGGAGTCAGACTTCTCCCCTGAGACCCCTCTGGGTGACTGTTCAGCTGATTTTAACTGAATGCCTCTCACCTAAGACAGGACTTGGCTCAGGCATGCACAGAGGCCACACCTTGAGTCCTGTGTCCAGTTCTGGGCCCCTCAGTTTAAGAAGGACATTGAGAGACTTGAAGGTGTCCAGAGAAGGGCAACAAGGCTGGGGAGAGGCCTTGAGCACAGCCCTGTGAGGAGAGGCTGAGGGAGTTGGGGTTGCTTAGCCTGGAGAAGAGGAGGCTCAGGGGAGACTTCATTGCTGTCTACAACTCCCTGAAGGGTGGTTGTAGCCAGGTGGGGGTTGGTCTCTTCTCCCAGGCAGCCAGCACCAGAACAAGAGGACACAGTCTCAAGCTGTGCCAGGGGAGGTTTAGGCTGGAGGTGAGGAGAAAGTTCTTCCCAGCAAGAGTTGTTAGCCATTGGGATGTGCTGCCCAGGGAGGTGGTGGAGTCCCCATCCCTGGAGGTGTTCAAGAGGGGATTGGATGTGGCACTTGGTGCCATGGTCTGGTCATGAGGTCTGTGGTGACAGGTTGGACTGGATGATCCTCGAGGTCTCTTCCAACCTTGGTGACACTGTGATGCTGTGATATTGCAGTCACTGAAGGTGCACAGCCCTCACTCACACACCCAGTGTGCTGCCTGTGGCTGAGCTGGACTTCCTTCTCCCAAGTGAACCAGAAATGACTCTCTGGGTCACCCTTTCTATTTCTCAGTTTGCTTCTGTGAGTCCCCAAAGGAAGACACAAGGCTGATGTGCACCTTTACTATAAAACAGAATTAACCAGGTGGGAAAAGACCTCAGAGATCATCAAGTCCAACTTGATCACCCAGCACCACCTAAACAGCTAACCCATGGCACCAAGCACCCCATCAAATCTCCTCCTGAACACCTCCAATGATGCTGACTCCACCACCTCCCCAGGCAGCACATTCCAATGGGCAATCACTCTCTCTGTGTAGAACTACCTCCTGACCTCCAGCCTAAACCTCTTCTGGCACAGCCTGAGACTGTGTCCTCTTGTTCAGGTGCCTGGGAGAAGAGACCAACCCCCACCTGGCTCCAACCTCCCTTCAGGGAGTTGGAGAGAGCAAGAAGGTCTCCCCTGAGCCTCCTCTTCTCCAGGCTAAGCAACCCCAGCTCCCTCAGCCTCTCCTCACAGGGCTGTGTTCCAAGTCCCTCCCCAGCTTCGTTGCCCTTCTCTGGACACCTTCCAGCAGCTCAACCTCCTTCCTAAACTGAGGAGCCCAGAGCTGGACACAGGACTCAAGGTGTGGCCTAACCAGTGCAGTGTACAGGGGCAGAATGACCTCCCTGCTCCTGCTGGCCACACTCTTCCTGATGCAGGCCAGGATGCCATTGGCCCTCCTGGCCTCCTGGGCACACTGCAGGCTCATGTTCAGCCTACCATCAACCAGCACCCCCAGGTCCCTCTCTGCCTGGCTGCTCTCAGCCACTCTGACCCCAGCCTGTAGCACTGCCTGGGGTTGTTGTGGCCAATGTGCAGCACCTGGCACTTGGATGTGTTCAATCTCCTGCCCTTGGCCTCTGCCCATCTGTCCAGCCTGTTGAGGTCCCTCTGCAGAGCCTCTTCACCCTCCAGCAGATCAACTCCTGCTCCCAGCTTGGTGTCATCTGCAAACTTACTGATGACTGACTCAATGCCCTCCTCCAGATCATCAATGAAGATGTTAAAGAGCACAGGGCCCAGCACTGATCCTTGGGGCACACCACTGGTGCCTGGCTGCCAGCTGGCTGTGGCACCATTCACCACCACTCTCTGGGCTCAGCCTCCAGCCAGTTCCTAACCCAGCTCAGAGTACTGATGCCCAAGCCAGGGGCTGACAGCTTGGCCAGGAGTTTGCTGTGGGGGATGGTGTCAAAGGCCTTGCTGAAGTCCTGGCAGACCACATCCACAGCCTGCCCCACATCCACCAGGCAGTCACCTGGGCATGGAAGGAGATCAGGTTGGTCAGGCAGGACCTGCCCTTCCTAAACCCATGCTGGCTGGGCCTGAGCCCTTGGCCATCCTGTGAGTGCTGTGTGATTGCACTCAGCATGACTGTTCCATGATCTTGCCTGGCACTGAGGTCAGGCTGAGAGAGTCTGGGCTGGGCACTAGAAGCCTCTGGCCATTCCCTGGGTCACCTGCTTCTATCAGAACCAGGCTGCAGCTGAAGTTCTGCTTTAGCTTTCCCCAGAAAAAAGCATTTCTCAGGACAGAACTCTACCCAGACAAACCTTTGGTGTAATTTGGGAGAGCTGCTGAATATCCAGGTCATCTATTTCTTCTCCAGAGATGGCCTGGGAATTTTTGGAATACAATCCTAGTCGGCTGGCTGGGAACAGAGAAGAAAGAAGTCACTGTAAGAGATCACCCTCTGAACACACTAACAGCACAGCTGCTTAGGTCTCTTGTTTTAAACCTACTATTTCCTGCAGCATTTCAGGTGTGAAACACCTCAACTCCTTGCTGGCCCAGTGTGCTGCAGGAAGTAACAAGGACATGCTCCAGTGCCTGCTCTCATCAGGAGATTGTTTCCCTGCATCGTTTAGGTCTGCAGGGGTCAGGTTCTGTAGCATCACCACAGCTCAGTCACACAACAGAGAACTGGCAGGCTTGGAAGGGAGCTCAAGGCTCAGCCAGTTCCAACCCCCTGCCATGGCCAGGGACACCTCACACTACAGCAGGTTGCTCACAGCCACCTCCAGCCTGGCTGCAAACACCTCCAGCCAGGAGGCTTCCACCACCTCCCTGGGCAGCCTGGGCCAGGCTCTCACCACCCTCCTGGGGAACAACTTCTTCCTGACATCCAGTCTGCATCTCCCCACTTCTGTTTTCCTCTTCAAGAAATTCACAGTTCAAAGATACAGAGCAGAGAATGAAAACTGACCTGGGAAGGCACAGCAAGGAGCCCAAAGCAGCACTCCAGGCCAGGGGGCTGGGGCTTCTCATTCCTCCTAACACCACTGTGCCACAGTGACCCCGGGCACGGAGCTCACACCAGGCCACACTTCACAGCAATTAGCTCAGCACAAGGGAGGAGTAAAGGCAGTGGGTTGTTCATACCAATGGCAACTGCAGTCTCCTGGGAATCCCCAGTGATCATCTTGATGGCAACTCCTGAGGTGATCAGGGTAGTAACAGCTTCCTTCACGCCGGTCCGTGGAGGGTCGATGATTCCCACCAGCCCCAGGAAGGTCAACTGCCCTAACTCAGGCCCAGCAGCCAAGGCCAGAACTTGGAGGAGACAAAGGGGAAGAACCCTCCAGTTAAGATCTGAAATGAATGTTTCCATCAGCAATCACACCACCTGCTGGGAACTGGCAGCTCAGAATTGGGCAAGGCAGGGCAGCTGCCATGCTCTGTTTCCAGCCCTGGGGAGCAGTGGCTGTCACCTTGAGGACTCACAACAACCTGCTCCAGGCTTCCTCTCATCTCCTCACCAAGCACATGCACCCCAGCCCTGCAAAGGGCCTGCTCTGCTGGCTCCCAGGTGAAGGTTACTCTCTCAGTGTGAGGAAGGAGAAGAGCAGCTGGCTTTGTGGCCTCTTTCATGCAGGAGGATGAGAGGCAGGATTGCTTTAGGCAGGTTCTATTTCCTGCTCTCACTTTTTCCCTCTTCCAGAGGCAGACATCCTCCAGGCCATGCCAAGCATGGTCTGGGATGTCTCTTACAGCAGACCCTCCCCCCAAAGATGTTTAAGTCTCACCAGGGTTGGAAGGGAAAAGCAAACTCACTTTTTTCAACACTACCCTGAACTCACTTTGAGGCTGGTCTGAAGCAGAAACAAAGCCTGACTGAAAAACCCCAGCACCAGCAGACCCCCTCCTCCCGGCTCCAGGAGACACCCCCCCGGCCCCAGGGAACCCCCCATCCCCCAGCACCAGGACCCCCACCCCTGGCCCCAGGGGACACCCTCCCCCCGGCTCCAGGAGGTCCCCCCCACCCCGGCCCCAGGGGACCCCCTACCCCCCAGCACCAGGGGAACCCCCTCCTGGCGCCAGCGGACCCACCCCCCCCCGCCCCGAACAACCCTGTGGCACTCCCTGAACAACCCTGTGGCACTCCCTGAACAACCCTGTGGCACCCCCTGAACACAGAAACCACTCCTGGGGGTTTTGCTTGGCCTCTAAAACAACCAGTGCCGTTTGATACAAGCTGAGAGACTGAAACAGCCTTACCCCTAAGTCCTGCAGAGCCCATTGATGCCTTCTCTTGCTGGTACTGCTCCCTCTGCTGCTGCACAAGAGGTAGGGTCTGCCCCTTACAGTTATAGGATGTACAGTACTTGATGACCTGTTCATAAGCACCTTTCATAAAGCACACTTCAGGCTTGTCCTGGAAGAAGAAAGCAATGTGGTGTGCAGGGCTTGTGTGAGAGCAGCTCACACACACAGCCCTGGCCTCAGCTGCTGCCCACACCCAGGCCCCTGCTGCCACCCTGCCAGCTGCACAGGATCACAGAAGGTTAGGGACTGGAAGGACCCCCAGAGATCATCCAGCCCAAACCCCTGCCAGAGCAGCATCACCCCGGGGAGTCCCCACAGGGTGACACATCCAGGTGGGCTTGGAAAGTCTGCAGAGAAGGAGACTCCACAACCTCTCTGGGCAGCCTGCTCCAGGCCTCTGGGACCCTCACACCAAAGTTCCTCCTCATGTTGAGGTCAAACCCTCCATGTTCCAGTTTGTCTCCATTGTTCCTTATTACTGTGCACACTGAAAAGAGCTTGGTCCCCTCTCTAGACCCCCAGCCCTCAGCTATTAATAGACATTGATCAGGTCCCTCACAGCCTTCTCTTCTCCACACTAATCAGCCCCAGGGCTCTCAGTCTCTCTTCACAGGGGAGAGGCTCTGCACCAGCAGAGTGCAGCTTGGACTTCAGACTGGCACATGAGAGGCTTCCTGCTCTGCTTCCTGCTCTGCTTCCTGCTGCTGCTTGGCTTTGGCTGTTGGGAGTTTCTCCTAGGCTGGCTGCAGGCTGGGGCTATGTTGTGGCTGCCTTCCACTGCTGCTTCTGCTTTGGCTGTTCTGGGATCTGCACAAGGACTGTGGCTGGGGAAGGGCTCAGGATCTGCTCCTGGGATGGTGGCTGGGGAACAGCTCAGGATCTGCTCCTGGGATGGTGGCTGGGGAAGAGCTCAGGATCTGCTCCTGGGATGGTGGCTGGGGAAGAGCTCAGGATCTGCTCCTGGGATGGTGGCTGGGGAAGAGCTCAGGATCTGCTCCTGGGATGGTGGCTGGGAAACAGCTCAGGATCTGCTCCTGGGATGGTGGCTGGGGAAGAGCTCAGGATCTGCTCCTGGGATGGTGGCTGGGAAACAGCTCAGGATCTGCTCCTGGGATGGTGGCTGGGGAAGAGCTCAGGATCTGCTCCTGGGATGGTAGCTGGGAAAGAGCTCAGGATCTGCTCCTGGGATGGTGGCTGGGAAACAGCTCAGGATCTGCTCCTGGGATTGTGGCTGGGGAAGAGCTCAGGATCTGCTCCTGGGATGGTGGCTGGGGAGAAGAGCTCAGGATCTGCTCATGGGATGGTGGCTGGGGAAGAGCTCAGGATCTGCTCCTGGAATTGTGGCTGGGGAAGAGTCTGGCTGGGGAAGAGCTCAGGATCTGCTCCTGGGATGGTGGCTGGGGAAGAGCTCAGGATCTGCTCCTGGGATGGTGGCTGGGGAACAGCTCAGGATCTGCTCCTGGGATGGTGGCTGGGGAAGAGCTCAGGATCTGCTCCTGGGATGGTGGCTGGGGAACAGCTCAGGATCTGCTCCTGGGATGGTGGCTGGGGAACAGCTCAGGATCTGCTCAACAGCTGGATCTGCTCATGGGATGGTGGCTGGGGAAGAGCTCAGGATCTGCTCCTGGGATTGTGGCTGGGGAGAACTCAGGATCTGCTCATGGTATGGTGGCTGGGGAAGAGCTCAGGATCTGCTCCTGGAATTGTGGCTGGGGAATAGTTTAGGGCTCTGCACATGGGATTATTTCCTTTCAACTCCTTATCCCTAACCAGGGCTTTCCCTCCCTCCTGACCTGTGTGGGTTTCTAGTGAGAGCAGGCCAGCTTCTAAACCTGAGCACCTGCTCCTTTGCCTGTGTCTATTCAGGTGTGTTCCAAAGTGGCCATGTGAAAAGTGCCAACCTAATAATCACACTCTCATCTCAGCAGACATCACACATTAGACAGGTCACAGTTGTATGCTGAAGGAGGTCATGCTGAGGACAGATATTAAACCTACAGAGAGATTCAAAGGTCTTAGCTCAAGCTCTGAGCAGCTGCACAGCTGATGGAACACCAGCTGCATCCACATCCCCAGCCCTGTGCACCACCACCAGCCTGCCCTGCCCTGAAACATGAGGAGGTTAGGCAGGGCAGGCAGCAGCCTCCACAGCCAGTGCACAAGGGAGCAGTCACTGAAGCTTACCTGCTGTGTCCTGTGAACACATTTAACAGCCATCCATTTCTGCTCTGAGCTGAAGGGATACTCAGCCTTCCTTATGTAGTCCTCCTGGAGTCCATCCAAACCCATCTGCAGAGAACAGCACTCTTGTCAGGTAGCTCCTGTCCAGCAGCTAAGCCATTTGCAGACTGCCAGAGCAGGACCACAGAATCCAGCACAGGTCACACAGGAACACATCCAGACAGGGCTGCAAAGGCTCCACAGAAGGAGACTCCACAAACTCTCTGGGCAGCCTGCTCCAGGCCTCTGGGACCCTCACAGTGCAGAAGTTCCTCCTCATGTTGAGCTGGAACCTCCTGTGCTGCAGTTTCCATCCATTGCTCCTTGTCCTACCCCAGGGCACAGTGAGCAGAGGCTGTCCCTGTCCCTTCCTTCCTGCCCCCAGCCCTCAGCTATTGATAGACATTGATAGATCCCTCTCAGCCTTCTCCTCCCCAGACTGAACAGCCCCAGGGCTCTCAGCCTCTCCTCCCCAGGCAGTGCTGCAGTCCCTGCAGCATCCTTGTAGCCCTCCCTTGGACTCTCTCCAGCAGATCCCTGTCCCTCCTGAGCTGGGGAGCCCAGAGCTGGATGCAGTATTCCAGGTGAGGTCTCAGCAGGGCAGAGCAGAGAGGGAGGAGAACCTCCCTGACTCTGCTGGCCACACTCCTCTGAATGCCCCCCAGGACCCCATTGGCCTTCTTGGCCCCCAGGGCACATTGCTGTCCCATGCAGAGCTTGTTGGATAGAGTTATGTGTGTGGCAGAGCCAAATTAAGAAGCTATTTACAATGTTATTAACTGCCTGCCTCACCTCTCTTTATTCACAACATCATCCCAGTCAGCAGTCACTACTCAGGCCAAGGCCACTTTCACCTCCACAATGTTTTTCTCAAGAGCACTGCTCCAGTTTGCAGCATCACAGTACCACAGCACAGCAGAGCTTGGAAGGGACCTCCAGAGATCATCACCCCCCTACCAAAGCAGGATCACCACATTCCTGGTGAGGTCTCCCCAGAGCAGAGTAGAATTCCCTCTCTCCAGCTCTGGCCACATTGCTCTGAATGCAGCCCAGGCTGCCCTTGGCCTCCTGTGCTGCAGTCTCACACTGCCTGCTCCTGCCCAGCTTCTCCCCCACCACCACCCCCAAGTCCTTCTCCTCAGGGTTGCTTTTCTATCACTCCTCCCCCAGTCTGTATTGACAGTGAGGATTGTTCTGGCCCAGGTGCAGGACTCTGCCCTTGCTCTTGTTGAACCTTGTGAGGTTCAGCTGGGTTCACCTCTGCAGCCTGTCCAGGTCCCTCTGGATGCCATCCTGTCCCTCTGGCACATCACTGCACCACTCAGCTTGGTGCCATCTGCACACTGCTGATGGTGCCTCCACCCCACTGTCTGTATCATGATAAAACTGTTAAGCAGCACAGGTGCCACTCATCTTCCAGAGTGCCAAAGGCTCCTACACAGCTGCCCTGAGCCCGGCAGCAGGCGCACACCTTCATGGCCAGCGCGATCAGAGCCCCTTCCGTCGGCTTCCCCATCAGGGTGTTGTTCCTGATCAGAGCATCATTGCACACACAGCCAGCCTAGGAGGGGAGCAGGGCAGGAGAGAAGACAAAGTCAATGCCATGGAAAGCTCTTGTGCTGCTCAGCTCTCTGTGCCAGGGCCTTACCTCCACCACCTTGCTGATGGAAGGGTTGTTGTAACCGTGAATCACCTCCCCCTCCAGCAGCACCTCTCCAAACCTGTTGTAGCCCACTCCAGTAACCTGCAGGACAAACAGACAGAGGCAGCTTTCAGTGCAACAGGCCCCAGGGGCAGGCACTGGTTTCAACTCAGCTTTTTACTGCAAGCTCAGATTGTTTTTGACAGGCCCTTCACAATGTCTGGTTGGCTCAGTGTGACTGGATTTTCCCACTCAGCTTCCAACAGAGCAGGCAGGAGGCTGAGGAGTGCAAATGCTGAGGGCAGGTGAGGGATGAGAGACTCCTGGTAATGCACCAGTTTTATTCCTAGCACAGGTGAATGCAGTGCATGTCAGTCCCTTACCCCATTAAATGCAGTGCATGTTCTTCCCTTCCCCTGTTACAGCCTCACAGAACACATCAGGCTGGGAGAGACCTCCAGGCTCAGCCAGGCCAACCCCACCCAGCCCTGCAGGCTCAGCACCAAACCATGGCCCTAAGCACCAGCTCCACACACTGCTTCAACACCTCCAGGGATGGGGACTCCAGCACTGCCCTGGCCACAACATTCCAAGGCCTGAGAACCTTCCAGGCAAAAAGATTTCCTAGCATCCAGCCTGAACCTCCCCTGGGGCAGCTTGCAACCATTGCCTCTGCTCCTGGCCCTTGACACCCAGGAGCAGAGGCTGTCCCCTCCTCACTGCAACCTCCCTGCAGGGAGCTGCAGAGAGCAAGGAGGTCTCCCTCAGCCTCCTCTTCTCCAGCCTCAACACCCCCAGCTCCCTCAGCCCCTCCTCTAGCCCAGGGGCTCCAGGCCCTTCTCCAGCCTGCCTGCCCTGCTCCGCACAGGCTCCAGCCCCTCAGTGGCCTTCCTGCAGGGAGGGCCCAGAGCTGAACACAGCACTGCAGCTGTGGCCTCCCCAGTGCTGAGCACAGGGGGATGATCCCCTCCCTGGCCCTGCTGCCCACCCTGCTTCTGACCCAGCCCAGGATGCCTTTGGCTTTCTTGCCCCCTGGGCACTGCTGCCTCCTGCTCAGGGACTGCCACCCAACACCCCCAGGTCCCTCTCCCAGCTGCAGCTTTCCAGCACACATCCCCAGGTCTGGAGCTCCCCATGGGGTTGCTGTGACCCAGGTGCAGGACCTGGAATGCAGGGCATGCTCTTTCCCTGCCCTGTTACACAAGCTTGCTTTCTTCTCTTCCAAATGCATGCTTTAACTGCTCCTCTCCCTGCCTGTCTCACTGCTCCCCACCACCAAGGAAAAAGGAGACCTGTGCAGAGTCTCCCCCCACACCTACCTCAGCATGCTGCCCATCTGCAGTGACAATCTGGGTAACAGTCATCTCATTCTTGGTCAGAGTTCCAGTTTTGTCTGAACAGATGACATTGCAACAACCTGAAACAATCAATTCACAG
This sequence comes from Melanerpes aurifrons, assembly GCA_011125475.1. Classification (NCBI taxonomy): domain Eukaryota; kingdom Metazoa; phylum Chordata; class Aves; order Piciformes; family Picidae; genus Melanerpes; species Melanerpes aurifrons. The sequence continues at coordinate 1,280,071 of WWNC01000015.1, read as the reverse complement.
AAGGATTGAAGACAAACCAAGCTCCAGCAATCCCTCAGCTGTGTTCTGAAAACCCAGAGGGAGGGGAAGGACAGGCAGACAAGTTTCAGCTCTCCTGAACAGCTCTGTGAGGTTCTTCACAACTCTGAGCAACGAGCTACAAGATACAGGGCAAAACCAAAATGCCCAATCCACAGCTGCTCTGCAGCCAGAGAATCAGAGAATTGTTTTGGTTGGAAAAGACCTCCCAGAGCAGCCAGCAACCCAGCCCCACCATGGCCACTCAACCACCTTCCCAGGAGCCATGGCCACAGCCTTCTTGAACCCCTCCAGCCATGGGGACTGCACCACCTCCCTGGGCAGCCTCTGCCAGTCCCTGACCACTCTGGCAGCAAAGAGATTTTTCCTCATCTCCAACCTAAGCCTCCCCTGGCACAACTCCAGGCCATTTCCTCTCCTTCTGTCACCTAAGATGAGGGAGCAGAGCCCAACCCCACCTCACTGCAGCCTCCTTTCAGGGAGCTGTGGAGAGCAATGAGGTCTCCCCTCAGCCTGCTCCACACTAAACACCCCCAGCTGCCTCAGCTGCTCCTCCCCAGCCTCATTGCCCTGCTCTGGACACTGCAGTAACTCAATGTCTCTCCTGTGGTGAGGGGTCCCAGAAGTGCTTCCATTCACCTCCTTGGCTTCATTTTGTTCTGCTGCACTCCAGCTGCCTCCCTGCCATCTCACTGGTGCCTGCTGCTGAGGGGGAGCAGCAAGGGTCTGCTTTGCAGCACTCCTCCTGCTTCATTACCAGTACAGCATCTGCCTAATGCCACCCACACCCCCTGCCACACAAATGTGACCTGCAACTAGACCTATGCATGCAGCAAGATGACAGAGAGGGGAGATTTGCCTGTGCCCTCTGCCTCTGCAAGGGAGCTGCAGCATCATGATAGCAGGACTCCAACAAGCACCACAGCCCCTGGCAACACCAATGAGCCTCTGCCAGAGGCACTGCCAACAACATTTCCCTTCTTTGAATGCAGCCAGAGCCTGAAGTGCAGCTGAACAGTCTAGCTCAGCATTCCTGTTTATTCTTGCATGTCCTGTGTTTTACATCCCAGAATGACAGAACAGATCCACCCAGCACTGCAGGCTCAGCACCAAACCATGGCCCTAAGCACCAGCTCCACACACTGCTTCAACACCTCCAGGGATGGGGACTCCAGCACTGCCCTGGCCACAACATTCCAAGGCCTCAGAACCCTTCCAGGCAAGAAAGATTTCCTAGCAGCCAGCCTGAACCTCCCCTGGGGCAGCTTGCAACCATTGCCTCTGCTCCTGGCCCTTGACACCCAGGAGCAGAGGCTGTCCCCTCCTCACTGCAACCTCCCTGCAGGGAGCTGCAGAGAGCAAGGAGGTCTCCCTCAGCCTCCTCTTCTCCAGCCTCAACACCCCCAGCTCCCTCAGCCCCTCCTCTAGCCCAGGGGCTCCAGGCCCTTCTCCAGCCTGCCTGCCCTGCTCTGCACAGGCTCCAGCCCCTCAGTGGCCTTCCTGCAGGGAGGGCCCAGAGCTGAACACAGCACTCCAGCTGTGGCCTCCCCAGTGCTGAGCACAGGGGGATGATCCCCTCCCTGGCCCTGCTGCCCACCCTGCTTCTGACCCAGGCCAGGATGCCTTTGGCTTTCTTGGCCCCCTGGGCACTGCTGCCTCCTGCTCAGGGACTGCCACCCAACACCCCCAGGTCTGGAAAGCTGCAGCTTTCCAGCCACACATCCCCAGCTCTGGGGCTCCCCATGTTGATCAGTATTTGTGTTCACCTGTATCCAAACACCCTCCAGGGCACTCCTACCTAGAGTCTCCACAATTGGCAGCTTCTTCACAATTGCTCTTTTCTTCACCATCCTCATCACCCCCAGGGCCAGGGTCACTGTCACCACAATTGGGAGTCCTTCAGGGATTGCAGCCACAGCCAAGCTGGAATGGAAGTGAAGACAGCTCTGAGGGCATCCCACACCAGTACACTGCCACCATGCACTCCCCCCACAGCACTGCTGCTGCAGCTGCCTGGTCAGTGAGGTCAGAGGGGAGAAGCAGCAGCTGCCAGGTGATTCCAGCTGCACTCCAGGCATTGTAAGATGCACACTGCACACAGCAGCACAGTGCACATCTTGGGCATCCCTACTCCTCCTTATGCCTACACAGGGAGAGAAGGGAGGGAGGTGGAGAAACCCTTTGTACATCTGGTTTGCACTCATTAGCACTGTGCAAAGCAGCCCTGCCTCTGCAGCCAGCACTCAACAGCAGTGGGAACCACTCCTGTCACTTCCTCATCATCACATGGCAGCAAACCAAGTGTAAGGATGGCATGAAGGTCACTAAAAGATGAGTAAAACCTCTGCTAACAGTGTTAAGGGCTTCACAGCAGCTCATCAGCCAGTGCCCAGTGTTAGCATAGAATGCTCTGGGTTGGAAGGGAGCTCCAAAGCTCATCCAGCCAAGCCCCTCTGCACTCAGCAGGGACATCCCCAGCTAGATCAGGTTGCCCACAGCCCTGTCCAGCCTCACCTTCAATATCTCCAGCCATGGAGCCTCAACCACCTCCCTGGGCAACCTGTGCCAGTGTTCCAGCACCCTCATGGTAAAGAATGATTATCATAGTAACTCATTAAACAGTGCTCAGTGTTAATGATGCTACAATGAACTCACTACACAATGCTCAGAGGTGCAGTTCCTGGTGGGTTCTCTTTGTCTCCCCCCTCCCCTGTCATTCAAAGACAGCTATGCCTTGTGCACTCCTGGGTCCTGAGCAACTCAGCAGCTTCTCTCAGAGGGCAGAGTGAGAGCAGCTCCCTTCAGGGCTGTTCCCAGCAGGCAACACCCTGCCATCAAGTTCCCCTAACACCCTAAAGGATGGAACAAACCAGAGAGCAGAAGGCCTGCAGTCCCCTCAGCTCCCTCTGATGCCCTGCACAGCAGGCTGTGCAAGGATGCTGTAAGAGGCATCATTAACTTTCAGACATAGAATAGAATAGACCAGGTTGGAAAAGACCTTCAAGGTCATCAAGTCCAACCTATCATCCAACACCACCTAATCAACTAACCCATGGCACCAAGCACCCCAGCAAGTCTCCTCCTGAACACCTCCAGGGATGGGGACTCCACCACCTCCCTGGGCAGCACATCCCAATGGGCAATCACTCTCTCTGTGTAGAACTAACTCCTGACCTCCAGTCTAAACCTCCCCTGGCACAGCCTGAGACTGTGTCCTCTTGTTCAGGTGCTGGCTGCCTGGGAGAAGAGACCAACCCCCACCTGGCTACAACCTCCCTTCAGGGAGTTGGAGAGAGCAAGAAGGTCTCCCCTGAGCCTCCTCTTCTCCAGGCTAAGCAACCCCAGCTCCCTCAGCCTCTCCTCACAGGGCTGTGCCCCAGACCCCTCCCCAGCTTTCTTGCCCTTCTCTGGACACCTTCCAGCATCTCAACATCTTTCCTAAACTGAGGGCCCAGAACTGGACACAGGACTCAAGGTGTGGCCTAACCAGTGCAGTGTACAGGGGCAGAATGACCTCCCTGCTCCTGCTGGCCACACTCTTCCTGATGCAGGCCAGGATGCCCTTGGCCCTCCTGGCTGCCTGGGCACACTGCAGGCTCATGTTCAATTGCTGTCAAACACTACCCCCCAGGCCCCTTTCTGCCTGGCTGCTCTCAGCCACTCTGACACTGCCTGGGGTTGCTGTGGCCAATGTGCAGCACCTGGCACTTGGATGTGTTCAATCTCCTGCCCTTGGCCTCTGCCCATCTGTCCAGCCTGGCCAGGTCTCTCTGCAGTCGAGGTCTTGCTGCAGTGCTTCAACTCCAGACTCTTACCTCACACCAATTGTGAACATATCAAGGATGTGCTTGCCCTGCAGCCAGCCAACCAGCATAATAACACCTGGAAAGCAAACAGAGCTCAGAATAAACACAGAGCCAGCTCCTGCTGCAGCCTCAAGGAGTGCACACAGCCAACACAGCTGAGCTTGGGCTCAGCATGGCACTAACTGTAGACCACTTCCACTTCTTCCACTGCCAAAACATGATCCCACTCGGGGGGGGGGGGGGGGGGAAAAGTGAAGAGTACTTCTGCCAGCCAAGCTGCCCAGCTCACCCAGCAGCTCCAAAGGAAGCATTCAGAGGCCACAAGTGTGTGCAGAGGAAGCAAGGGGACACTCATTTGGAAAGCTGTGCCACCTGAGTAACCTTCAGGTGATCAGTGGCATGAACTTCAAGTGATCAATAAAGGAGGAGCCAGAGTATTTCATGAAGAGAACAATAACCCTCCTTCCTTCCCAAGCCCAGCTGGCAGCTCCAGTTGCACCACAGCTTGTCACTCTTGCACACAGCTGCTCTTACCTATGATCCCAAAGGAATACAGGGAAAGTTGCTTTCCCAGCAGATCCATGCTCTTCTGCAGAGGGGTCTTTGGAGCCTGGAGGAATGGAAGGCAGGCAGCAGTCAGCAAGTGCAGGTTAAAACCCAGGACCTGTATCAGCCCTTACTTCACAGGAGCAATGGGAAGACCCTGTGTCATGGTTTAGAGCCAGACAGAAGCTCTTCTACCTCTGCCAGAAGGGGCAAAGAGAATCACTCACCCACAGGATGGGAGAGGATGGGAAGTTTAGATGGAAAGGCCATCCACAACTGCACACAGCAGTACAAAGCAGCTCAAACACACAGAATCCACAGTCTGGGCTTAACACAGAGCCACATTAAGCCAAAGCTTCACCCAAACCTCCCTTTAAACCAGGCCAACCAACCCAGGTCTTCATGCCCCCTCCCTACCCTCCATACCACAGCACTGTGATGCAGCTAAGATTTGGCTTGGCAGCTCCAGGCCCCAGTTAAGCAGCCCCAGGCCCAACTGGCAGCTTTGCCAAGCCCAACACCAGGCCTCACTCCCCCACCAAGAGAGATAAGAGCCTGGGAGTCCTTCCTGGGAGGACAGAGGGAGGGAAAAGACAAGAAAATTGACTTTGCAGGCAGATTTCTAGGCATGCAGGACTTGTGGGGATGAAACACATCTTCCAGCCCACCTCCTGGGCACTCTGGCTCCTCTGGAGGGCTATGGCTTTGTGGTTCCTAAAGGCACCAGCCCTCACACTGGCACACCCTGTCAGACAAGGAGATGCAGCTGCCAGACCACACTGCTGCACTTGAGCTGCAGAGGCTCAAACACAGGAATGGAGTTGTAGAAGCCAAATGCCACACGCTGGATGGAAGAGTGTCCCAGCACCTGCTGCCTCTCCCTCCCAGCCTTAGGTTAGCTTTCTGTGTCTGAAGAAGCAGAATGAGAGCAGCTCTGCAGTGTGTCACAGCAAAGTTGCCTTCCTCTTCAGAAGACTTCCATGAAATGGGGAGCCTGGGGAGGTCTCCAACACATCTAATCCAAGCAGTCTTACCAAAGCTCCTATTCAAAACTCAATAAACAGCAGCAAGTCCAAAGCCACTGCACTCCTTCCACCACTGCACAGCCCTTGGCAGGCAGAATAAACCCACCTTGTCAAGGCAGAGGCACCAGAGCCCTGGCAGGTGAAGGTGCTTCAGAAGGAATCTCTTCATCCTCTCCAGAAAGCTCACTTTAGCCAAGCAGGAACCCAAGGAAATACTGAGGCACTCTTGTGCCAAAGAGAGAAGGCAGCAAAAGGAGATGGGGACACAGAGCAAAGGCTTTCACTTGGACCAAATCCAAACAAGCCATGAAGTGTGGACTGCTGCAGAGGCTGCCAGTGAGTTTGGGGGGTTCCACATGTGGTGCAGGACACTGCAGGAAGGGGGGCCAAAACAACCCCAACCCCAAGGGACACTGGCACAGAACTGGAGCTCCAACAGAAACACTGTTTACAAACAGCCCACAACACAAAAGGTTTGCAGAGAAGGGGATACACAGAAGCACAGACTCAGCCAGGCTGGAGAGACCTCAGAGATCAGCAAGTCCAACCTGTCACCTAATGCCTAACACCTCCTGACAACTGAACCATGGCTCCAAGTGCCACAGCCAAGCCTTTTCTGAACACCTCCAGGGATGGGGACTCCACCACCTCCCTGGGCAGCACATCCCAGTGGCTAACAACTCTCTCTGGGAAGAACTTTCTCCTCACCTCCAGCCTAAACCTCCCCTGGCACAGTTTGAGACTGTGTCCTCTTGTTCTGGTGCTGGCTGCCTGGGAGAAGAGACCAACCCCCACCTGGCTACAACCTCCCTTCAGGGAGTTGTAGAGAGCAATGAGGTCTCCCCTGAGCCTCCTCTTCTCCAGGCTAAGCAACCCCAGCTCCCTCAGCCTCTCCTCCCAGGGCTGTGCCCCAGACCCCTCCCCAGCCTTGCTGCCCTTCTCTGGACACCTTCAAGCATCTCAATACACACAATCAGAACCAGTTTGGGCCTAGCTTTCCAGCTGGGCTCAACAGCTCTCAACCAGACCAAGCCTCTTCCCCACACTCAGCCTCAGTAGGCCCAGAATAGGCCAACCTGTCCCCCCCCAGGACAGGCCCCCCAGGCCTCCATGGCACAGCAAGAAAAGAGTTTGCTGAGCAGGCTGCAGTCCCCCACAGCCCCAGAGGTGACAGCAGCTGGGAGAAGAGAGAGGTGACACAGAGCTGTGCAGTCTGCTTATGCAGGGATGCAGGAGTAGGGATGCAACAGCAAACCTCAGTTTCCTGTGTCCTGCCTCTGGGATGTGCCATCCAGCCCCTTGGTACTCTCTGTATCCTGGAGGAATTTACCCCTCTGATAGGACACTCAGTCCTTAAGCCAGAACCCAGGGCCATTGCCAAATCATCTTTGATTCAACAGGTGCTGAAGGCAGTGTGTGCACTCTGGAGGAGAAAGCTGCTGCCAGGTGTGAGTCACTCCACCCTTCCAAACTATCGAATCAGTTGACAGGACACAGAATTAACCAGGTAGGAAAAGACCTTCAAGATCACCAAGTCCAACCTATCACCCAGCACCATCTGATCAACCAAACCATGGCACCAAGTGCCTCATCCAGGCTCTTCCTAAACACCTCCAGGGATGGTGACTCCACCACCTCCCTGGGCAGCACATCCCAGTGGCCAATCTCTCTTGCTGGGAAGAATTTCTTCCTCACCTCCAGCCTAAACCTCCCCTGGCACAGCTTGAGACTGTGTCCTCTTGTTCTGCTGCTGGCTGCCTGGGAGAAGAGACCAACCCCCACCTTGACTGTAATATAAAGATAAAAATCAGCCCTGGAGTGCTCTGCTGTGTCAGACCCTTGCTGGTGTGGAGTGGTCACCCAGGGCTCTTGGTCTTGTCCACTTCTGTGGACAACTCCACTTGACACAAGAATAAATGGCACTGAAGAGCTGATCACATCTCCCTCCCAGGGGGATTAAAGCAGACTGTCCCTTGGTGACTGCACAGCAGTGCTGCCTTGAGGGGTGGAGTGAGGCTCACTGAAGCTGCTGCTGTGCTCCTAGCTGATGCCCTCAGCCAGCCCCTTTGGGCAGATTTCAGAGCTGTGACTATTTGGGCAAGCAAGCAGTGCCTGGACTCTGCCTGCTGAGTCCTGGCAGCTGGAGAGCAATGGTCTCCCTCTGCCCCTACACTGCCCAGGCAGCCAGAGCAGAGGCTAGATGGCCCCAGCCACACACAGCACTCAAGAGCCTGAGTTCCCATGGGGATCCCATGTGCAGCAGAGAGCAATCACTGTGGGGGTTTGATGGACCAGGGTCAGAGGAAGCTCCTGGAGTGGGAGTTTGATGGACCAGGGTCAGAGTGGGGACCAGGGTCAGAGGAAGCTTGGGAGTTTGATGGACCAGGGTCAGAGGAAGCTCCTGGAGTGGGAGTTTGATGGACCAGGGTCAGAGGAAGCTCCTGGAGTGGGAGTTTGATGGACCAGGGTCAGAGGAAGCTCCTGGAGTGGGAGTTTGATGGACCAGGGTCAGAGGAAGCTCCTGGAGTGGGAGTTTGATGGACCAGGGTCAGAGGAAGCTCCTGGAGTGGGTTTGATGGACCAGGGTCAGAGGAAGCTCCTGATGATGGACCAGGGTCAGAGGAAGCTCCTGGAGCGGGAGTTTGATGGACCAGGGTCAGAGGAAGCTCCTGGAGCGGGAGTTTGATGGACCAGGGTCAGAGGAAGCTCCTGGAGTGGGAGTTTGATGGACCAGGGTCAGAGGAAGCTTATAAAAGGGTAAAGTGGAGATGAGGAAGCAGCAGGAGACACCTAACCCAGCTCCAAATCATGCTGCTAACCAAGGGAAAGCTGAGTGCTGTGCACACAGATCTGCCACACAAACCCCTTTGGCACAAGCACAGCTCACAAAACCCTCACATCCACCTCCTGCAGTGAGCCTTCTGCCATGAGTAACACTTCCCAGGTTAACATCTGGAGGGCAGCTGTGGGCATTTTGCTGCCCTGAGCTCAGTTCCCCTGTTCAGTTCAAGGGTTAATGCCACACTGAGGGAAAAGCCCTAAACCAGGGTACTTAAGCTTCAGTTTCTGGGGCAGCCATTCAACTCTCATCCCCCAAACAGGCTCTCTCAGATGCATTTCTGCTCCCAAGTAGCAATCTTACCTCTTCTGCTTGCATCATTTTGAAAACCTCCCCAAATTCAGAGTTTTCTCCTGTTCCAATAACTATCCCCTGAAAAAGAGAGGCAAAAATGAAACCAATTCAAACCTGGAGTTTCATTTTCCTGTCACAGCATCACAGAATCACCAAGGTTGGAAGAGACCTCAAAGATCATCAAGTCCAACCTGTCACAAGAGCCCCCATGACTAAACTATGGCACCAAGTGCCACATCCAATCCCCTCCTGAACACCTCCAGGGATGGGGACTCCACCACCTCCCTGGGCAGCACATCCCAATGGCTAACAACTCTCTCTGGGAAGAACTTTCTCCTCACCTCCAGACTAAACTTCCCCTGGCACAGCTTGACACTGTGTCCTCTTGTTCTGGTGCTGGCTGCCTGGGAGAAGAGACCAACCCCCACCTGGCTACAACCTCCCTTCAGGGAGTTGCAGAGAGCAATGAGGTCTCCCCTGAGCCTCCTCTTCTCCAGGCTAAGCAACCCCAGCTCCCCAGCCTCTCCTCACAGGGCTGTGCTCAAGGCCTCTCCCCAGCCTTGTTGCCCTTCTCTGGACACCTTCAAGTCTCTCAATGTCCTTCTTGAACTGAGGAACCCAGAACTGGACACAGGACTCAAGGTGTGGCCTCAGCAGTGCTGAGCACAGGGCACAATGACCTCCCTGCTCCTGCTGGCCACACTGTTCCTGATGCAGGCCAGGATGCCATTGGCCTTCTTGGCCCCCTGTGCACACTGCTGGCTCATGTTCAGGTGGCTGTCAATCAGCACCCCCAGGTCCCTCTCTGTTTGGCAGCTCTCAGCCACTCTGACCCCAGCCTGCAGCTCTGCATGGGGTTGCTGTGGCCAAAGTGCAGCCCCTGGCACTTGGACTTGTTGAATGCCATCCTGTTGGCCTCTGCCCATCTGTCCAGTTGGTCGAGGTCCCTCTGCAGAGCCTTTCAGCCCTCTAACTGACCAACATCTGCTCCCAGCTTGGTGTCATCTGCAAACTTGCTGATGACTGACTCAATCCCTCATCCAGATCATCAGTGCAGATGCTAAGCTCAGCAGTGGGCCAAGGCCCTTCAGCCTGCTCCCCTTTGTCAGCTTGGTCTATATAATTCTTGGCACCAACAGGGAATGTTTTTGCTAGGAGCTGTGCTCCTGTGAAGCAAACAGGCAACAGCTTCCCAACACTACCAAGAGCTGCAGAGGCTCAGACACAGGAATGGAGTTTTAGAAGCCAAATGCCACAGCCCAGATGGAAGAGTTTCCCATCACCTGCTCCCTCTCTCTCCCAGCCTCAGGTTAGTTTTCTGTGTCTGAAGAAGCAGAATGAGAGCAGCTCTGCAGTGTGCCACAGCAAAGTCTTCTTCAGCAAACATTTTCATCTCTACTCCATTCCTGCTGTTTCAGGAGCCTCAAAGCCAGCCATGGACACTCAAGTCCATTTCTCAATGGACAGGAGAGCCTTACAAGTCAGAACTGCTTCAAATCAGCTGAAAAGGGAGAACACACCTCCCTGGCAACAGATTTTACCTTTGCTTTCCCACATCTGACCAGTGTTCCCATGAAGGCAATATTGCTCCTGGAGGTAAGGTCTCCATTGGTTGCTGCTGGCTGAGGAGCTGTGGACTTGGAGCAAGGAGCTGTCTCACCTGTGAGACTGGATTCATCGATGGAGAGGTCCACAGCCTGGGAAAGCAACACAGGTACAAAGCATTACAGCTCTCTGGAGCTCACTGGTGCAGGGCTACAGACAGCCAAGCAACCCCTACTGACATTCCTGCTTCCCCCTCTGAGGCCCAAGCAGGCTGCCATCAGAGCATGTTGTGAGCTTCTGAGCAACAGCAATTGCTGCACCAGCTGCTGAGGGCAGGAGGAGGGCTTTGCAGTCACCCCAAACACACCTGCTGCAGAGGCCAGACAAATCACAGGGCTGGAGCACCTCTCCTGCAAGGACAGGCTCCAAGAGCTGGGGCTGCTCAGATGGGGAACCACAGAATGGCTCAGGTTGAAAGGGACCTCAGAGATCACTGACTCCAACCTCCTGCCATGGGCAGGGACAGCTCTCAACTGGACTCAGCTGCTCAAGGCCTCATCCAGCCTGGCCTTAAACACTTCCAGGAAGGAGACATCCACAACCTCCCTGGGCAACCTGTTCCATGGTCTCACTACTCTCATACTGAAGAACTTCTTTCTAAGGTCAGTCTAACCCTGCTCTCTCTCAGCCTTCCTGTAGGATCCCTTCAGGTATTGGAAGGCAGCTAGAAGTTCCTCCCAGAGTCAACACTCCCAGCTCCCAGAGCCTATGCTCATAGCTGAGGTGTTCCAGCCTCCCCCAGCCTTGGGGCCTTCTCTGGACTCACTCCAGCAGCTCTGTGTCCTTCTCCTGCTGGGGACACCAGAACTGGAGGCAGGATTGAAGGTGAGGTCTGAGCAGAGCAGAGCCAAGGGGCAGAATCCCCTCTCCTGCCCTGCTGCCCACACTGCTCTGGCTGCAGCCCAGCACACAGCTGCCTGCTGGGCTGCACCACAGTCACAGTCTCACAGTCTCACCAAGGTTGGAAAGGACCTCGAGGATCATCGAGTCCAACCTATCAACACGGACCCCATGACCAGACCATGGCACCAAGTGCCACGTCCAAACTCCCTTGAACAACTCCAGGGTCGATGACTCCACCACCTCCCTGGGCAACCCATTCCAATGCCGAATGACTCGCTCGGTGAAGAACTTCCTCCTCACCTCGAGTCTGAACCTCCCCTGGTGCAGCTTGAGACTGTGTCCTCTTGTTCTGCTGCTGGTTGCTAAAGAGAAGAGACCAACCCCCACCTGGCTACAACCTCCTTTCAGGTAGTTGTAGAGGGCAATGAGGTCACCCCTGAGCCTCCTCTTCTCCAGGCTAAGCAACCCCAGCTCCCTCAGCCTCTCCTCACAGGGCTGTGCTCAAGGCCTCTCCCCAGCCTTGTTGGCCTTCTCTGGACACCTTCAAGTGTTTCGATCTCCTTCTTAAACTGAGGGGCCCAGAACTGGACACAGGACTCAAGGTGTGGCCTAACCAAAGCAGAGTACAGGGGCACTATGACCTCCCTGCTCCTGCTGGCCACACTATTCCTAATTCAGGCCAGGATGCTATTGGCCCTCCTGGCCACCTGGGCACACTGCTGGCTCATATTCAGGTGGCTGTCGATCAGCACACCCAGGTCCCTCTCTGTTTGGGAGCTGAAGGCACTGCTGGCTCCTGGGGAGCTGCTCAGCACCCAACACCCCCAGGGCTTTTTCTTCAGGGCTGCTCTCAACCCACTCTGCCCCCAGCCTGGATTTTGTGCCGGGGATTTGCCTGACCCAGCTGCAGGACCTTGCACTGTGACTTGTTGAAGCTCCTGCAGCTGGCACTGACCTGCTTCTAAAGCCTGTCAAGATCCTTCTGGATGGATCCCTGCCCTCAAGTGAGTCCAGGACACCACAAAGCATGGTGCCATCCACAAACCTGCTGAGGGTGCCTCAGTCCTACTGTCCACATCACTGACAAAGATGTTAAACCGCACTGCAGCCAGCACAGATCCCTGAGGAACTCCACCTGTCGCTGGTCCCCACCAGTGGGGAGCAATCAGTGGACATCAAGCCATTGATCACAAGCCTTTGAGGCTGCCCTTCTGGCCAGATCAGGTGGTCCATCCATCAAGCCATGGGTCTCCATCTCAGAGATGAGGATGTCATGCAGGACAGCGGCAGATGCCTTGCACAAGGCCAGACAGGTGATGCCAGCTGCTCCTCCCATATCCCCCAGAGCTGCAGCTATCTTGCAGGAGGCCACCAGGTTAGTCAGGCAGGATGTGCCCTGCAGGCTCTCACACAGCACTTTGTCCCAAAAGTGATTACCTGACACCTTCTACCAGAACAGTTGTGAATAGAATAAACTAGGTTGGAAGAGACCTTCAAGATCATCAAGTCCAACCTATCATCCAACACCACCTAATCAACTAACCCATGGCACCAAGCACCCCATCAAGTCTCCTCCTGAACACCTCCAGGGATGCTGACTCTACCACCTCCCCAGGCAGCACATTCCAATGGGCAATCACTCTCTCTGTGTAGAACTTCCTCCTAACCTCCAGCCTAAACCTCCCCTGGCACAGCTTGAGACTGTGTCCTCTTGTTCTGGTGCTGGCTGCCTGGGAGAAGAGACCAACCCCCACCTGGCTACAACCTCCCTTCAAGGAGTTGTAGAGAGCAATGAGGTCTCCCCTGAGCCTCCTCTTCTCCAGGCTAAGCAACCCCAGCTCCCTCAGCCTCTCCTCACAGGGCTGTGCTCCAGACCCCTCACCAACTTCGTTGCCCTTCTCTGGACACCTTCCAGCAAGTCAACCTCCTTCCTAAACTGAGGAGCCCAGAACTGGACACAGGACTCAAGGTGTGGCCTAACCAGTGCAGTGTCCAGGGGCAGAATGACCTCCCTGCTCCTGCTGGCCACACTCTTCCTGATGCAGGCCAGGATGCCATTGGCCCTCTTGGCTGCCTGGGCACACTGCAGGCTCATGTTCAGCCTACCATTGACCAGCACCCCCAGGCCCCTCTCAGCCACTCTGACCCCAGCCTGTAGCACTGCCTGGGGCTGTTGTGAGTTCCAACTAACAGGACTTGCTGTGGGTTCAGTGGCTCTCTTCTCTTCCCCTCTGGCCCACAGCACTTACCGAGGGAGCAGCCTGAGGCACCCACCTCAAACAAGCGGAGGTCAGCCGGGACCCTGTCCCCCACGGCCAGGCAGACGGTGTCCCCGGGCACCAGGTCCCGCGCCAGGGTGTGCTCCAGCCGGCCCTCCCGGACACTGCAGGCAAGGACAGGCACAGCACTCAGCCTCCTCTGCCACCTCAGCTGAGAAGAGCTGAATGGCACTGCAGTGCTGCAGCCTCCAGCAAGCTCTTGCTCTAATTCTGGGTGGCAGCTCTGGGCTGGGCCTAGGACATTTTGCTCAGACCTTGAGTAGGAAGTGGTAGATTGTAAGTCAGTGACCATTGGATGTCAAGGGGAGGTAATGACAAGGTCCAGCTAATGCCATTGGTCTGAGAACTAACACAAAGTTAGTTGTAGAAACTAACTAATAACTAACTCATTCTTGCTCTTCTCCGCTCATCACTCCAGCTGATACCAGCTGGTGGCTTTGGCTTGGCTGTTGCTGACCTTGGCTGCATTCTTCTTGTGGCTAAGTACTAACAGCTACTCTCTGCTCCTCTCCCTTTTACCTTGTACAGGGTGGGGGAAGCTGTTGGTCACCCCCTGGATTTGCCCAGGGGGGTTCTTGTGTAAATCTTGGCTATTTTGTACATCTTCCTGGCATTTCAGATTCCCAGACTGCAGCTCTGTTTGTAAACACAGCTGCACTTGCTTCCAACTGAGCTGCTCGGGCAGTTTCCATCTGGGGGGGGCTAATTTCAACCCACTGCATCCTGTTTCTTAGGAGTTACACATCAGCAGCACCCTTCAAAGGGGTCAGAGGGGAACAATGAGGAGGCAGCCTTTAGGCTCATGAAACAATCTTCAATGTGAGCAAAAGCCAGGCAGGCTTTAAGTGAGCAGAGGAGCTTGATACAAACATGGGCATTTGGTCACACCTTGTCCAGGGACTCATTTCAGATTAGAGAGGCTGAATGTAGGGCAGCAAGGACAGGCAGATACATACCAGTGGCATTCTGGAGGCACAAGTTTACTAAGCTCTTCAAGAGACTTTTCTGATCTGTACTCCTGCAGAGACATTGAAAAACAAACCATCAGGCAGGCAATATCTCTGCAGCAGGCAGCAGGCACCCACCACCGTGGACAGGTACTGCAAGCATCTTGCTAGCAAAGCTGTCTTAAAGCAACACTCCAAACAACCAAATGGGAGATGTCCTTCAGCAGTTAGTTCCATGTCAGACAGTTTAAAAAGCAAACATGCTCTGAGCACCGGGAATGTGCAAATCTGCTGGAAGAGCAGCACAGGCCCTCAGCACTTCCCTTCAGGATCCTCAGGGCTTGGTGACACCAGCAAGGATCAGACACAGGAGAAGCTCTGAGTTCTCCACTGCAGCAAAACTACTGTGGTCAGGCTTTGAGCCCCTGGAGACCCAAGGCAGCACAGCTCATCTCCAGCTCAATCAACAGCTTACAGTTAAGGTAAACTCAGCTAGGAAGCACAGGCACCAAGCAGGCTGGGCTTAGGCACACACTGAGTGTTGACACAACTCTTATTTAATGACTTCAGGAAATTGCTTTCAAGATCCTTTGGACTTTTTGTTTCTCCCTTTCTCTACAAAACTGAAGCCAGAGCAACATGTCCCAAGACCTCTTCTAGAGGAGGTTAAACATTTCAGTACTTTTACACTGTTTACTCTGAGTGCTACTTCCCAAGCTCTCCTTTAGAGCTAACCAACAATTCTGAGTGCTGCTTCCCAAGCTCTCCTTTAGGCCTAACCCCAACAATTCTGAGTGCTGCTTCCCAAGCTCTCCTTTAGGGCTAACCAACAATTCTGAGTGCTGCTTCCCAAGCTCTCCTTTAGGGCTAACCAACAATTCTGAGTGCTGCTTCCCAAGCTCTCCTTTAGGGCTAACCAACAATTCTGAGTGCTGCTTCCCAAGCTCTCCTTTAGGCCTAACCCCAACAATTCTGAGTGCTGCTTCCCAAGCTCTCCTTTAGGGCTAACCAACAATTCTGAGTGCTGCTTCCTTTAAGCTCTCCTTTAGGCTAACCAACAATTCTGAGTGCTGCTTCCCAAGCTCTCCTTTAGGGCTAACCAACAATTCTGAGTGCTGCTTCCCAAGCTCTCCTTTAGGGCTAACCAACAATTCTGAGTGTTGCTTCCCAAGCTCTCCTTTAGGGCTAACCCCAACAATTCTGAGTGCTGCTTCCCAAGCTCTCCTTTAGGGCTAACCAACAATTCTGAGTGCTGCTTTCCAAGCTCCCCTTTAGGGCTAACCAACTGGAGTGCTGCCAGTGCAGCTATAGCAGAGGAAATCCTGGCCTTCAGGAAAGGCAGAAGACTTGGATGAGCACAGAGCTGTCAAACTCAACCATTCCCAGCAGAACTCTTGAGCTTCAGAGGCAGAAGTTGACACAAAAGCAGTGAGTGACCTTGCTGCAGCAGCTGTCTTACCTGAACGAAGGCAACTGTAACAACAATCAGTATTGCCTGCAAGAAAAGAGAAAGTGGTGACACTAAGGAATTCCAAGGCCATGGAAGTAACTGATCCTCTCTGGCCTTGCTCAGCCACAGCACATTGACATATCAAGGAGGTGATTTGGAAGCACCCCATGCTCCAAATCCACTCAGCATCCCTTGGCTCTGTCACCAAAGCAACCTCATCCTCTCTCTGTGTCTGCTCTGGTGATGTCCAACAGCCTGATAATCTTATTGTAGGAAAATCAGCTTAACTGGACAGTCATTAGGAAAGAAAAGCTGCCTCTGCTGGTGAGCAACAGGCAGCAGTGAGAGGGACCCATGAGAAACAAAAACATGGCTAACAAAGGTTGGGAGTGAGATGTGGCTGCCACAGAGCACCACAGCTGTGGCTTCCTTCAAGGAATCAGACAACAGGAAGACTTAAGAACAAGCTGAAGGCTTGAGCAGGCTGAAGAACAGCTGGGGACCATAAAATAGCCTGGCAAGGAGAATGAGAAGAGGATGAGGCTCAGGAACTCTGCCCAAGATGCCCAAGGAGTGGGGCAGGACACTGAGCACCTCCCCAAGAGCCAAGGTGCCAGAGATCCCACACAAACACAGCAAAGCACCAGGTGCCCATTGGGAACAATTCAATGGCAGTGCCAAGGCCTCCTCAGGAAGCCTGTGCAGCCTCCCATAGCACACACAGCTCTGGGCACCAGACTGCAACACAGGCAGCCTGGGGCTTGCAGGCAGGTGCCATGGAAGTGAGTAAATGAAGGGAAGGTGTCAGAGGAAGCAGCAAAGCTCAATGACTGCTGTGTGAAGCAAGCATCCCCTTCCCTTCAATCCACTCTCAGCTGAATTCAACTGGCAGCCACAATGTAATACATTCCACACTACAACCATTCACCCAAATCCAACTCACAAACACCCCAGGCCACTCCAAACTGACACTGGTGCATGGCTTTTTCCTGAAGATGACAGATGGTTTGCTTGCCCCAGAACAAACACCTCTCTGAGGCATCAGAGGGGCTAGCAGCAAGCCTCCAGCTGCCTCAGTCACCAGAGGAAAACTGAACAGAGCCAGCATGCAGCTCTGCCAGGCATGCACAGCAAGGCTTTGCCTCTGAGCATACAGAACCCCAAGTTTTCAGGTGTCTGCCACCAAAAGAGAGGTCAAAGGGATGATCATTTTCTCCTCTGCCCATTTGCAGTGACAACTGGATAGCAGTGCTAGGCCTGGCTCCCTAGCTCAGCAGCCTCTTCACCTGCCAACTCCTCTAAGGTATTCTCTCAGCCTCTGTCTTGCTGTGCTCTGTCTGGAGAGCTCAGCTTCCATTGCTCTTGCCCATTTTCCATCCTGCAAGTACATTCACAGAGGGCTTAATGCTGGGCTCAGTTTGAAATTAAAGCATAATTTAAGGCAAAACTTGCACAGCAGGCAGCAGAAATTGTCCCTCTGAACAAATGCCCAGAGGCAGCCATGCCAGGCAGGGCAAGAGTGAAGATGCAGGCTGCAGGCAGGCCATCACTCTCATCTGTATTACTGCTGCTGGCCAAGGGCAGAAGAGCAAAGCCCAGGCACAAATGAAAGAGGTTTGATGACAGCACCCCAAGCCAATTCATCACCTAGAGCCAAGCAGCCCCACCCCACACTGCCATTCCCAGGGCCCCACCTTCTGGAGCAGTGCCCACAGAGGGAGGATTTCAGTTCCTTACCACAGTGATACTGACAGCATCATCAAACTGATGCATTAAAACACTGATGACTGCAGATGCCAGGAGGAGCATGATGAGAGGATTCTTAAACTGCAATGAAACACAACAGCAATTCAGCAACACTCCTGGCAGCAGAAGCACTTTACCTACACCGCCCCTCCCCTCCCCCCCAGAGCACTTCTGCATCTCTCTTCCAGAGTGAGAATGTTCCTAAGCCAGCAGTGCAAAGCAGCTGTGCCTGTGCAGCCCAGATGTTTCCCTGAGGGGGTTTTAATCCTCCCAGGCTGCAGTTAACAGACAGAGGACACAACTGCCTCTTACACTTGACTCACATTTGTAAGACAAAAAGATTCATTTCCTGTATTTGTTTACACTGCACTTAAATACACAAAAGGAAGCCTGAAGTACATTCAGGATGCTTTGATTCTGTTCCCAGCAGCTGATGAAGGCAGCAGAAAGGTTCAGAACTTTCAACTCATGATTTCTTTGACAAGATAAAATACTTTCTTCCTGTTCCTGAGGCACAAATAATAAAGGCTCTTGCTTCTACAGGACAGCTGGCTGCTAGCACTGCCTCTTCTTGAGGGCTCTTGCCAAAAAGTAACATCCACAGGATCACAGATCACAGCTCATAGGATGCCAGGGGTTGGAACATACCTCTGGAGAGCTTCCAGTCCAACCCCCTGCCAGAGCAGGAGCAGAGAATCCAGCACAGGTCACACAGGAACACATCCAGACAGGGCTGCAAAGGCTCCAGAGAAGGAGACTCCACAACCTCTCTGGGCAGCCTGCTCCAGGCCTCTGGGGCCCTCACAGTGCAGAAGTTCCTCCTCATGTTGAGCTGGAACCTCCTGTGCTGCAGTTTCCATCCATTGCTCCTTGGCCTATCCCAGGGCACAGTGAGCAGAGGCTGTCCCTGTCCCTTCCTTCCTGCCCCCCAGCCCTCAGCTATTGATAGACATTGATCAGATCCCTCTCAGTCTTCTCCAGACTCCATTCCTGCACTTAAAGTGAAGAACATTGCAAAGTGCTGTACCTGGTCTGGCACCAGAGGTGGGAACAGAAAGGCAGCAGGTCAGCGGCCAGCCAGGCAGTGCTGCTGCCATCCATCAGTGCTGCTGGTGTAAGCAGAGCACCCAGGACCTCTGCAGTCCCTCCACTCTAGAATTAACCATCTGTCACCGCAGGGTTTGCTCCAGAACTTGACTGAAGTGCCCCTCAGACCAGGAGGAGGAACACCCAGACCAAAATGGTCAACATCACAAATTCACTCAAAACATCCTCTCTGCAAAAGCTGCCTGTGAAGAGCTTGTGTAGCTGGGGGTGGGCAGCAGCAACACCCCTACACCAGTCTGAGCAGCTGCATGTGCTGCTGTACACCTGCTAAATCACACTGAGAGGGAAAAGAAGGACTAAGAAGTCACCCTTGACTTCTGCCAGCTGTGCTTCCCACTGGGGTGGGGGCTGGGCACACCTCCACCCTCAGCTCACAGGCAGCAGCTCTGCTTTTGGCAATGCCCTTGTAGCAAGCTCTTCACACTCCACACTCCACACAAAGAATCTACCAACAGCCACATGCACCTCTGTCTGACCCTGCAGGCTAAATGGGAATGGGACCCCTGGGCTCCTTAGGAACACACATTTGAGACCCAACCCTATCATTAACCCACTGGCATCTACCTGTAACTACTTTTCCAATAGGTGAATTAACTATAAATTGTAGGAGCTCTGAGTGACTGCTCTTATTGTTTCCCCACTCTTATCAGACTCATAGCATGGCTCAGCTGGAAAGAAGTCAGCTATTCCACCCCCTGCCATGGGCAGGGACATCTCTCAACTACACTTGGCTGCTCAAGGCTTCATCCAACCTGTCTTTGACTAACTCCAGGGAGGAGGCAGCCACAGCCTCCCTGGGCAGCCTGTTCCAGAGTCTCACCACCCTGGGACTGAAGAACTTCTTCCTCAGCTCCAGTCTAGCCCTGCTCCCCCTCAGCTTCAAACCATTCCCCCTTAGCCTGGCTCCAGACACCCTCAGGAAAAGTCTCTCTGCAGCCTTGCTGTAGGATCCCTTCAGCTCTTGGAAGGCAGCTCTAAGGTCAGCTCTCCTCCAGGCTGAACACCCCCAGCTCCCTCAGCCTATCCTCACAGCAGAGATGCTCCATCCCTCGGATCATCTTTGTGGCCCTCCTCTGAACTCACAGATGTCCTTCTTGTGATGGGGACACCAGAACTGGACACAGTATTCCAGGTGGGATCTCACAGGAGCAAAGTAATTAGTTGTGGTCCCAAGGAATCCACTCCATCAGCTGCAGGGGTGCTCAATAATTGCTAAAGAACCAGGTTCAAACTTAGCCACATTGCTTTAGCTTCCCTGCAAAGCCATGAGAAGAATCACTGAAAGCCTCTCTTCACCTAGTCACAAGAGACAGCAGGAGAGGAAATGGCCTCAAGTTGCACTGTGGGGGCTCAGGCTGGATGTTAGAGGAAGCTTCTTGACAGAAAGGGTTCTCAGACTCTGGCACAGGCTGCCCAGGGAGGTGGTGGCATCCCCATCCCTGGAGGTGTTTCCAAGAGACAGAGCTGTGGTGCTGAGGGCCATGGGTTAGCCTCAGCCTTGGCAGAGGTAGGGAGGTGTTGGACTGGGTGAGCTGAAAGGGCTTCTCCAATCAAAACAGTTCAAACTTCCCTTCACTCTCCTGGCTCATCACAGCTACTACTGCACCAGGACTAAATGATTCCTAGAAAAGGTAGCTGCTGGTTTTTCTTCTTAAAGACTTGCCTTGAGCACACCCAAGGCATATCCCCACATGAAAGCACCAGCTAGCTAAGCAATATAGCATCACAGAAGGGTCTGGGTTGGAAGGGAGCTCCAAAGCTCATCCAGTCCAACCCCTTGCACTCAGCAGGGACATCCCCAGCTAGATCAGGTTGCCCACAGCCCTCTCCAGCCTCACCTTCAATATCTCCAGCCATGGAGCCTCAACCACCTCCCTGGGCAACCTGTGCCAGTGTTCCACCACCTCCTGGTGCAGAACTTGTTCCTCACATCCAATCTCAAGCTGCTCTGCTCTAGTCTGAAGCCATTGCCCCTGGTCCTGCCCCTGCAGGCCTTTGCAAAGCAGTCTCTCTGTAGCCTTCTTGCAGCCCCCTTCAGGTCCTGGCAGGCTGCTCTTAGTTCTCCCTGGAGCCTTCTCTTCTCCAGGCTGCATACCCCCAGCTCCCTCAGCCTGTCCTCACAGCAGAGCTGCTCCAACCCCCTGAGCATTTTTGTGGCCTTCCTCTGGACCTGTTCCATCAGCTCCATGTCAATAGAATCAATCAATAGAATCACTAAGGTTGGAAAAGGCCTCAAAGCTCATCAAGTCCAACCTGTCACCCAAGACCTCCTGACTATCCTGAGAGAGCACAGCTACTGGGCAAGACTGAAAGCAGAAGGGGGCAGAGCTTCACCTGGGCAATGTACTTTTTCCACAGCGGTTCATCTTCACTGATGTCAAACTCATTCCAGCCGTGGAACGCCCGGCGGTGACACACTTCACAGTTCTTTAAGCCATGCTGAAGATTGGCCTAAGCAAAACATGGAGAAGGGAACACAGTCAGCAATTCCACTGAGTAGCTTGGCTCCAAAATAAATTCCAGCAGCCCAAATGCAGCCTTGGATTTGGCCTCCACCAACAAGACAACCTGGGGACCCACGTCTGCGTGACAAAGCTAAGGAGCACCTCTCCTGCCTTCAGACTCGGTTTGGTGCTGCTGAAGAGATTCAGCACCACAGCCAGAGATTGCCAATCCTCCCTGCAGCCAACTCCTCCACAAGGCAAGCTGTGGGCCTGGCTCAGACTGTGGAGGGTTGTGTCAGGAGGTCAGCTCCTCGGGCAGACGACGGCGCTAGCTCTGCAGTCCGGAGCTGTCACCGCCCCACATCTCCCAGGGTGCACTCCTCAAACAGTCCAGCAGACAGCAAAGGAAAAGAGAGCATCTATCATGACAATGAGCCCAGGTTGAATGGTTCATGAATCAGGCAGTGGGCAGCCTTCCAGGTCCTTCACTTCCAATGGAGGCTACCCAAAGCAATTAAGGACATCAAGGATCCCTCGGGGCCATGAAACAACAGCTCTGGAAACACAGCCGCGGCTGGGGGGA
This sequence comes from Melanerpes aurifrons, assembly GCA_011125475.1. Classification (NCBI taxonomy): domain Eukaryota; kingdom Metazoa; phylum Chordata; class Aves; order Piciformes; family Picidae; genus Melanerpes; species Melanerpes aurifrons. The sequence goes on along the minus strand of WWNC01000015.1, from coordinate 1,258,539 downwards.
GGGCTGAGCCTGGGAGATTTCTATCAACAAAAAGCAATTTTCAAGGCACACAGAAACCCAAATATTTGGGATTTATATCTCAGACCCCCTCCAAATACCCAATCTTTTAGAAGCTGACAGAGATCAGAGCCTTTAGTCACCAAGATGCTTTTAGAAGCAGCCAACAGCTAACAGCAAACCACACAACCCTGGACAGCCCTTCAAGGACAGGAACTCCCCACAGCAAATGGACACTGCTGGGTACCCCCACCCCCACCCCCAGAGATGCAGCCCCACTCACTTGCAGGATGCTGGCTACTTCATCAACTGGCAGCTCACTTGCTTTTTTGGAGGACAGCACAGGAATCATTGTCTCATTGTCACCATCAGGGAGTTTTTGAAGACGTGCAACCTAAGAAACAAAAACCAAAGCCTGAAGGGAAGGAGAGCAGCAAGATTTCATCTCAAACAACACAGGCAAGAAGAGCAAGGCAGTACTGATGCACTTCAGAAAAATAGCTAGCCCCACAATTCAGCTTGGCTCCATGCAGTGCCACCTGCAATGACAGCAGAGAACACTGGGCAGGCAGCAGGCTAAGTTCTGTACCCACACCTTCGGTGACGACAAAGATCCTAACCCTCAATACATTCATAATCCTTAAGCTCATTAACAGCAACACCAGGGCAGAAAACAATCACTCCAGGTAAATTCCACTCCCTGCCCCTACTTTCTCCTCCAGAATGAAGGTGAGCTAGGCAGGACCCTCCTTGTGCACAAAGGAGAAACGACACTAAGAGACATTCCAAGCAGAGCAGAGCTGCACCGCACGCAGGGAAGGCACAACCTGACCACAGCACAAAGCTGCAAGGCAGGGTGGGAAAAAGTCAGGTTTGCCTCTCAGCCTAGGAACCTGGAACTCTGGGAACTGCAGCACTGATCACACAGCTCAGCACTGCCTTGGTAATTAAGGCAGCTGCAGGTCCCCAGCTCTTGCTTAGGAGAGGAGTAGCTGCAGGGATTCTCCTCCTTCCTTCCACTGCTGAGTTCCCCAGTTCCTGTCCAGCAGAGCAGCAGCTGCAGGCATTCTCTTCCTTCCTTCTCACTCTGAGTTCCCCAGTTCCTGTCCAGCAGAGCAGCAGCTGCAGGCATTCTCTTCCTTCCTTCTCACTCTGAGTTCCCCAGTTCCTGTCCAGCAGAGCAGCAGCTGCAGGCATTCTCTTCCTTCCTGCTCACTGCTGAGTTCCCCAGTTCCTGTCCAGCACAGCAGCAGCTGCAGGCATTCTCTTCCTTCCTGCTCACTCTGAGTTCCCCACTTCCTGTCCAGCACAGCAGCAGCTGCAGGCATTCTCTTCCTTCCTTCCACTGCTGAGTTCCCCAGTTCCTGTCCAGCAGAGCAGCAGCTGCAGGCATTCTCTTCCTTCCTTCCACTGCTGAGTTCCCCAGTTCCTGTCCAGCAGAGCAGCAGCTGCAGGCATTCTCTTCCTTCCTTCCACTGCTGAGTTCCCCAGTTCCTGTCCAGCACAGCAGCAGCTGCAGGCATTCTCTTCCTTCCTTCCACTGCTGAGTTCCCCACTTCCTGTCCAGCAGAGCAGCAGCTGCAGGCATTCTCTTCCTTCCTGCTCACTGCTGAGTTCCCCACTTCCTGTCCAGCAGAGCAGCAGCTGCAGGCATTCTCTTCCTTCCTTCTCACTGCTGAGTTCCCCAGTTCCTGTCCAGCAGAGCAGCAGCTGCAGGCATTCTCTTCCTTCCTGCTCACTCTGAGTTCCTGTGGCCGGTTGACGGTGTCCCCTTAAGAAAGGGAATATGGTGGACGGAAGTTGGTAAACGGAAGGAAGAGTCTAAACTAATTTTCATTGGTCAAGTGGGAGCACCTTCTGAACTGGGAGATATCCTGGGCACTCCGGGAACTTCTCGGTCAGTCTTGCTTCCGCCTTTTCTTCATGCAGCAGCTTTTTCTCTGCTGGGCTTTCTGCCAAGGCTTCGGCCTTGAAGACTTGATAAGATAACCAGACCTGTATTAACTGCTTCCAATTAACACAAACTGCTTTTAACTTCTTTCTTTCTCTTTCTCCCTCTTTTCCGAACTACTCTGGGGAAATGGGGGGGGGAGAGAGGGGAGAGCGGAGGTGGGGAACCCCCTCGGCCGAGGGGGGGGTTACTCTCATTTCTGTGTTACAATGTTGTATATCTTTGTATATATTGTAGATATTGTAAATTTGTAAATATTCCCCTGCAAACCCTACACTGCTTTGTAAATATAGCTCCACTGCTTTGCTAATTCAGCTGGTGAGTTTTTTTTTCCCTTTCCCTTCAATTTTTCTTTTCCCTTTTACCTTACAAGGGGGAAGGGAAGAGGCTTCTCGGCCTTACCCTTCCACCCCATCACATTTTTTTTTATTGGCGTACCCAACGTGCGGCAGATAATTAGTTTAATTTATTACCTGATTGATTTAGTGTTTTCTAGCTGAATTAGCAAACATGAAGGTATTGTGGTTTGTGGAGTGATTATTCTTTTCAATTTTTGGGGCTCTGGTTTACAGATATTGTTTGGGTTTGCTTTTGGATTACCTGGGCAAATATTTGGTGCGGACAATTTATATGTTGGTTATGTATAGAGTTAAATTATGGTATGGAAAATGTATTAATTTCCTATGGCCAGTGAGATACAGGAATGTTACCTCCACCACTCTCCCAATTGAGATAAAGGGTTTTAAGATTCCGCCTGAGGAGAGAGTAACTTTAGGTGATGCCTGGGATCCAAAGGTGATTTATTTGATGTGTATAAATCTGTTGCTGGTGATGGTGATTGCATATTTACTGTTCTCTCTGCGGCGAGAGAGAAAGGTGTCCAGAGCGTGCTTTGTTATTAAAACTAGATCAAAAAGAAAACGCCGTAGCTCGAGATCAGTCCCAGAGTCATCTAGTGATGAGGACTGTGGAGAACCCGTGTCAGTTAAAAAGAAGGCTAAAAAGTTAATTGGTAAAGCAGCTCTAAATGACTTTGCTTATTCCAGCAAGCTGCCAAAGGCGGCAGCTGGTATCAACATGGCTCCTACTCCTTCTTCTTCTTCTTCTTCTCCATCGGCCATTAACGGAGCAACGTCACTTCTGCCCAATCCCTCGGTGGGACCGGAAGTCACTGCCCCAGCAGCTGATTTATCTCAGGACCTGTCAGCTTCCACTAAGGTGGCTGTAAATTCAAACACAGCTCCAGTTAAGGTGGCTCCTTTAAAGACTAGAGGTGCAAAGACCAAAGATGGAGAAGAAGAGGAGCTGGAGACTGATCCTGGTGAGGGGCCCTCTACTCTAAGAGATCCTGCTCAGGAGGAAGAGGTGGTTTGTTTTAAAGATCTAGCTAACCTAGTGAGATCAAAGCAGGATACAGATGAAGCTAGGAAAGCAGCTGGCAAAGGTGGTTCTCAGCTTAAAGAGATCCTTAGGAGAATGACGGCAGGATTATATGGACAAAAAGTTCAGGGAGACGAGGAGGAAGATGATATTTCAGAATGTTCTTCGCCCCGCGAGGAATTGAGTAATGTCCGTAAAGATTTCACCAGGGCAGATAAGGAACCAGTTCTAGCTTGGCTTAGTAGGTGTTATGATACAGGTGCTCTGGCTCTAACAGTTGGAGACAAGTCAGCAGCTCAGTTAGGAACTCTCTCAAGGGACAATGGAATAGATAGACATCTAGGAAGAGCTCTCGGTAAGGTTAATCTGTGGATACGCCTTTTAATGGCGGTTGCCCTGAGATACCCTTCCCGAGATGATCTTCCATGGAACCCTAAACCATGGACTACCATAGATGAGGGAATTAAGCGCTTGAGAGAATTTGCTGTTAGAGAGCTACTCTATGGTGAACATGAAACTCTGAATCCTGATGACATTCCTGTGGGTATTGGTCTTGCTAAAAAGATCATCAAACTTGCTCCTTCCAATTATGCAAACATTCTGGCAAGCAGAATTGTGTCAAGAAGTTATGGTGGAGCTTCTCCTACGGTTGGCCAATTCAGTGATCAAATGAGACAACTGGAGTGAAATAGGCATTTCCAGCACTTCTCTGTCACTCTGGTTTCCGCTTCTCCACGGTGCAGCAACTCTCTGGCTGTGCTGGGCTTTCTGCCAAGGCCTCGGCCTTGAGGACTTGATATCAGGCCTGTGTTAACTCCTTTCCAATTAACACAAACTGCTTTTAACTTCTTTCTTTCTCTTTCTCCCTCTTTTCCAAACTATTCTGGGGAAGGGGGGGAAGAGAGGGGAGAGCGGAGGTGGGGAACCCCCTCGGCCGAGGGGGGTTACTCTCATTTCTGTGTTACTCTGTTGTATATCTTTGTATATATTGTAGATACTGTAAATTTGTAAATATTCCCCTGCAAACGCTACACTGCTTTGTAAATATAGCTCCACTGCTTTGCTAATTCAGCTGGTGAGTTTTTTTTTCCTTTCCCTTCAATTTTTTCTTTTCCCTTCTACCTTACAAGGGGGAAGGGAGGAGGCTTCTTGGCTTTACCCTTCCACCCACCACAGTTCCCCAGTTCCTGTCCAGCAGAGCAGCAGCTGCAGGCATTCTCTTCCTTCCTTCTCACTGCTGAGTTCCCCAGTTCCTGTCCAGCAGAGCAGCAGCTGCAGGCATTCTCTTCCTTCCTGCTCACTGCTGAGTTCCCCAGTTCCTGTCCAGCACAGCAGCAGCTGCAGGCATTCTCTTCCTTCCTTCTCACTCTGAGTTCCCCACTTCTTGCCCAGCAGAGCAGCAGCTGCAGGCATTCTCTTCCTTCCTTCTCACTGCTGAGTTCCCCAGTTCCTGTCCAGCAGAGCAGCAGCTGCAGGCATTCTCTTCCTTCCTTCCACTGCTGAGTTCCCCACTTCCTGTCCAGCAGAGCAGCAGCTGCAGGCATTCTCTTCCTTCCCGCTCACTGCTGAGTTCCCCAGTTCCTGCCCAGAAGAGCAGCAGCTGCAGGCATTCTCTTCCTTCCTTCCACTGCTGAGTTCCCCACTTCCTGTCCAGCACAGCAGCAGCTGCAGGCATTCTCTTCCTTCCTTCTCACTGCTGAGTTCCCCAGTTCCTGTCCAGCAGAGCAGCAGCTGCAGGCATTCTCTTCCTTCCTTCTCACTGCTGAGTTCCCCAGTTCCTGTCCAGCAGAGCAGCAGCTGCAGGCATTCTCTTCCTTCCTTCCACTGCTGAGCTCCCCACTTCCTGTCCAGCAGAGCAGCAGCTGCAGGCATTCTCTTCCTTCTCCCTGCCATACTGCACCCACGCTCTGTAACTCATGCACTGTGCCACACACTCCTGCCCCCTCCACCAGCTGGCAGGCACCAAAGATGGACACCACAGGTCTGGCCTTCCCCTTTCACTTGCCCAGAATGGGACAGCTGGGTTTAGTTTCAAAACTCATTATTGCCCTTGGCTGGGTTAGAAACTGGCTGGAGAGCAGGCACAGAGAGTGGTTATGAATGGTGCTGCAGCCAGCTGGGGCCTGCTGACCAGGGGTGTCCCCCAGTGACCACTGGGCCCAGCTCTAGCCAACGTCTTTATGGATGACCTGGGTGAGGGGATCCAGTCAACCATTAGTGATTTGCAGGTGACACCAGGATGGGAGGCAGTGTGGAGCTCCTGGAGGACCAGGAGGGGGCTGCAGAGGGACCTGGCCAGGCTGGGTGGCTGTGCTGAGGCCAGTGGTGTGAGATTCCACAAGGCCAAGGGCAGGCTCCTGCAGGTTACAGACTGGGGATGAGTGGCTGGAGAGCAGCTGGCAGGGAGGGACCTGGCAGTGCTGGGTGGCAGCAGGTGAACATGAGCGACCAGTGTGCCCAGGGGCACAGAAGGCCAAGGGCATCCTGGCTTGTGTCAGGAGCAGTGTGGCAGCAGCAGCAGGGATGGAATTCTGCCCTGTGCTGGGCTCTGTCTGCAGCTCTGGGCCCTCACTGCAGGAAGGATCTTGAGGTGCTGCAGCAGGTCCAGAGGAGAGCAACCAGCCTGGGGAAGGGACTGGAGGGAAAGGCTGAGGAGGAGAGGCTGAGGGAGCTGGGGGTGTGCAGCCTGGAGAGGAGGAGGCTCAGGGGGGACCTTACCACACTCTACAACTACCTGAAGGGAAGCTGTAGCCAGGTGGGGGTCAGGCTCTGCTCCCAGGCACCTGGTGACAAGAGGAGAGGGCATGGCCTGGAGCTGTGCCAGGGGAGGGTTAGGTTGGATGCTGGGAAGCACTTCCTCAGGGACAGGGAATCAGACACTGGGATGTGCTGCCCAGGGAGGTGGTGGAATTGCCACCACTGGAGGTGTTTAAGAGGAGCCTGGATGTGCACTTGGTGGCATGGCTCAGCTGATGTGGTGGTGTTGGGTCACAGGCTGGACTTGGTCTCAGAGATCTTTTCCGGCCACAGTGATTCTGTAAATCTCCTCTATGGATCCTGAGGCTTCAAACCTCTGAGAAAGGTCTTCAGGGTGACCCCAGAGAAGAGCCCAGCAGCTCTGTGCCCCAGCCAGGTGTGACACATGGCTGGCCACACACTCAAACAGCTGAGATGACCTCCACTCAACCTTCCTCCTTCTGGCTGCCTGCCTAAACAGGCTCCACAGCGCCTTCATCCCAGGGGCCCAAGGGAACCAAGAGCAGAAGTGCAAGCACTGGAACTCTGCTGCTCTCACTTCCTAAGAGAAACCCCTGGAAGCCCACAGGTGCCCCTAGCCCCCAGTGGAGCAGGGAGCAGCAGGACTTGCTCCCTCACTGCAGGTCTAAGAAGGCAGCTCTGGAGACTGAGAGGCAGGGCAGGGCCATCCAGGGTAGGGCTCTGAGCTGCTGGGCAGGGGGCAGGCAGGCACAAGCACTGCCCCTTGCCCACACCAGCTGCACACCCAGACACACAGCCTGGATGCATGCCAGGATGCCAGACGTGGAGGCAGGGCAGAGAAGAGCACACCAAGAGCCTCCAGACCAGGCAGGAACCAGCAGCAAAGTGGCACTGACTATGATGTCATCTCCTGCAGGAAATCCCACCAGGAATTCCACTCCCAGAGAGACTCAGCAGCTCCAACAGCAGCAGAAGCAGCTGGAAGTGTGCTGAATTCAGTGACTGAAACCCAGCTCCCTCAGGTCCACAAAGCTGCAGACAAACTACAAACTCACCTCAAGTGCATCTCTTACTAATGTCTTACAGCATCACAGAGCTGGCAGGGCTGGAAGGGACCTCAAGGCTCAGCCAGTTCCAACCCCCTGCCATGGCCAGGGACACCTCACACCACAGCAGGTTGCTCACAGCCACATCCAGCCTGGCTGCAAACACCTCCAGCCAGGAGGCTTCCACCACCTCCCTGGGCAGCCTGTGCCAGGCTCTCACCACCCTCCTGGGCAACAACTTCTTCCTCACAGCCAATCTCAATCTCCCCACTTCTAGTTTTGCTCCATCCCCCCCAGTCCTATCACTCCCTGACACCCTCAAAAGTCCCTCCCCAGCTTTCTTGCAGCCCCCTGCAGATCCTGGAAGGCCACCAGAAGGTCTCCTGGGAGCCTTCTCCTCTCCAGCCTGCACAACCCCAACTCCCTCAGTCTGTCCTCAGAGCAGAGCAGCTCCAGGCCTCTTATCACCCTCCTGGCCCTTCTCTGGACACCTTCCAGCACCTCCACAGTATCCTTGGCTTCAGAACTCATTTACCTGTATTTTACTATGATGTGCAAGAAACTGGAAGTCATCTATGGGAAGACTTCATCCATACAGTCTGCACTGACAGAGCTGTGTGCACCTGGTGTGTGATGAAGTCCAAGACACATCTCCTCCTGCTCTCAATTAGCAGCTTCTCTCATGAGCCTCAGAACTCTGGAAGCTCAGGTATGAGAACCCCTGTGAGTGCCCAGCCAGGCTCTCCAGCAGAGCTGGCTGAGGAGCCCAGAGTGCTCAGGAAGTGGCACAGGCTGTGACCAACCAGAGCTGCTGGGGAGCTCAGCAGAACCCCAACACAGCTCCAGAGCAACACCTGAGCAGATCAGCTGGTGGCAAACCCTGAGTTCAGCACACCAATGAGGGCCTGATGCAGCCACTCCAGCCCAGAGGGCTGCACACAGACTGCACTGTGTTGGAAGGGACCCTCCAAGGTCAGTTTCTCCTGCAGGCAGCAGGGACAGCTCCAGCTAGAGCAGGCTGCCCAGGGACACAGCCAGGCTGACCTGAATGTCTCCAGGGATGGAGCCTCAACCACCTCCCTGGGCAGCCTGTTCCAGTGTCTCCCCAGCCTCACTGTGCAGAACTTCCTCCTGCTGTCCAACCTAACTCTGCCCTGCTCCAGTTTCAAACCATTGCCTCTTGTCCTATCCCCACAGCCCCTCTGAACAGTCCCTGCCTGTAGGTCCTCTTCAGATATTGAAACGCAGCTCTAAGCTCTCCCTGGAGCCTTCTCTTCTCCAGGCTGAACAGCCACAACTCTTCCAGTCTGTCCCTACAGCAGAGGTTTTCCAGCCCTCTGACCATCTTGGTGGCCTCCTCAACCCAATCCATCAGGTCCAGGTCTCTCTTCTGTTGGGGGCCCCACAGCTGGCCCCAGCCCTGCAGGTGAGGTCTCCCCAGAGCAGAGGGGCAGGATCCTCTCTCTCCATCCCTGGCCAAGCTGCTTTGGATGCAGCCCAGGCTGCCCTTGGCCTCCTGTGCTGCCAGTGCCCATTGCTGGCTCCTGTCCAGCTTCTCCCCCACCAGCACCCCCAAGTCCTTCTCTGCAGGGCTGCTCTCCATCTCATCAGCCCCCAGTCTGGATAGGTATGGAGGTTTGGCTCAGGACAGCACAGCAACTGACCAAGCACCAAAATGTCAAAGAGAGCAACAACCCTGAGCTAGCTTAACCCAAATGGTCCCTCCCAGGGACCCAGGATGGCCAATCCTGGCAGTGAGCACTCACAGACCCCAGCCCTGGGAATCACACTGGCACTGCCAGACTGGAACTGGGTACTGCAACTTCTACATTCTGCTTACCTTGACAAATACACTGAAACCAGCACAAAGGTGTCCTGCTGAACCCCAAATCCCAACCATTTGTGGCTGGAAAGCTGTGACTCAGAGAGGGACCTGGGGGTGTTGGGTGGCAGTCACTGAGCAGGAGGCAGCAGTGCCCAGGGGGCCAAGAAAGCCAAAGGCATCCTGGGCTGGGTCAGAAGCAGGGTGGGCAGCAGGGCCAGGGAGGGGATCATCCCCCTGTGCTCAGCACTGGGGAGGCCACAGCTGCAGTGCTGTGTTCAGCTCTGGGCCCTCCCTGCAGGAAGGCCACTGAGGGGCTGGAGCCTGTGCAGAGCAGGGCAGGCAGGCTGGAGAAGGGCCTGGAGCCCCTGGGCTAGAGGAGGGGCTGAGGGAGCTGGGGGTGTTGAGGCTGGAGAAGAGGAGGCTGAGGGAGACCTCCTTGCTCTCTGCAGCTCCCTGCAGGGAGGTTGCAGTGAGGAGGGGACAGCCTCTGCTCCTGGGTGTCAAGGGCCAGGAGCAGAGGCAATGGTTGCAAGCTGCCCCAGGGGAGGTTCAGGCTGGCTGCTAGGAAATCTTTCTTGCCTGGAAGGGTTCTGAGGCCTTGGAATGTTGTGGCCAGGGCAGTGCTGGAGTCCCCATCCCTGGAGGTGTTGAAGCAGTGTGTGGAGCTGGTGCTTAGGGCCATGGTTTGGTGCTGAGCCTGCAGTGCTGGGTGGGGGTTGGCCTGGCTGAGCCTGGAGGTCTCTCCCAGCTGGGCTTTTCTGTGAGTCTGTACAAGATCTCCACATCTGCACAGCTGACACTAAACATCACACCCTCCACATGTGAAGAAGATCCTGACCAGGGAGCATCATCCTCAGACCCATTCTTCCTAGGGCAGCAAGGCTGCTTTCTCAGAGCCACAGCACCGTGCCAAGGCTCCCCCAGGGCTCAGCCATGGCCCTGCCACTGCTGAGAGCTGCTGCTTCCCAGCCCAAGAGCCTGAAGCCTGCAGCCTAATGAGCTGCTTGTTTTCTACCAGGCACTGTTTGCTCAGGGTAAGGAGCATGTTTGCAGGCTCTGTGCTTACACTCTGCTGCCTTCATTGGGATGGAGCCCTTTGGAAAGAGCATGGCCCTTTTGCACTTGCAGGGAGTGGCTGCAGCCCTGTGTTCTAACAGCCAGAGACATTTCCTCCTACCCAACAGCACTTTACATTGAGCAGGAGCCCTCACATCAAAGGAGGCACACACACCCCAGCTCTCTCTCTCAAAAAGCCAGAAGGAAGGAGAAACATTGATGAGCATTAATGAGTTCTCCTGGCAGAGTCACTGCTCTCCTGGAAGGTCAGAGTTTTGTGTGCTGCTTCCTCAGGCTAACCAGAGGAGCAGAAGTACCCAAAGCAAGAGAGCAAGCTGCCCCATCAGCCTGAGAGGCCCTGCCTTGGGCTCAAGTCCTGCTGCAGCAGAGGTGGGGGTTGTCACCATGGCCACCCAGCAGCTGTGAGGCAGAGCTGGACTCCTTGGTACACAACACTTCTGCCTCTCTGAGCAGCCAGATCCAGAGCTGAATGCTGACACCAACCCCCCAGAGTCCCAGGCTGTGCCCAGTCTTAAAAGGTACAAAATATTGAAGAGGAGACCTGCCCTCAATGCCTTCTCCTTCAGGCAGAGTAGACTAAGGTGCTCCATTCAACACCCAACTAATCACCTGCAAAGCTCAAGGATTACCATAGAAATAATCATGGAATCAATAAGGTTGGAAAAGCCCTCAAAGACCATCAAGCTCAACCTGCCACCCAACACCTCCTGACTACCTGAAGGGCTAAGAGCCCCTTCTGAACACCCCCTCCCCTCAGAAACATCTCCAGCACCCACAGCACAGCTGCCTCCTCTGGGTGTTTGTAACTGCACCCCCAGGAAGGGAAGCAGCACAGCTCAGGGGCCAGGGGGCTGCAGGGGCCGGGGGGCTGCAGGGTGTCAGCAGCAGGGATCAAGATGGCCTTGTCCCACTCTGCTCAGTGCTGGGCAGGCCACACCTTGAGCACTGGGCACAGCTTTGGTCCCTGCTGTACAGGAGGGATGTGACAGGCTGGAGAGGGTGCAGAGAAGGGCCACAAGAATGAGGAGAGGACTGGAAGCCCTGGCACCTGAAGGAAGGCTGAGAGAGCAAGGGTTCTCCAGCCTGGAGAAGGGAAGGCTTAGGGGAGCCCACCCAACCATGTACAACCACACAGAGGGTAGCTGGCATGGGGAGGGAGAGTGACTGCTGGGGACACTCAGACTGGGTGCCAGAAACATTTGCATTCCTTGGAGCTGTTAACCACTGGGATAGAGTCCCAAGGGAGGAGGTGGATTCCCCCACATGAGACAGGTTCAAGGCCCAGCTTGGCAGGGTGCTGGGCCAGCTCATTCCAGCTCTGTTCTTACCCTGGAAGGTTGGACTGGGTGATCCTTGGTGTCCCCTCCAGCCTGGGATTCTATGGCTCTATGAATGCAGCTCAGCAGAAGCTGGAAGCTGCCAAGGTGATGCCCATGCACAAGCAGGGCAGGTTGGAGGAGCCAGGGAATTCCAGGCCTGTCAGCCAGGCAAGATCATGGAACAGTCATGCTGAGTGCAATCACACAGCACTCACAGGATGGCCAAGGGCTCAGGCCCAGCCAGCATGGGTTTAGGAAGGGCAGGTCCTGCCTGACCAACCTGAGCTCCTTCCATGCCCAGGTGACTGCCTGGTGGATGTGGGGCAGGCTGTGGATGTGGTCTGCCTGGACTCCTTTGACACTGTCCCCCACAGCAAACTCCTGGCCAAGCTGTCAGCCCCTGGCTTGGACAGCAGCTCTCTGAGCTGGGTTAGGAACTGGCTGGAGGCTGAGCCCAGAGAGTGGTGGTGAATGGTGCCACAGCCAGCTGGCAGCCAGGCACCAGTGCTGTGCCCCAGGGAGCAGTGCTGGGCCCCAGCCTGTTCAGTGTCTGCCCCTGTGCTCAGCACTGCTGAGGCCACACCTTGAGTCCTGTGTCCAGTTCTGGGCCCCTCAGGTTAGGAAAGATGTTGAGCTGCTGGAAGGTGTCCAGAGAAGGGCAACAAAGCTGGGGAGGGGTCTGGAGCACAGCCCTGTGAGGAGAGGCTGAGGGAGCTGGGGTTGCTTAGCCTGCAGAAGAGGAGGCTCAGGGGAGACCTCATTGCTCTCTCCAACTCCCTGAAGGGAGGTTGTAGCCAGGTGGGGATTGGTCTCTTCTCCCAGGCAGCCAGCACCAGAACAAGAGGACACAGTCTCAAGCTGTGCCAGGGGAGGTTTAGGCTGGAGGTGAGGAGAAAGTTCTTCATAGAAAGAGAGATTGGCCATTGGGATGTGCTGCCCAGGGAGGTGGTGGAGTCACCATCCCTGGAGGTGTTTAGGAAGAGCCTGGATGAGGCACTTGGTGCCATGGTTTAGTTGATCAGATGGTGCTGGGTGATAGGTTGGGCTTGAGGATCTCAAAGGCCTTTTCCAACCTGGTTAATTCTATTCTGTTCTCTTCCCAGCAGGACAGCAAAGAGCTGATCTTCTGTCATCAGAGTGTATTCCCTGCTGTGATCTTGCATGCCTTGTGAATGACAGCTGCCTGCTGCCCAGCTAGAGCAGTTCTTCACAACAGAATGATGCCTGACCTGGCTGCAGTGCTGCACACTTCTGTGGCAGGTTCAGGCTGCTGCCTGGGAAATCTTCCACAGCTCTTGAGTAGGAAGTGGCAGAATGTAAATGAATTACCCTTGGATGTAAAGGGAGAATAATGATGAGTTCTAATTAATGCCATTGGTCTGATAACTAACACAGAGTTGGTTGTATGAACTATTCTCTCTCTTTCTCTGCTCCAGCTGACACCAGCTGGTGGCTTTGACTTCGCTGCTGCTGACCTTGGCTGTGTTCTTCTTGGGGCTAAGTGACTACCAAGCTGCTCTCTGCTCTTCTCCTTTCTCTTTTCCCTTGCACAGAAGGGAAATGGGACAGAGAGGGGGAAGCTATTGGTAGCTCCCTGATTTTAATAATAATAATGAACCAGGTTGGAAGAGACCTCAGAGATCATTGTGTCCAACCCATCAACCAATCCAACACCACCCAATCAACTAACCCATGGCACCAAGCACCCCATCAAGTCTCCTCCTGAGCACCTCCAGGGATGGGGACTCCACCACCTCCCTGGGCAGCACATTCCAATGGGCAATCACTCTCTCTCTGTAGAACTTCTTCCTAACCTCCAGCCTAAACCTCCCCTGGCACAGCTTGAGACTGTGTCCTCTTGTTCTGGTGCTGGCTGCCTGGGAGAAGAGACCAACCTCTGCCTGGCTACAACCTCCCTTCAGGGAGTTGCAGAGAGCAAGAAGGTCTCCCCTGAGCCTCCTCTTCTCCAGGCTAAGCAACCCCAGCTCCCTCAGCCTCTCCTCACAGGGCTGTGCTCCAGACCTCTCCCCAGCTTTCTTGCCCTTCTCTGGACACCTTCCAGCAAGTCAACCTCCTTCCTAAACTGAGCAACCCAGAGCTGGACACAGGACTCAAGGTGTGGCCTAACCAGTGCAGTGTACAGGGGCAGAATGACCTCCCTGCTCCTGCTGGCCACACTCTTCCTGATGCAGGCCAGGATGCCATTGGCCCTCCTGGCTGCCTGGGCACACTGCTGGCTCATGTTCAGCCTACCATCAACCAGCACCCCCAGGTCCCTCTCTGCCTGGCTGCTCTCAGCCACTCTGACCCCAGCCTGTAGCACTGCCTGGGGTTGCTGTGGCCAATGTGCAGCACCTGGCACTTGGATGTGTTCAATCTCCTGCCCTTGGCCTCTGCCCATCTGTCCAGCCTGGCAAGGTCCCTCTGCAGAGCCTCTCTACCCTCCAGCAGATCAACTCCTGCCCCCAGCTTGCTGTCATCTGCAAATTCACTGCTGATGGACTCAATGCCCTCCTCCAGGTCATCAATGAAGATGTTAAAGAGCACAGGGCCCAGCACTGCTCCCTGGGGCACACCACTGGTGCCTGGCTGCCAGCTGGCTGTGGCACCATTCACCACCACTCTCTGGGCTCAGCCTCCAGCCAGTTCCTCACCCATTGCAGTGTGCTCCCATCCAGGCCATGGGCTGACAGCTTGGCCAGGAGTTTGCTGTGGGGGACAGTGTGAGAGGCCTTTTGTGCAGAGGAGTCCTTGTGCAGTTTATAGGTTGCAAATCTATGCAAACCTTGTCTCTTTTGCACACCCTCATTGCATTGCATGTTCCCAGGCTGCAGTTTGCCTGTCACTGCAGCTTCATTTGCTCCCAGCCCAGACTCAGCTGGGCTGGCAATTCTGCTTTGGGGGCAGTTCTCCAAATTAGGTGGGGGGAATTTCAACCCACCACAGCTTCAGACTCACCCCTCAACACCACCATGCCTTCCCCCCAGCCCACTGATGGAGTAGAACCCATGGAACATTCAACCCTTGCATTCAAATCACCACCAAGCCCAACCCTAACTCTAACCCCCAAGCCCAACCCCTAAGTCTAAGCATTCAGAGCACTCCTGCCTGCTCTGGAGGAGACACTGGGATGAACTTAAAGCCTGGCTGCCAAAAGCCTTGAGATGGTATCAGAGTTACTGAGAATGCCCTGCCAAACCCCAGAGCCATCTGCATCTGCTTGGCCAAGATATGGAGCTTGAGTTTTTCCTGTTCAGAAACCCCCTCCTTGAACACTGGGAAAGTCTCTTTGAACATTTCATGCATTTGCTGTCACCTAGGCAAGAGAAGCCTGGAAGCAGTGCAGTCAGCTCTGGCAGGTGTGGAAGCTGCATGGAATGCCCTGGGTCAGAAGCAGAAGGGCTGTCTCCAAGGGAGGCCTTACAGCAGCATCTGTTACCAACCCCTGAACCAAGCTGACACAGCCAAGGAAGGCATTCTTGAGGCCCTTAAGCAAGCTTCAGGTCAACAAAACCTGTTTCTCCTGGGAGGCTTCAATTACCCAGGCACTGCCCCATCACCTCCTACAGCAACCCACAGCTTATGGCCTAGGCAAGTGGGCTGTGGGGCAGGGGGGGAACTGCCTGCCAGCCCCTACCCAGAGGGTGGCAGTCCATGGCTCCCTCTCAGCCTGGCAGCCAGGCACAAGTGGGGTCCCCTAGGTGTGGCAGGTTAGGGGCAGTCAAGAGTTGATTGGTACAGCCACAAGGGAAAGGCCTCCAGAGGCTGGAGAGCCCCAGGGGCACAGGCAGCTTGCCCCAGGACATTGCAATCTGTTCTTCTGCTCTGTTCCCTGTCTCTCTCTGTTGCAGGCAGTGCACAGCCAAAGCTCTCTCTCTTCTCTCCATCTCAGGCCCTGTGCTGTTATCTCATGGGGTGTGGGGCAGAGGCTTTCTCCTGGCCTTGGCTGGCAGTGAATCTCCAGCTGCAGCCCAGGGCCTGGGGAAGCCTGGGGCAGGCCTGGGGCTGGGGGCAGCAGTTTGGCTGCTCCTGGGCTGTGAGGCTGAGGGGGGTGGAGGCTTCTGGCAGGCTCTGGCCTGGTAGGCTCAGGTGTGTTCCTTCTACCTGAATGCCTTCTGTGTGTCTTTGTGAACAGAGTTTCCATTCCAGCTTCCAAACAGTGTGGAGCATTTTTATTGAGTCCTTGGGCAGGGCTGAAAGATCTTCCCTGGCCTTTGGAGCTGGGCAGCTCCTGGCTCAGAACTTGGATACTGGGGATCAGCATTGGGCTGAACACTGTTCAGGATCTTCATGAGCAATCTGGATGCCGGGATCAAGAGCACCCTGATGAAGTTTGCAGATGACAGCAAGATGAGCAGGGAGGTTGGCACTCCAGAGGGAGAGCCACGCTCCAGGAAGCCCTGGGCAAGGCTGCAGGAGTGAGCTGGCAAGAACCTTACAGCATTCAGTGGGGTCAAGTGCAGGGTCTTGCACCTGGGAATGCATGGCCCAGGAACGCAGCTCAGACTGGGATCCACCTGGCTGGAGAGCAGCCCTGAGGAGAGGCACCTGGGGGTCTTGGTGGCCAACAAGCTCAGCACAAGTGAGCTGCAGGGGCAAAGAAAGCCAACAGGGTGCTGGGGGCATCACCAAGGGCATCACCAGCAGGGACAGAGAAGTCATTGCCCCACTCAGTGCTGCTCAGACCACACCTGGAGCACTGCCTGCACTTTTGGTCCCTGCTGTACAAGAGATGTGAACAGGATGGGAAGCATCCAGAGAGGGGCCAGGAGAATGATCAGAGGCCTGGCAGCCCTGCCCTGGGAGGAAAGGCTGAGGGCTGGGCTTGCTCAGCCTTCAGCAGAGCAGGCTGAGGGGAGACCTTATTGCCATGGATACAGGACATAAAGGGTGGCTGCCAGGAGCATGGAGACTCCCCTGGTACAAGCAGTGCCCTGGAGCAGACAAGGGCTGGTGGGGACAAGGTACTGCTGGGGAGATTCCCTTTGGACTGCAGGAGGAAATGGTTCCCATGAGCACAGTCAGGGACTGGAATCATCTCCCCAGGGCAGCAGTGCAGTCCCCTACCCTGGGCAGTGTAAGACTCAGCTTGCCAGGGGGCTGGGGCAGCTCCCTGCAACTGCAGCACCACCTGGACAGGTTGGAGCAGGTGAGCCCTGGGGGCCCTTCCAGCCTGGCCCTGTGTGGCTCTGTGCTAAGCACAAGAACAGAAGGATACAGAGTGCTGAGCACACCCTGGGATGATCAAACCAGCACCAGAGCCCCACAGCAACCGAGCACCGATGGCCGCATCTCGCTCGGCTCCAAAGGGCTTCCACCTCTGCTTAAGTCCTGCCTCACATGGAGGGGGTTGGAAGCTGAAGGCCAAAAGACTTTGATCCTAAGGCTCACTCATTCATCTTGCCTGAGTGTTGCTAGCTTTCTAGAAGAGAACACTTCAGCTTGGAAAGCAGATCACCTGGCTGCTCTCCAGCAGAGCGCTCCTGTCTGCTACCACTTTGAAGCGCTGAGCTTCACAAAATGAAGGCCAGCACCTGAACAGCAAAGCCTGACAAAGGACTTGAGCAGCCTGTGCTACACCACCAGCCTGCCCATGACACCTGCAGACTGGAGCTGCCAAGCAAACACACCAGCAGGAAGGCTTGCTGAAGCTCCAGGACAGCTCCTGGATTCTGTCCGTGACAGCCCTGCAGTCACTCCAGGATGGGACACAAACAAATGCTAATCCAAAGCCCTGAACTCACTGCTTACAAAGTTCCCAGGATGAAGCTTTCCTAGGACCACAGAATGTTAGGGGTTGGAAGAGACCTCCAGAGATCACCCAATCCAAGTCCCCTGCCAGAGCAGGAGCACCCAGGGCAGGTCACCCAGGCACACATCAGGTGGGTTTTGAAGGTCTCCAGGGAAGGAGCCTCCCCAAGCTGCTCATGGGCAACCTGGCAGCCTGCCCCAGGGCTCTGTCACCTTCACAGGGAAAAGGGTTTATGGAGAAAACCTCCTCTGCTCCAGCTTGCCCCCAGTGCCCCTTGTGCTGTCCTTGGACATCCCTGAGCAGAGCCTGGCTCCAGCCCTGCACAGCTTTATCCCCAGCCATGAGGGCAGCCCTCAGGCTCCTCTGCTCCAAGCCCCAGCTCCCTCAGCCTGGCCTCCCAGGGAGATGTTCCACTGCCTGCAGCAGCTCTGTGCCTCTGTGCTGGACTCTCTCAAGCAGTTCCCTGAGGTCCTTCTGGAGCTGAGGGCCCAGAACTGGACACAATATTCCAGATGTGGCCTCAGCAGGGCAGAGCAGAGGGGGAGGAAACCTCCTGACCTACTCCCCACAGCCCTTCTAATGCACCCCAGGCTGCCCTTGGCCTTCTTGGCCACAAGGGCACATTGCTGGCTCATGGACATCCTTCTGCCCACCAGGATCACCAGGTCCCTCTCCTCTGCTTTGCTCTCCAGCAGCTCAGTCCCCAGCCTCCCCTGCCCCATGGGGTTGTTCTTTCCCAGATGCAGGACTCTCCCCTTGCCCTTGTTGGGTTCCATTCCATTTCCCCCTGCCCAGCTCTCAGCCTGTCCAGGTCTGGCTGGATGGTGGCACAATTGCTTCCAGATTTGTGTCTTCAGCAAACCTGCTGGCAGTGTCTCCCGTGCCCTCAGCCAGGTCACTGGTGAATATGTTGAACACTGCTGGTCCCAGTACAGACTCCTGAGGGACCCACTAGACACAGGCCTCCAGCCAGACTCTGCATCAACAAAGCAACAACCTTGCTGCAGAAAATCTATGCAGTGAAAAGAGTTCAAAAGCCTTTGCCCAAGATTCCAGAGGCTGCCTTTGCTAGTCCCCTCGAGCCATTTTATCCCTTCCAGCTGTTTAGAGCAAACCAAGGAACGAGCCACAGAGGCTTGTCCCAGATTCACACCTTGGTGGTTGTATCTTATTTGCCTTCTCTGCCTTTATCACTCCTTGCAGCTTCTACAAACCACACTGCAAGTGCCAAGGGTGTCACCCAGTGCCAGTGAGGTGCCCTGTGCACTCTTGCCCAAACTCCAGAGCAGGTCTCACAACTTGTGCCATCACCAACTTGTGCCATCTCACAACACTCCCCTGCTGTCTGCTTCTACTGAGCTGAAGCTACACCTGCAGAAGAAATGAGTCACCCCAAGGGCCTGGCTCATGCTGAAAGGAGCAGGTCTCACCCCTTTGGCCCCCACTGATTAAGTGGAGACTTTGAGCCTATTCAATTCACTAACTCAACAGAGAGGGCTCCAATGGGGCAAGGGGACAGAAGGGCTGGGCTAAGCTCCTGTCAAGATAGACAAACTCAGCCACCCTGACAGTCACCACCACAGGCAGCAGGAACTTGCTGAGAGTTGCCTTCTTTCAGCAGCAAGGAGAGCAGTTCATCCAGCAGAGATCCCAGCACCACCACACCTGCCACCAAAGAGCAGGTAAAAAACAGATCTGCTCCTCTCCCGTCAGATCAGCCACCCTGGGCACTGATCTGCTCCTCTCCCGCCAGATCAGCCACCCTGGGCACTGATCTGCTCCTCTCCCGCCAGATCAGCCACCCTGGGCACTGATCTGCTCCTCTCCCGCCAGATCAGCCACCCTGGGCACTGATCTGCTCCTCTCCCGCCAGATCAGCCACCCTGGGCGCTGATCTGCCCCTCTCCCGCCAGATCAGCCACCCTGGGCGCTGATCCGCTCCTCTCCCGCCAGATCAGCCACCCTGGGCACTGATCCGCTCCTCTCCCGCCAGATCAGCCACCCTGGGCACTGATCCGCTCCTCTCCCGCCAGATCAGCCACCCTGGGCGCTGATCTGCTCCTCTCCCGCCAGATCAGCCACCCTGGGCGCTGATCTGCTCCTCTCCCGCCAGATCAGCCACCCTGGTCACTGATCTGCTCCTCTCCCGCTAGATCAGCCACCCTGGGAGCTGCCTGCATGATCCTTCCACCACTGTCTTTCCTGACTCAGAGAATCAGCCATGGTCTCTCCATGGAACAGAGCTACAAAGCAAAATGACTCAACATCCTTCCTGCAACATCTAAACTCAAGTAGGCAGCAGATTATCAAAGATTAACGTTTCTGAGGGATCTGCATGGGGGAAAAGAGGGGAAAGCCTAAAGCAGCCTAATGCTTCACCAGCCAAACAACAGATGGGAAGATGACACTGACCACTCAGTTAGAAAGAATTCACAGAACCATTGCATTGTTTGGGTTGGCAAAGCCCTCCAAGATCACCCAGACCAACCAGCATCCCAACCCCACCATGGCCACCAAAGCCTGCCCCCAGGTGCCATGGCCATAGGTTTCTTGAACACCTGCAGGGATGGGGACTGCACCCCCTCCCTGGGCAGCCTCTGCCAATCCCTGATCACTCTTGCAGCAAAGATTTTTCCTCATCTCCAACCTAACCCTCCCCTGGCACAGTTTCAGGCCACTTGCTCTCCTTCTATCAACCTGACAGTAGGGAGAAAGGCCCAAGCCCACCTCACCAGCTGTGTTTGTAATGCAAGGCCAGAGCTGTGTCAACTTAGCACTTACCAGAGCACTGCTGAAAGGCAGGAAGCTACCTGCTGGAACTGGGGTCAGAGTGGTTGAGAGCAGCCAGGCAGAGAGGGACCTGGGGGTGCTGATTGACAGCTGCCTGAACAGGAGCCAGCAGTGTGCCCAGGGGGCCAAGAAGGCCAAGGGCATCCTGGCCTGCATCAGGAAGAGTGTGGCCAGCAGGAGCAGGGAGGTCATTCTGCCCCTGTACACTGCACTGCTCAGGCCACACCTTGAGTCCTGTGTCCAGTTTTGGGCCCCTCAGTTTAGGAAGGACATTGAGAGTTGAAGGTGTCCAGAGAAGGGCAACAAAGTTGGGGAGGGGTCTGGAGCACAGCCCTGTGAGGAGAGGCTGAGGGAGCTGGGGTTGCTTAGCCTGGAGAAGAGGAGGCTCAGGGGAGACCTTCTTGCTCTCTCCAACTCCCTGAAGGGAGGTTGTAGCCAGGAGGGGTTTGGTCTCTTCTCTTTAGTAAGCAGCACCAGAACAAGAGGACACAGTCTCAAACTGTGCCAGGGGAAGTTTAGTCTGGAGGTGAGGAGAAAGTTCTTCACCGAGCAAGTTGTTAGCCATTGGGATGTGCTGCCCAGGGAGGTGGTGGAGTCCCCATCCCTGGAGGTGTTTAGGAAGAGCCTGGCTGAGGCACTTGGTGCCATGGTTTAGCTGATCAGATGGTGCTGGGTGATAGTTTGGGCTTGATGGTCCCAAAGGTCTTTTCCAACCTGGCTGATTCTGTAACTCACTGCCCCAAACCTCAGAGCTATTCACTCATCTTCAGCCTGCTCTCTTAGCATCTAAGCCCTTTTGTACCATTTAAGATAACCATGAAACTCACCAGGAAAAGCACCTCCAGTGCAGGCACCCCAATCCTTTGTCATCTCAGGACTAGCTAAAGGACCAAAGGACTTTTTCCTTGACTTGTGTCTTGATTACTCACCCAATTATCAGCACTACCCTGAAATCACTGCTGACAGACTGCAGGATGGAGTTAAGAGGAGTCTTTGAAGATTAGCTGCAATTAACTAGGGCTCAAAACAATGAAAATGAAGGAGGATTTCAGAACCTCCACATGGTGCTTGTTGTACTTGGATTAAGTCTGCTCTGAGTTTATGTGCCAAAGTCCCACATGGGCTGGGGGAAATCTTTTGGGTTGACAGGTGGGAAAACCTTGTTGTGACCTCTTCTGATAGGAAAACAAATGCTGCAGAAGGCCTTGGCAACAAAAGGTCCTGTTGAAGGGTTTGTAGCTGCAATCACAGACTGCCCTCACAGCAGAAAGGCTCAAGGCTGATGTAACCTCAACTGCATTCTCTCTTTTTCTACTGCAAGGCAGCCTTCTACAAGACAGTGCTCAGGAGAAGGGAGGAGCTGTCAACAGGCAAAAGATGGCAAGGAAAGCAAAGAAAAAAATCTGACTGTCACCATAGAAAATTACTGAAAGTGACCCAAGGCAAAAAGGGAGAGAGGAAAAAATCACAGAACCACAGAGCTCATCCACCTGGAAGAGACCTCCAAGCTCAGCCAGGCCAACCTCCACCCAGCACTGCAGGCTCAGCACCAAACCATGGCCCTAAGCACCAGCTCCACACACTGCTTCAACACCTCCAGGGATGGGCACTCCAGCACTGCCCTGGCCACAACATTCCAAGGCCTCAGAACCCTTCCAGGCAAGAAAGATTTCCTAGCAGCCAGCCTGAACCTCCCCTGGGGCAGCTTGCAACCATTGCCTCTGCTCCTGGCCCTTGGCACCCAGGAGCAGAGGCTGTCCCCTCCTCACTGCAACCTCCCTGCAGGGAGCTGCAGAGAGCAAGGAGGTCTCCCTCAGCCTCCTCTTCTCCAGCCTCAACACCCCCAGCTCCCTCAGCCCCTCCTCTAGCTCAGGGGCTCCAGGCCCTTCTCCAGCCTGCCTGCCCTGCTCTGCACAGGCTCCAGCCCCTCAGTGGCCTTCCTGCAGGGAGGGCCCAGAGCTGAACACAGCACTCCAGCTGTGGCCTCCCCAGTGCTGAGCACAGGGGGATGATCCCCTCCCTGGCCCTGCTGCCCACCCTGCTTCTGACCCAGCCCAGGATGCCTTTGGCTTTCTTGGCCCCCTGGGCACTGCTGCCTCCTGCTCAGGGACTGCCACCCAACACCCCCAGGTCCCTCTCCCAGCTGCAGCTTTCCAGCCACACATCCCCAGGTCTGGAGCTCCCCATGGGGTTGCTGTGAGCCAGATGCAGGACCTGGTCCTTGGCCTTGTTGAACTTCCTCCAGTGAGCCTTGGCCCATGGCTCTCACCTGTCCTGGTCCTGCTGTGAAGCCTCCCTAGCCTCTAGCAGCTGGACACAGCCACCCAGCCTGGTGCCATCTGCAGACTCACTGAGGGAGCCTCCCAGTCAGTGACTGCCAACCACACCCCCAGCTTTCCATACTCTTATGCACACTGAATTGCCACAGGAAAGCAGCAGCTTTCCAAGCAGTTCATCACTCCACAATCTTGAACATTCATCCAAATGGAAAGAGATACAAATCTGCCTCCTCTTGCTCAATATCCAAACTCAAAAAGCCTTTCAAACAGGAACTTGCAAAGACTCACTCATAAAGACATTCTGTCTGCAATCTTTGTTCTACAGAGCTCCTTCAACTGTCTCCTGGAGGAAGCACACTATGGATCCTCTCAGGAGTGCTGAGAGGTTCCCAAGTGCAGGCTGCTGGTGTCTAGCTCTCTGAGAATGTCTCCTGGACAGAAAGAGTTCAGAGATAGCAAGAACAGCAAAGCAGAGCAAATAGCTGCAGACAGATGTGCCTGGCTGGAGATGCAGCTATGAGATGGGGGAGGGGACACACATGGAAACTCTGAAGAGGAAACTATTCCAATATTAAGAGAGGCAACTCAGCCTTTTTGTTATCCACACTCAAGTTCAGCCCTTCCCCCAGCCCCAGGAGCCCCTCTCCGTTCTGAAAGCCCTCACCAAACCATGGCACTTCTTTCAGCCTTTGAAAGATGTATCTGAACCTCCTGTGGGTTACGTTTCCCCTAGGTAAAGCTGAGGTGGTTCACATTCCTTCTGTTGCAGAAGCATCACTAATTTTTACACAGAGTTCAGGTATTCCATCAGAAACTACAAAGGTGGCAAGAGCCTGGAATGGATTGTCCAGAGAGGCTGTGGATGGCCTCTCCCTGGAGACAGGCTCAAGGCCAGGTTGGATGGGGCTAGTTGAGAGGCATCCCTGCCCCTGGCAGGAAGGCTGGAGCAGATCATCTCTGAAGTCTCTGCCAGCCTAAGCTGCTCTGTGAAACTTCAGAAACGCCACCCTGGTGCTACCAGCAGCCAGCAGCCTTAGGCTGGGCAGTCAGACCACTTGCAACTCCATTCAAACTCCAGCCAGCAGATACAATGTAAAAGGCAAGAGAACCAAGAGGCAGCAGCAGCCTTCTGGCTGCTTTGGCTTCAGCACACCGACCTCAGAGCTACTCTTTCCACCCCTGCAACTCCACGGCTACCCAACGGCAATAAAGGATCTTGAAGGTCTCTTCCAACCTGGTTTATTCTGTTCTATTCTAAACCTGCTCTGCTTCCCCCACCCCGGGGGGAAACCTTCTACCTGCCCCAGGCTGAGGCACCACCACCACACAGACAGCTCTCCGCCCCCCCACAGCAAAGATCCATCGGCAAACCCTCCCTCAGGCTCCGCAGCTCCTCCTGCCCCACGCCTTCCCCTGCTCTTCAGCTGGAATGACCAACACCACCAAGAAAATTCTACCATGAGGGTGCAAAAAGGCTGCTAAAATGGTAACTATGGCAATCTACATAGCCTTCAGCACAGCCTGCTCTCCACAACGACCACAGCTTTCCAGTCATGCAGCTATTTGGAAGCAGGACAACATCCAGCTGCAGCAAACAATGCAGTTAGCCCTGCCCCACAACTTCAACCTGCCTCTGTAAGTCAAACCCTTCCAAAGGCACCCTCCTTCAAACGGGGAGGGGGAGGAAAAGGAGCTGGGAGAGCTCAGGGAGCAAAGGAAATCCAGTAGCCCCCTCCAAAAAATAAACCACCTTCAAAGAATCCAGTTGACACAAGTGGGAGGAAGCACTGACAGCTCTTTTCTGACACATACAGCAACAACAGGAACACATTTCAGAGATTTCCTGCACTCCAAGAGGAAGAAAACAACAACTGAAAAGTCATTGATGGGTTTTTTTCCCCCACCAGTTAAGCTCACAGCCACTACTGCCAATGGAGCCAAGGGGCTTTCAAGGTTCCCAGAGCTCCAGCTGAGGACCAACACAGAAGAGCTGAAATACCTCCCCAGATTAAGTCATTTCCTAACTAGTCAAGGAGGAAATAGAGCAACTCCTTGCAGGCAGTACAGAGAGCTTACAGACACCAGATCCTTGGAGTGGTACAGCACAAGGCTTTGGTACCAAGAGAAGTCATTCAAGAGCACAAAACATGCACAGAAATATTTTAACAGGCAATGCAACCGATGCTTCTCAATTTCACCCTTCAAGACACAAAGTCACATCATCAAAGCAAGCACCAAGCACCCAATGCCTAGCAATCCCCCTATAAACCAGGGATTTCCACCCCAAGCACAGAGAGCACTACACCCATGCAACAGGCCTCCTGAACACCTGTCAAGAGACAATACAATCTGTCTCAGAATTAGTTCAGCAAGCAGCAGTGCCAATGAAGGGAAACAATGGCTCTCCAGCTGCAAGCTACAGGTCAGGATTCCTACCACGACACGGAGAGAGAGCAACCCTGCGAGCCCCCGGCAGGGTGAAACCTGCACACGCACCCGTCGGAGCTGTCACCAAATTGCATGCAAAACTCCTCTCAGCTCCAGTGAGGTCAGCGACTCGGATGAGACCTTTACCTTCATTTTCCATCGAAATTGTACTTGAGTCGATAGTTACAAAACTCTTTAGCAACAGCAGCGCCGGAGCGGGAGCTGAAAGGTGAAGAGAGAGATGCCCCAAGATGCCAGGCAATCACACTGCTCCCTTTGCCCCCACCTGCAGCAACATCTGCAAGAGAAACCAACGCTAAAGGTGGAAACAAAATGACGGTGACAAAAATAGAACGCGACGGGCGGACCCTGCAGGTCGCCACCGCCTCTCCCCTCAGGGCAGCGCGGCGCTGGCACACGCACAGAGGCAGCCCGCAGAGGACCCAGATCAGTGGCCCAGCAGCTCCGGCAGCGGAGAGCAGGCAGCAGCGCCGCCGCCTCGCCTCGCCACCAGCGCCCCGAGCAGCCGCGACCCGCCCGGGGAGGGGCCGCGCACCGGCCGAACGTAACGCCTCACCCCGGCTCCAGCCCCCGCCCGCACCCCGCGGACCGCGGCGGGGGCGCGACGAGGAAAGCGGAGGGTCGCGGAGGGTCGCGGAGGGTCCCGGAGCGCGGCGGCCCCCGCCCCGCGGCGGCTGCCTCGGCCGCCGCAGCCCCCGCCGCGGCCCTCCCGCTCACCCCGAGGCGCAGCCGCCGCGGGGAGCCGGGGATGGCGGCGCCGTGCTGAGACGCCAGCCGCGGCCCCTCACCGCCGCTCGTCGCCGTCGCCTGGCCGCGCTCCCACGGCCGTGGTCGGGGCTGCGGCGGCACGGCCGCGTTCCCGCTCCGCTCACTTCCGCGGGCGGCAGCGGACGGGGCGGGGCGGCGCGGCGGAAGGGAAGGGCAGGGCGGCTCGGCTCGGCTCGGCTCGGCTCGGCTCGGCTCGGCTCGGCTCGGCTCGGCTCGGCTCGGCTCGGCTCGGCTCGGCTCGGCTCGGCTCGGCTCGGCTCGGCTCGGCTCGGCTCGGCTCGGCTCGGCTCGGCTCGGCCTGCTTGTACCGGCGCCCTGCGACCCCAGAGCCCGAGCGGGAGGGGATGCTGGACCCTGGGTGCCCCAGCCCGGAGCTGGGGACATGAGGCTCAGCCACAGGGAGCCCCGGTACAGCGGGGCGAGCCTTGAAAATAGGCCCCGGCCGCTGCCTGGGGGAGCTCTAGGGACGACCCCGGCTGCCGACCTCCGGTGATCTCCTCCGGTGGCCACCTCCGCGGCAGGGTCTCCTCATCCCGCGGCTTGGGCAGAGACAACAGGGAGCTGCGGGCGGCGCTCCGGGAACGGGGAGCAGCGCCTGGGCTCTGCTGCGGGGGCGCTCCGCCAACAGCCGAGCGCGGCCCGGGCCCGGCAACGGCCGGCGGCTGCAGAGCGCTGCCCGCAGAGAGCGCTGCCCGCAGAGAGCGCTGCCCGCAGAGAGCGCTGCCCGCAGGGAGCGCTGCCCGCAGGGAGCGCTGCCCGCAGAGCGCTGCCCGCAGAGAGCGCTGCCCGCAGAGCCCTGCCCGCAGGGAGCGCTGCCCGCAGAGCGCTGCCCGCAGAGCGCTGCCCGCAGAGAGCGCTGCCCGCAGAGCCCTGCCCGCAGGGAGCGCTGCCCGCAGAGCGCTGCCCGCAGAGAGCGCTGCCCGCAGAGCCCTGCCCGCAGAGAGCGCTGCCCGCAGGGAGCGCTGCCCGCAGAGCCCTGCCCGCCGTGCCCCGGTGCAGGACAGGGGCGCAGCTGGGCGCCGCAGAGGGCAGCGGCTGTGCATTGAGCTGCAGACATTTACCAGGGCGCTTCAAATGCTACCAAAAATCAAATAAACTAAAATAACCTCCAGTTGTGTGGTATCCTGGACTCCCATGAGGGCAGAGATCCATCCAAAGGGACCTTGACAGGCTCTAAGGTCCCCCTGGAGCCTTCTCCTCTCCAAGCTGAACACCCCCAGCTCCCTCAGCCTGTGCTCACAGCAGAGCTGCTTCAGCCCCTGGACCATCTTGGTGGCCTCCTCTGGGCTTGTTCCAACAAATCTATGAACCTCCTACAGTGGGGACACCAGGACTGGAGGAGTATTGGAGGTCAGAGTCTCACAAAAGCAGAGTAAAGGGGGAAAATCACCTCTCTTGAGCTACTGGCCACACTCCCCCTGATGCTGCCTTCCGGACTGCATGAGGGCACTGCCGGCTCAAGGGGAGCTTCTCAACGTTCAACACCCCCAAGTCCTTCTCTTTGGGGCGGCTCTCAGTCCACTCTGCACCCAGTTTATGTTTGTGCCTGGGACTGGCCTGACCTTAGAGCTGCCTGCCAGTACCTGAAGGGATCCTGCAGGAAGGCTGCAGAGGGACTTTTTGCAAGAGTGCCCACCCATGGGACAAGGAGAAATGGATTGAAATTGAAGGAGAATAGGTTTTGATTGGATCTTATTAAGGAACTCTTCACTACAAGGGTGGCAAGACTCTGGAATGGGTTGTCCAGAAGGGTTGTGGATGGAACCTCCCTGGAGATGTTCAAGGCCAGGCTGGATGGGGCCTTGAGTAACCTGGGCTGGTTGAGAGATGTCCCTGCCCGTGGCAGGAGGGTTGGAGTATTTAGAATTTAGAATAAACCAAACCAGGTTGGAAGAGACCTTCAAGATCATCGTGTCCAACCCATCAACCAATCCAACCCACCCAAACAGCTAACCCATGGCACCAAGCACCCCATCAAGTCTCCTCCTGAACACCTCCAGGGATGGTGACTCCACCACCTCCCCAGGCAACCCATTCCAATGGGCAATCACTCTCTCTGTGTAGAACTTCTTCCTAACATCCAACCTAAAACTCCCCTGGTGCAATCTAAGACTGTGTCCTCTTGTTCTGGTGCTGGGTGCCTGGGAGAAGAGACCAACCTCTGCCTGGCTACAACCTCCCTTCAGGGAGTTGGAGAGAGTGATAAGGTCACCCCTGAGTCTCCTCTTCTCCAGGCTAAGCAACCCCAGCTCCCTCAGCCTCTCCTCCCAGGGCTGTGCTCCAGACCCCTCCCCAGCTTTGTTACCCTTCTCTGGACACCTTCCAGCAAGTCAACCTCCTTCCTAAACTGAGGAGCCCAGAACAGGACACAGGACTCAAGGTGTGGCCTAACCAGTGCAGTGTACAGGGGCAGAATTACCTCCCTGCTCCTGCTGACCACACTCTTCCTGATGCAGGCCAGGATGCCCTTGGCCTTCTTGCCCCCCTGGGCACACTGCTGGCTCATGTTCAGCTGCTGTCAACCAGCACCCCCAGGTCCCTCTCTGCCTGGCTGCTCTCAGCCACTCTGACCCCAGCCTGCAGGTCTGCCTGGGGTTGTTGTGGCCAATGTGCAGAACCCAGCACTTGGAAGGCCTCTTTCAGCCTAAGCTGTTCTACGATTCTTCATCAAACCTGGGTTTAGCTACCAGAAATGTAGCCACCAGCCCTTACCACTGGTTAAGTACTGTGAAGAAAAAAAAACCCAAAACTTTACCAATTCCACTCTTTACCCAGCACCAAAGGGGGCCTGGTTAGAAACTACAGTTCCTCTGCTGTGGGAGATTTTAAAGAGAAGTAGCTTCCCCTGAGATCGTGCAGTTTCTATCCAGGTGTGATACCCAGCAAGCAGAAAATGCCTTTTGCCTTCCAAGGACAAAACCTAATGGAGAGATGCTAATTGGAGGCTATACAGGTTTCCAAGGAAGAGTGACAACGTGGAGAAGTGCAGCTGCATTGACAGCTGATGATTAACAACCTGTCACCTTGCCTTGGTTTTTCTCTCAGCAGCAGAAGGAATCCAAATCAGTCTCTGTCAGTTTGTTTAGCAGAACAAAATGTTAAACACTTTAATTTGCCAACACATAATAGCATGCCTCTTGAACCCCTCAGCTGAACAAGGGGAGTTTAGAGATCTCTCTGCCTTTTCTTGAAGCTCTTGGAGACGAAGATGAGTGCTAAAATAACAGGAATTTGCCTCAGTGTTGAGAGGTGAAGAGAAGTTCCAAGTGGTGATTGAAAATGTGGGCTTCAGCTATTGACATGTGGGGAAATAAGATACCAAGCAGGTTAATTGTGTGAGAATGCCCAATGCATCATTTCTGACCTGCCCCGTGGAGCTGCCACACCACCTGAATGCCATCTCCATGGCTGCTCCAGGAAGGATCCCACCACCAGCAGGTAGCACTCTCATTGGAGCCATGGCTCTTCTCCAAGACACTGCTGTTAACTTGTCTGCAAAGGCAAAGAACTGTGGGGATCTACTTGTGATGCTAGCTCTGGGATGCTAGGCTGCATCTGGAGTATTGTGTCCAGCTCTGGGCCCCTCAGCTCAAGAAGAACCTCAGGGAACTGATTGAATGAGTGCAGCACAGAGGCACAGAGCTGCTGCAGGCAGTGGAAGATCTTCCTGTGAGGAGAGACTGAGGCAGCTGAGGGCTCTTAGGCTTGGAGAGGAGGAGCCTGAGGGTGACCTCCTTGCTGTTGCTCAAGATGTGCAGAGGGAGTGCCCAGAGGCTGGAGCCAGGCTCTGCTGGGTGCTGCCCAGTGCCAGCCCAAGGGGCAGTGGTGGAAGCTGAGGCAGAGGAAGTGCCATGGAAACAGGAGGGAGAATTCTGTCACTGTGAGGGTGACAGAGCCCTGGAGCAGGCTGCCCAGGGGGTTGTGGAGTCTCCCTCTCTGGAGATATTCAAACCCTGCCTGGCTGTGTTCCTGTGTGACCTGTTCTAGATGTCCCTGCTCTGGCAGGGGGCTTGGACTGGATGAGTTCTTGAGGTCCCTTCCAACCCCTAACGTTCTGTGAGCCTGTGATTCTATGATGCCCCAATGTGAACACAGAACTGGCGCAGAAAAGGTGCAGTCACTTTGTTACAGGCAGCTCTTGCTCTCAGTAGCAGATGTTAATGCTAAATGTGAAAAACCCAGATGTCTTCATGAATGACAACCCCAAAGCCTACAGACCCTGATACTGTTTTGCATCCACAGCATATTTGGACTTCATTACAAAAACCTGCAGGGACAGGACCAGGAGCAATGGCTTCAAAGTAGAGCAGAGCAGATTGAGATTGGATGTGAGGAACAAGTTCTGCACCAGGAGGGTGGTGGAACACTGGCACAGGTTGCCCAAGGAGGTGGTTGAGGCTCCATGCCTGGAGATATTGAAGGTGAGGCTGGACAGGGCTCTGGGCAACCTGATCTAGCTGGGGATGTCCCTGCTGCGTGCAGAGGGGTTGGACTGGATGAGCTTTGGAGGCCCCTTCCAACCCAGCCCATTCTGTGATTCTATGATCTATGATACAGAACTCTGGTAAAGTCACTTTTCAGACCATAGCATCATTTGAAACACTGGTTGCTCCAGAATGAGCTTCCAGATGCTTCCAAAGGACCCTTCTAAAGATTGCTATGTTTATGTCCTGCCAGTGATGAGTAATGCTAATGACATCTACTGCGAGTTGTTATTTTCTGACTTTGTTATGTTTTGGCTTTGAAGTTCATCTAGTCCAACTCCCCTGCAGCGAGCAGGGACATCTTGAACTGGATCAGGTTTCCCAGAGCCCCATCCAGCCTGATTCTGAATGTCTTCTGGGCCCCTCAGTTTAAGAAGGACATTGAGAGACTTGAACATGTCCAGAGAAGGGCAACGAGGCTGGGGAGGGGTCTGGAGCACAGCCCTGTGAGGAGAGGCTGAGGGAGCTGGGGTTGCTTAGCCTGGAGAAGAGGAGGCTCAGGGGAGACCTCATTGCCCTCTACAATTCCCTGCAGAGAGGCTGTAGCCAGGTGGGGGTTGGTCTCTTCTCCCAGGCACCCAGCATCAGAACAAGAGGACACAGTCTCAAGCTGTGCCAGGGGAGGTTTAGGCTGGAGGTGAGGAGAAAGTTCTTCCCAGAGAGAGTTGTTAGCCATTGGAATGTGCTGCCTGGGGAGGTGGTGGAGTCCCCATCCCTGGAGGTGTTCAAGAGGGGATTGGATGTGGCCCTTGGTGCCATGGTCTAGTCATGAGGTCTGTGGTGACAGCTTGGACTCAATGATCCTCGAGGTCTCTTCCAACCTTGGCTATGCTGTGCTACTGTGATACTGTGAGACTGTTTTCAGGGGTGAGACCTTTACAACCTCTCAGGACAACCTGCTCCAGCGTTTCACCTGCCCCATTACAAAACGTGAGCCGGGGAAGGGGATTCTACCACTCGACTCTGCACTGGTGAGATCTCTCCCAGAGTACTTTTCCACTTCTGGAAGGAGGACCCAAAGGATCCTTTTTAAGATTGCTTTGTCAGCTATGAGTGATGCCAATGAAATCTGCTGGAAGTTGTCCAAGCTCATTTCTACAGCAGCACTTCAGTTTGGGGCAGAAGAGGCTAATCTGTGATCCCCCTGTCCAAATGGGCCTCTCAGCTGTTTGCTTTGTTTGCTGCAGCTATAAAGCCACTGAGCATAAATTAGCTTTTCTGGAAGGAAAGAGAAATTGCCTTCTGGGAAGATGGACATTCATTGGATTGAATAAAATCATTTCTCTTTCCTCTTGATGTCAGAAACTCATCAGAGCTCTTACAGACTTCTGCAGAGTGCTTGTGTGAGTGGAGGCAGGACAGGCAGGGGTGGTACTGCAGCTTCTCATTTACACCATTTCTATTCTATGTAATCAGGAAAGCCTGCCCTGCCTGTTCCCTCCCCACATCCTTCCCAGCTGTGCTGTCCAGCTGACAGCTGAGAGAAGCAAACACATCCACTCTGAAAGGGATTCAGAGGAAAACCCATGGCAATTCCACCTCAAACTGCAAGGGGTTCATATAGACTGGAATGGAATGGAATGGAATGGAATGGAATGGAATGGAATGGAATGGAATAGAATAGAATAGAATAGAATAGAATAGAATAGAATAGAATAGAATAGAATAGAATAGAATAGAATAGAATTAACCAGGTTGGAAAAGAACTCAGAGATCATCGAGTCCAACCTATCATCCAACACCGCCTAAACAACTAACCCATGGCACCAAGCACCCCATCAAGTCTCCTCCTGAACACCTCCAGGGATGGGGACTCCACCACCTCCCTGGGCAGCACATTCCAATGGGCAATCACTCTCTCTGTGTAGAACTTCCTCCTAACCTCCAGCCTAAACCTCCCCTGGCACAGCTTGAGACTGTGTCCTCTTGTTCTGGTGCTGGCTGCCTGGAAGAAGAGACCAACCCCCACCTGGCTACAACCTCCCTTCAGGGAGTTGGAGAGAGCAAGAAGGTCTCCCCTGAGCCTCCTCTTCTCCAGGCTAAGCAACCCCAGCTCCCTCAGCCTCTCCTCACAGGGCTGTGCTCCAGACCCCTCCCCAGCTTTCTTGCCCTTCTCTGGACACCTTCCAGCAAGTCAACCTCCTTCCTAACCTGAGGAGCCCAGAACTGGACTCAAGGTGTGGCCTAACCAGTGCAGTGTACAGGGGCAGAATTACCTCCCTGCTCCTGCTGGCCACACTCTTCCTGATGCAGGCCAGGATGCCATTGGCCCTGCTGGCTGCCTGGGCACTCTGCAGGCTCATGTTCAGCCTACCATCAACCAGTACGCTCAGGTCCCTCTCTGCCTGGCTGCTCTCAGCCACTCTGACCCCAGCCTGTAGCACTGCCTGGGGTTGCTGTGGCCAATGTGCAGCACCTGGCACTTGGATGTGTTCAATCTCCTGCCCTTGGCCTCTGGCCATCTGTCCAGCCTGGCAAGGTCCCTCTGCAGAGCCTCTCTACCCTCCAGCAGATCAACTCCTGCCCCCAGCTTGGTGTCATCTGCACATTTACTGCTGATGGACTCAATGCCCTCATCCAGATCATCAATAAAGATGTTGAAGATCACAGGGCCCAGCACTGCTCCCTGGGGCACACCACTGGTGCCTGGCTGCCAGCTGGCTGTGGCACCATTCACCACCACTCTCTGGGCTCAGCCCCCAGCCAGTTCCTAACCCAGCTCAGAGTGCTGCTGTCCAAGCCAGGGGCTGACAGCTTGGCCAGGAGTGTTCTGTGGGGGACAGTGTCAAAGGCCTTGCTGAGGTCCAGTATGTGTGTGTGTGTATTCTATATACCCATATCTATATACCTATATAGCTATGTAGATATAAAGTATATCAACTGACAGCTGAGAGCAGCAAACACCTCAACTCTGAGAGGGATGCAGAGGAAACCCCATGGCAATCTCACATAAAATGTAAATGTTTTCAGAAGTCTGTGTATACACAATGTATATATATTTAAAACACTTATTTTATAGACATATATGTACAAACTTGTAAAGATATAGAGCCTGGAAGAAGCAGACCAAACCCTCTCTCCCTGTCCTAAGTTCCGCCTGCTGCGGCTCCTGGAGCTGAAGAGGCTGCCCAGGGGACCACATCTCTTCTCCATCCAAAGCCTCAGCAGCCTTTCTCTACAGACCCAACATCTCCTGCAGCACCTTCCCTCCACAGACTCAAACTGTCTTGGGGGGTGGTGGGGGTAGGGGGGTGAGGGATGTGGTAATATAATTCCTCTTCTCTCTCTCTTCTCTCTCTCTATTTTCTCTCTCCCCCTCTGATCCATCCACTTTATTTGTGTAATCAATAGCCTAGCTGTTGATGTTTTGGCCTGGTTTGTGCCTCTCATTTCACAGCATGGGAATATTCAGTACAGCTGAGGCTCTTGCCCTCTCCAGCCCAAGACACCTGTAGAGGACAGCCCAGAGACACATCCCAGGAGAGAGTGCTCTACAACTGGAATGTGCTGTGAGGAGCCTTAGCTGATGTTGGCAACATGCCTCATGAGGGTTTCTGCTGCAGGGCAAAGGCATCCTTCCTCTGCATGGCTCAAGCACAGCAGGAAGACTGCTGCCTTGCAAAGGTTTGTGTCTTGTCAAAGGATGATTGCAGTGTGTTCAGCAAGAAAGGAGAATACCCTATGGAGTTCAGAAATATTTCCAGTGCATCATCACAGACTGGGCTGGGCTGGAAGGGACCTCCACAGCTCATCCTGTCCAACCCCTCTGCACTCACCAGGGACATCCCCAGCTAGATCAGGTTGCCCACAGCCCTCTCCAGCCTCACCTTCAATATCTCCAGCCATGGAGCCTCAACCAACTCCCTGGGCAACCTGTGCCAGTGTTCCACCACCCTCCTGCTGCAGAACTTGTTCCTCACATCCAATCTCAATCTGCTCTGCTCTAGTTTGAAGCCATTGCCCCTGCTCCTGTCCCTGCAGGCCTTTGCAAAGTGTCCCTCTGTAGCCTTCTTGTAGCCCCCTTCAGGTCCTGGCAGGCTGCTCTTAGGTCTCCCTGGAGCCTTCTCTTCTTCAGGCTGAATACCCCCCGCTCCCTCAGCCTGTCCTCATAGCAGAGCTGCTCCAACCCCCTGATCCAACCCTTCTGATGACCTTCTCCATTAGAATAGAATAGAATAGAATAGAATAGAATAGAATAGAATAGAATAGAATAGAATAGAATAGAATAGAATAGAATGGAATAGAATAGAATAGACCAGACCAGGTTGGAAGAGACCTTCAAGATCATTGCATCCAACCTATCACCCAACACCATCTAATCAACTAATTAGGTCCATGCCCTCCCTGTATTGAGAGCTCCATAGCTGAATACAGCATTGCAAAGCAGAGGGGCAGGATCCTCTCTCTGGCCATGCAGCCCAGGATGTCACTGGACTTCTGTGCTGCAGGCTCACACTGTCAGTCCTGGTGGAGAGCAAAGACATACCAACAATGCAGCTATGAACAGCTCAAAAGCCCAGAGGCAGGGAAGAACTTTAGTTTCACCTGATTCAAGACCAAAGAGCCAAGAATTTCAGGACTGCTGCATCCATGAGAGCCAGGTAAGGTTGCCAAGTCTCTCTGCACTTGGAAATCCTTCCTCAAGCCTACCAGCGGGGGTAAAGCAGCTCAGTAAGGAGCTGGCACTTACCAAACAGATGTTTATGTAGTTAGAAGACTTCAGCTCCTGGCAAGAGTGAGATCATTTGTTTGATGAAACACTGAAGCTGTGTGTGGTAAGCTGGGTGACTTTACTCAGACTCTGAGCCAAAAGCTTTATCAAGTGAAAGTGTGTGGTGGCTTTTCAGCCTGGGAGCTACACATCAGAAGCCTTTGGTTTACAAGAGAGTTCCCCTGGCCTTTTTGTTTCCAATAACCTGGAAGGCAAGTGAAGGCAGGCATTCAGAGGACTTTTTTCCTCCCTTATGTCAAAAAAAAGTGGTCCCAGGTCACATTTCTAAAGCTGGTAGAGGTTATTGATAAAGGCTATTAATGGAACAAGTTCCTCTTGAAGCTGGCACAAGAAGCCTGCAGGTATCACAGTCTCACAGCATAGCCAAGGTTGGAAGAGACCTCAAAGATCATCAAGTCCAACCTGGCACCACAGACCTCATGACTAGACCATGGCACCAAGTGCCACATCCAATCCCCTCTTGAACACCTCCAGGGATGGGGACTCCACCACCTCCCTGGGCAGCACATCCCCAGGGCCAATTCCTCTTTCTGGGAAGAGCTTTCTCTTCACCTCCAGCTTAAACCTCCCCTGGCACAGCTTGAGACTGTGTCCTCTTGTTCTGGTGCTGGTTGCTAAAGAGAAGAGACCAACCCCCACCTGGCTACAACCTCCCTTCAGGTAGTTGGAGAGAGCAAGAAGGTCTCCCCTGAGCCTCCTCTTCTCCAGGCTAAGCAACCCCAGCTCCCTCAGCCTCTCCTCCCAGGGCTGTGCTCCAGACCCCTCCCCAGCTTTCTTGCCCTTCTCTGGGCACCTTTCAGCATCTCAACATCTTTCCTAACCTGAGGGGCCCAGAACTGGACACAGGACTCAAGGTGTGGCCTAACCAATGCAGAGTGCAGGGGCAGAATGACCTCCCTGCTGCTGCTGGCCACACTGTTCCTGATGCAGGCCAGGATGCCCTTGGCCTTCTTGGCCCCCTGGGCACACTGCTGGCTCCTGTTCAGGCAGCTGTCAATCAGCACCCTCAGGTCCCTCTCTGCCTGGCTGCTCTCAGCCACTCTGACCCCAGCCTGCAGCTCTGCATGGGGTTGCTGTGGCCAAAGTGCAGCCCCTGGCACTTGGACTTGTTGAATGCCATCCTGTTGGCCTCTGCCCATCTGTCCAGTCAGTCGAGGTCCCTCTGCAGAGCCCTTCAGCCCTCTCACTGACCAACATCTGCTCCCAGCTTGGTGTTATCTGCAAACTTGCTGAAAGCAAGCCCCAAGTGCTGCACAGAGAGACTAAAGCTGTGCTCAGAGGCATTCTTAATGACATCCAACAGGAAGGCTGCAAGGAGAGGAGCAAAGACTGCTCATAGGTTATGTAACACATAGAAACATAGTAAAATACTTGTAGTAAAAGTACCCAAACTTAACAGGGCTGTTCTGCCCTTGGCTCCCTACCCAGCTACAAAGTGAAGGTGGAAGCAGGTGTCCCCATGCTGCTGGGGAACATCAAACTCTAGCACAAGGAGGTTAAAACCCAAACAGCTGCTGCACGGAAGTACAAAAGGCTCCTTGTCTGCCTTGGGAAAAGAGGTGGTAGAAGGTTTTCCAGCAGCATCTCTTCATATGAAGGAAGCTGTGTTGGTTCATCCTGGAGAATCACAGAATCAGCCAGGCTGGAAGAGGCTTCCAAGATCATCAACTGCAACCAATCACCCAACCTTAACTAATCGACCAGTCCATGGCACCAAGTGCCTCATCCAGTCTCTTCTTAAACACTTCCAGGGACATCCACCCTACCACCTCCCTGGGAAGCACATCCAGTGGCCAATCTCTCTTGCTGGGAAGAATTTCTTCCTCACATCCAGCCTAAACCTCCCCTGGCACAGCTTGAGACTGTGTCCTCTTGTTCTGGTGCTGCTTGCCTGGGAGAAGAGACCAACCCCCACCTGGCTACAACCTCCCTTCAGGGAGTTGGAGAGAGCAAGAAGGTCTCCCCTGAGCCTCCTCTTCTGCAGGCTAAGCAACCCCAGCTCCCTCAGCCTCTCCTCCCAGGGCTGTGCTCCAGACCCCTCCCCAGCTTTGTTGCCCTGGGGAGACCTCCTAACCATGTGCAAGTGGCCAGAACAATCCTCACAATCAATACAGACTGGGGAGATGATGTTAGAAAGTAGCCCTGAGGAAAAGGACTTGGGGGTGCTGGTGGGGGAGAAGCTGGGCAGGAGCAGTCAGTGTGAGACTGCAGCACAGGAGGCCAAGGGCAACCTGGGCTGCAGCCAAAGCAACACTGCCAGAGATCCAGAGAGGTGATTCTGACCTTTGGTTCTGCTCTGCTGAGACTTCAGCTGGAGTACTGTGTACAGCTCTGGAGCCCTCAACACAGGAAGGACCTGGACCTGATGGAGAGGATCAGGAGGAGGTCACAGAAATGCTCAGGGGGTTGGAACAGCTCTGCTGTGAGGACAGGCTGAGGGAGCTGGGGATGTTCAGCCTGGAGAAGAGAAGGCTCCAGGGAGACCTAAGAGCAGCCTGCCAGGACCTGAAGGGGGCTACAAGAAGGCTGCAGAGGGACACTTTGCAAAGGCCTGCAGGGACAGGAGCAGGGGCAATGGCTTCAAACTAGAGCAGAGCAGATTGAGATTGGATGTGAGGAACAAGTTCTGCAGCAGGAGGCTGCTGGAACACTGGCACAGGTTGCCCAGGGAGTTGGTTGAGGCTCCATGGCTGGAGATATTGAAGGTGAGGCTGGAGAGGGCTGTGGGCAACCTGATCTAGCTGGGGATGTCCCTGGTGAGTGCAGAGGGGTTGGACTGGATGAGCTGTGGAGGTCCCTTCCAGCCCAGACCCTTTTGTGACTCTATGATTCTATCAGGTACAAGAGTGGCTATCTTGAGGAGGGAGACTCACTGTGTGCAGAGTGCCATGGCAAAGAGAAGGGTGATGGGGACAGGCTGCTACTGGGGAGATTTGAGCTGGATGGCAGAACATTTCTGTTCACCACTGGAGCTGTTAACCATTGGAACAAACTCCCAAGGGAGGAGGTGGATTCCCCTACATGAGACAGGTTCAAGGCCCAGCTTAGAGGGTCCTGGGCCAGCTCATTTCTACTCTAATCTTACTCTGAAAGGTTGGACTGGGTGATCCTTGGGGTCCCTTCCAACCTGGTATTCTAGGGATCCATGAATCATCTTCAGCCTTGCTTTTACATTAAACAGTAGATGACAAACTCACGTTCATGCAGCACCAAGCATTGGGTACAGCCCCAGCTGAAGCTGGCAAGAGTGCCTATGAGAGTGCCAAACCCTACTGCTGTATCAGAAGAACTGGGAGGGTTTATGCCACCAGCCACTCACAGCAGGAGGGTTAAAAGGGCACTGAGTTGTCCCTGGCTCTCCCTTCCAGTAAATCAGGGGCTGGCATCAGCTGGATTCTGTCCATCTGCAACAAGCCAGGAAGCACCAGAGGGGAAAGGCTTGAAACGTGCACCCATGGGCCCTCCTCCCCACCATCTGCCTGTTGGGATGCTCTGTACCAATTCAGCATGCCAGCTGCCTAGTCAGCAGGGAGAAAGAACTTTCTTGTTCAGTGACAATATTAGGCAGCTCCCATGCCACCTTTAAAGGCCTCCAACGGAATCCAGGTCTATTGAGAGCTCCAGCTCCTGGCTTGGACCACTACACTCTGTACTGGGTTAGGAAGTGGCTGGAGGCTGAGCCCAGAGAGTGGTGGTGAATGGTGCCACAGCCAGCTGGCAGCCAGGCACCAGTGGTGTGCCCCAGGGATCAGTGCTGGACCTCATCCTCTTTAACATCTTCATTGATGATCTGGATGAAGGGGTAGAGTCAGTCATCAGCAAGTTTGCAGATGACACCAAGCTGGGAGCAGATGTTGGTCAGTGAGAGGACAGAAGGGCTCTGCAGAGGGATCTCAACCAACTGGACAGATGGGCAGAGGCCAACAGGATGGCATTCAACAAGTCCAAGTGCCAGGGGCTGCACTTTGGCCACAGCAACCCCATGCAGTGCTACAGGCTGGGGTCAGAGTGGCTGAGAGCTGCCAAACAGAGAGGGTCCTGGGGGTGCTGATTGACAGCTGCCTGAACAGGAGCCAGCAGTGTGCCCAGGGGGCCAAGAAGGCCAATGGCATCCTGGCCTGCATCAGGAACAGTGTGGCCAGCAGGAGCAGGGAAGTCATTGTGCCCCTGTACACTATATTGGTTAGGCCACACCTTGAGTCCTGTGTCCAGTTCTGGGCTCCTCAGTTTAAGAAGGACATTGAGAGACTTGAAGGTGTCCAGAGAAGGGCAACAAGGCTGGGGAGAGGCCTTGAGCACAGCCCTGTGAGGAGAGGCTGAGGGAGCTGGGGTTGCTTAGCCTGGAGAAGAGGAGGCTCAGGGGTGACCTCATTGCCCTCTCCAACTCCCTGAAGGGAGGTTGTAGCCAGGTGGGGGTTGGTCTCTTCTTCCAGGCAATCAGCACCAGAACAAGAGGACACAGTCTCAAGCTGTGCCAGGGGAGGTTTAGGCTGGAGGTGAGAAGGAAGTTCTTCAGCGAGCGAGTTGTTGGCCATTGGGATGTGCTGCCCAGGGAGGTGGTGGAGTCCCCATCCCTGGAGGTGTTCAAGAGGGGATTGGATGTGGCACTTGGTGCCATGGTCTAGTCATGAGGTCTGTGTTGATAGGTTGGACTCGATGATGCTCGAGGTCCTTTCCAACCTAAGTTATACTGTGAGACTGTGAGACTGAGATGATCTCTTCTGACCACCCAGCCCCATTTATAGACTACAGGAACTGGCAGGGAGAGGTCAGCCAGGGGCTTGTCCAGCCTAGAGTCAGTCATAACCCTACAGATTCAACACAGTACGTGAAAACCACCTGGGCTCTGGTTATGCCTAAGCAAAGGCATAACTCCTGTTGGGATGCCAACCAGGGGGACCTGCACAGGCTGCAGAGGTGGCTGAGGAGAATCTCATGAGGTTCAGGAAGGCAAAGTGCAAGGTCCTGAACCTCAGTCAAGGCAATCCTTGACATCAGTCGAGGCTGGGGGTGATGAGATGGAGAGCAGCCCTGCAGAGAAGGCCTTGGGGGTGCTGGTGGGGAAGAAGCTGGACAGGAGCCAGCAATGGGCACTGGCAGCACAGAAGGCCAAGGGCAGCCTGGGCTGCATCCAAAGCAGTGTGGGCAGAGCTGGAGAGAGAGGATCCTGCCCCTCTGCTCTGCTCTGGGGAATCCTCACCTGCAGGGCTGGGGCCAGCTCTGGGGCCCCAACACAAGAAGGACCTGGACCTGATACACTGGATCCAAGGGAGGACACAGAGAGGATCATAGGGCTGGAGAACCTCTGCTATGGGGACAGGCTGGGAGAGTTGGGGTTTCCATCCTGGAGAAGGGAAGGCTCCAGGGAGACCTTAGAGCTGCATTTCAGTATCTGCAGGGGACCTACAGGAAGGCTGGGGAGGGACTCTTTAGAAGGGGTTGTGGTGGCAGGATGAGAGGCAGTGTTTTGAAACTGGAATAGGGCAGAGTTAGGTTGCACACCAGGAGAAAGTTCTGCACAGTGAGGGTGGGGAGACACTGGAACAGGTTGCCCAGAGAGGTGGTGGAGTCCCCATCCCTGGACACATTCAAGATGAGACTTGATGTGTCCCTGGGCAGCAGGAGCAGGGAGGTCATTCTGCCCTGTGCTCTGCACTGGTTAGGCCACACCTTGAGTCCTGTGTCCAGTTCTGGGCCCCTCAGGTTAGGAAAGATGTTGAGCTGCTGGAAGGTGTCCAGAGAAGGGCAACAAAGCTGGGGAGGGGTCTGGAGCACAGCCCTGTGAGGAGAGGCTGAGGGAGCTGGGGTTGCTTAGCCTGGAGAAGAGGAGGCTCAGGGGAGACCTTCTTGCTCTCTCCAACTCCCTGAAGGGAGGTTGTAGCCAGGTGGGGGTTGGGCTCTTCTCCCAGGCAAGCAACATCAGAACAAGAGGACACAGTTCCAAGCTGTGCCAGAGGAGGTTCAGGCTGGATGTTAGGAAGTTCTTCCCAGCAAGAGAGATTGCCCATTGGGATGTGCTGCCCAGGGAGGTGGTGGAGTCCCCATCACTGGGAGGTGTTTAGGAAGAGCCTGGATGAGGCACTTGGTGCCATGGTTTAGTTGATCAGATGGTGCTGGGTGATTGGTTGGACTTGATGATCTCTGAGGTCTTTTCCAATCTGGTTAAATCTGTGTTCTGGGCAGCCTGATCCAGCTGGAGGTGTCCCTGCTGCCTGCAGGGGGTTGGACAAGATGACCTTGGAGGGTCCCTTCCAAGCCAATGCAATGTGTGATACATTTAAGGCCATGAGATGATAATATTACCATATTATGAGATACATTATGATATTACTGCTAAGAGATCATATTTTACCTCATGTCACATTAAAGACAGTTAACATTTCACATTTCCATGATTCCTGTCTCATCTGTGACTGAGTTAGTCATGCATCCATGTCTCCATCTATCAGTAAGTTCAGTCTAACCATATCTCTCTCCAGCCACATATCTATGGTTTCTATGCTGAGTTAAACATTTCTGACTCATCTCTCCATCTGTGGGCAATCTTCCATCCAGGGGGAAAAAACAGCTCTGACTGGAAGGCTGTGACACTGTAGGGACAGCATGGATGGAGCAGAAGTTACTGGTAGGCTGAACATGAGCCTGCAGTGTGCCCAGGCAGCCAAGAGGGCCAATGGCATCCTGGCCTGCATCAGGAAGAGTGTGGCCAGCAGGAGCAGGGAGGTCATTCTGCCCTGTGCTCAGCACTGCTCAGGCCACACCTTGAGTCCTGTGTCCAGTTCTGGGCCCCTCAGGTTAGGAAAGAGGTTGAGATGCTGGAAGGTGTCCAGAGAAGGGCAACAAAGCTGGGGAGGGGTCTGGAGCACAGCCCTGTGAGGAGAGGCTGAGGGAGCTGGGGTTGCTTAGCCTGGAGAAGAAGAGGCTCAGGGGTGACCTTAGTGCTCTCTACAGCTCCCTGAAGGGAGGTTGTAGCCAGGTGGGGGTTGGTCTCTTCTCCCAGGCAGTGGGGCTTGGCTTTGCCATCTTCTCTCTAGGCTTTCAGGCACAGACATACCTGTGCTCTCATGCACTGCTCCAGCAGCTGTTCCAACAGCCCTGCAAAAGCTGAGCTTAGTCTCTCTCCGACCTTTCCAGGGCACAGTTTGAGTTGCAGCAATCAGCCCACTCCACTCCCCCCCAGCCCTAAGCCAAGCCACAGTCATGAGAGTGGCCTAAGGAAGAGCCTGCCCACACCTGACTGAGATGGTGTCCCAGAGTGCCCCAGTGAAAAGCAGGATTTCAGGAAATGCAATCCAGTCCTATTCCATATGGCAACAAAGCAGGAGTTCTCCAGCAGGCCTACTCACCTCCTGCTCAGACCTCAGGGTGCCTTTCAGCCTGCTCCCAGCTCAGACCCTGCTTGGCAGGGAAGGCAGCTTGGTGCCACTCAGCGCTGTGCTGCCACACACCACTCCCCACATTCACTGAGCAAGCAGTGAATCTCAGACTCACAGCATGTCAGGGGCTGGAAGCTGCACCTCCAAAGCTCATTCAGCCCAACTCCCCTGCCAGAGCAGGGGCACCTAGAGCAGGTCACACAGGAACACATCCAGGGGGAGTTTGAATTGCTCCAGAGAGGGAGACTCCCCAACCCTCCCTGGGCAGCCTGCTCCAGACCTCTGTCACCCTCACAGGGAAAAAGACCCTTCCTCATGTTCACCTGGAACCTCCTATGCCTCAACCTCCACCATTGTGACTGACCTGTGGGCTTGAGAAAGACAAAAATGTTCTCATGGCAAGGAAGAGATCTCCTGTGACAGCCCTGGGAATATCCTGCCTGGTGTCCTCTGGGTGACTGACTTGTTACTGACTGAGCTGCAGCAGGGAAGCAGACACTAGCAGAGAGCAGAGGCTAGGACTCTCTCAGCTATCTTCTCTGGGGTAGGATTTGAGCTGTGGGGTTCAAATACCTGAGAGGTATCAACACTGACTGGAACTTCTCCAACGTCCCATGCACTCATGGGTGCTCTCCCATGAGTGTTTTCCCCTGCCTGATCATAAACAAAATGCTGCTCTGAGAGGCAGCTTCCTCTCCTAACAGTCATATTTCCATTGCATGGAGGTGTTTCATGTCTTTGAGACTCTTCTCTCCCTGAGTTCCACTGTCACCAGGGCAGAGGGAGAGACAGAGCTCATCCTCGTGGCCCTTCTCTGGACACCTTCCAGCACCTCCAGAGCCTTCCTGTAATAGAGGCTACAAGAGAAGTGTGGCCAGCAGGGCCAGAGAGGGGATTCTGCCCCTCTGCTCCACTCTGCTGAGACCACAGCTGGAGCTCTGGGGCCAGTTCTGGAGCCTCTGTGCCAGGAAGGCTCTGGAGGTGCTGGAAGGTGTCCAGAGAAGGGCCACGAGGATGAGCAGAGGGCTGGAGCTGCTCTGCTGTGAGGACAGAGTGAAAGAGTTGGGGTTGTGCAGTCTGGAGAGGAAAAGGCTCTGAGGAGACCTAATTGTGGCCTTCCAGGATCTGCAGGGGGCTCCAAGAAAGCTGGGGAGGGACTTTTGAGGGTGTCAGGGAGGGATAGGACTGGGGGGGATGGAGCAAAACTAGAAGTGGGAAGATTGAGATTGGCTGTGAGGAAGAAGTTGTTCCCTATGAGGGTGGTGAGAGCCTGGCACAGGCTGCCCAGGGAGGTGGTGGAAGCCTCCTGCCTGGAGGTGTTTGCAGCCAGGCTGGAGGTGGCTGTGAGCAACCTGCTGTAGTGTGAGGTGTCCCTGCCCATGGCAGGGGGTTGGGACTGGCTGAGCCTTGAGGTCCCTTCCAATCCTAAGGATTCTGTGATTCTATCAATGATTCTGTGTGTCCATTGTCCAGCCAGCCCTGCAAGCATCTTCTGCTTGTGATTGGTGCCTGTGACTGCACAAGCAGCACTCTGAGCACCAGACAGCGACTGCCTGCACAGAGCCTGCCAATGGCACTGTTACCATGGAGCCAGCAGCCCTTCTGAGCCTCAGCTGAGCACCTGTGCAGATCAGCAGTGGGTGAGGATTGAGAACACAAGAAGGAAAAGCAGCTGGTTTACTGACAGTGTTTATTAAAAGGCACGGAGCCAGGGTCAGGCAAAAGGCCCCAAGGCCTTACCCTGCTGGATGAAAGAATGTGAGCCCCAGAAGGAAAGGCTCAACCTCGGCCCCGTGCAGGGCAGCCTGCTGAGCTCAGTGCACTGCCCGTCTCTGGCCGTGCGTGCGGAGTCAGAGCAGCCAGCCTGGGTGCGGGGTGAGGTCAGCCCTGCCCAGGCCGAGCACAGCCGGGCAGAAGGCAGGGGATGCTCCCCTGAGCGGTGCTGAGGCTGCTGGCCATCGGCAGCCCCCAGCAGCAGGGAAGGCAGCGGTGACCATCACCGCAGCAAACCGGCAAGAGCTGCCTTCCCCCGCCCCCAGCC
Organism: Melanerpes aurifrons; assembly: GCA_011125475.1. Taxonomy (NCBI): domain Eukaryota; kingdom Metazoa; phylum Chordata; class Aves; order Piciformes; family Picidae; genus Melanerpes; species Melanerpes aurifrons. The sequence goes on along the minus strand of WWNC01000015.1, from coordinate 1,214,556 downwards.
CCCGCCAGCTCTGGCCCCGCTCCTTCCCTTCCCGAGGATCTCATGCCAAAGGAATGTGGCTGGCCCTGGGGGCTGGGCTCCGCTTGGGAGGAGCAGCAGATCCCACAGCCTTGGGAGCACAGAGAGGGCTTGAGCTGCGACGGGAGTGCAGGGCTGCGGCTCCTGCTCCAGGCTGCCCCTGAGTGCTCCTCACAGCACTGAATATCCAGCAGGCGCTGGGGGAAGGAACAGGAACTCAGCAGAGCTGGCCCCTTCCACTCAGCCCTCCTCCTCCCCAGGGGACTTCCATTCCCTTGGGAAACTGCAGCACCTCCGGGTGGCAAATCAGCTCCCTGGGGATACTCCAGGTAACAAATCAGCTCCCTGGGGATACTCCAGGTGGCAAATCAGCTCCCTGGGGGTACTCCAGGTGACAAATCAGCTCCCTGGGGGTACTCCAGGTGACAAATCAGCTCCCTGGGGGTACTCCAGGTGACAAATCAGTTCCCTGGGATACTCCAGGTAACAAATCAGCTCCCTGGGGATACTCCAGGTGGCAAATCAGCTCCCTGGGGGTACTCCAGGTGACAAATCAGCTCCCTGGGGGTACTCCAGGTGACAAATCAGTTCCCTGGGATACTCCAGGTAACAAATCAGCTCCCTGGGGATACTCCAGGTGACAAATCAGTTCCTTGGGGATACTTCAGGTAACAAATCAGCTCCCTAGGGATACTCCAGGTAACAAATCAGCTCCCTGGGGATACTCCAGGTGACAAATCAGTTCCTTGGGGATACTTCAGGTAACAAATCAGCTCCCTAGGGATACTCCAGGTAACAAATCGGTTCCCTGGGATACTCCAGGTGACAAATCAGGTTTCCCAGGGATACTCCAGGTAACAAACCAGCTCCCTGGGGATACTCCAGGTAACAAATCAGTTCCCTGGGGATACTCTGGGTTACAAATCAGTTCTCCTGGGGACACTCATGTTACAGTCAAGTCCAGAATTCAACGTTTCAGAAACATTTAAGACCCTGTTAGAGCCCTACTGCCACCAGTTCAGCCTTTTGTTGCACACAGAGAGCTCAGATCCAGCCCAGTCCCTGCTCCTGGTCTCCCAGCAGTGAGCACCTCTCAGCAGGTGAAGCCCCTGCAGCCCAGAGAGCAGCAGAGCATGGAGCTTATGGCCCACAGCAGAGCTGGGAGGGGGAATCTGATTTGTCTCCTGCACATGCCCAGGAATAATTCATATTCTCAAATGTATCTCACTTCATGTCACAAAGCAGGCTCAAGGTGATGAAAAGTAAAAGGAAGCCTAAGAATGGCTTCATCCAGCTGGGATGAAGATGAGCAGTTGAAGATGAGCTGGAATCACACCAAAGCCAGCTGCTGAGAGCAGTTAAGTACAGGTTTTGGCATCCCCAGACAGGTAGTGGCAACTGAAAGCGTCACAGGCTCAGCCCCCAACTGCTTTAAGCATCCACTGATTTCCTCAGCATCAGAGATTGATTCTCAGGGCAAAAGCTCAGTCACAGAGCTCTCCAAAACTGAATCATGGCCACCACACCTAGATACTGACATTCTAACACCAGCTCAACTTCTGACCCTCCCCCCTGAGACAGAGCTTGGTCACCCACAGCATGGCAATGGAAGGCCTTTATTCATTTGATTTTACCTTTCCTTCAGTCCTCTTGTCCTTTGCTGTTGAAGCAAGCTTCCAGACTGCATGGAGAGGAAGCTTTATGAACCAGAAGACAGACTCAGGCAGCAGACTATCCATCATCTAAGCAGCTTCTTTCACTGCTCCTAGAGGCTTCCTCATCTGGAGCTGGAGATCTGAGTGCATGGTGCCTGCCTCTCCGGGCAGCCCAGCAGCCTGGCTGCTGCACAGTCCCTTCCTGCCGAGCAGCTGGTGACAGGCAAGGCAGCCAGGGCAGCCCACAACACCTCACCACTGTGTGAGAGCCACGGGGGCAGCCTGAGCTGGGAGAACTGAGAGGCAGCTCTGCCAAATGCACATTTGAGAGGCTGAGAGCCCTGGGGCTGCTTAGTCTGGAGAGGAGAAGGCTGAGAGCGATCTGATCAATGCCTATCAATAGCTGAGGGCTGGGGGGCAGGAAGGAAGGGACAGGGACAGCCTCTGATCACTGTGCCCTGGGATAGGACAAGGGGCAATGGATGGAAACTGCAGCACAGGAGGTTCCAGCTCAACATGAGGAGGAACTTCTTGACTGTGAGGGTGCCAGAGGCCTGGAGCAGGCTGCCCAGAGAGGTTGTGGAGTCTCCTTCTGTGGAGCCTTTGCAGCCCTGTCTGGATGTGTTCCTGTGTGACCTGTGCTGGATTCTGTGGTCCTGCTCTGGCAGGGGTTGGACTGGAAGCTCTCCAGAGGTCCCTTCCAACCCCTAACACCCTGTGAGCTGTGATCTCTCATGCTCTAACAGCCCTACCCCTGCTTAGGAACATTCTGCCACACAAAAGAAGACATCAGCAGCAAATCAAATCACAGCAAATAGGTCCTGATTCCTCCTGCCCCTGCCACTGCAGGGAGCAAAGCCTAAAGCCTCTGAGGGCTTTCTCAGCTGCAGGGAGGAGGTGAGGAAAGTGCTGCTTCCAGCATACCCGCTCCTCCAGTTGTGTTTCACCAACTGCAGTATCTGGTTTCACTTTCCTTTTGCACAGCCCTCTTCTGTGGCTTTCAGCCAGATTAATGCTTGCTTTCATTCTCCACTTTCTAAACTGGAGCTGCAAGGCACCACTTATAGGGCAGAACAATGTAAGCTCAGATACAGCTTAGCCTGCTGTTGGAGCCTTTGCCTCAAATCCCAGTCACAAGTGGTGTCCACCCCCAGGGATCAGTGCTGGGCCCAAGCCTGTTCAATATCTTTATTGATGATCTGGATGAGGGCATTGAGTCCATCAGCAGTAAATTTGCTGATGACACCAAGCTGGGGGCAGGAGTTGATCTGCTGGAGGGTGAAGAGGCTCTGCAGAGGGACCTTGCCAGGCTGGACAGATGGGCAGAGTCCAAGGGCAGGAGATTGAACACATCCAAGTGCCAGGTTCTGCACATTGGCCACAGCAACCCCAGGCAGTGCTACAGGCTGGGGTCAGAGTGGCTGAGAGCAGCCAGGCAGAGAGGGACCTGGGGGGAGTGGTTGCCCAGGGGACCAAGAAGGCCAAGGGCATCCTGGCCTGCATCAGGAAGAGTGTGGCCAGCAGGAGCAGGGAGGTCATTCTGCCCTGTGCTCAGCACTGCTCAGGCCACGCCTTGAGTCCTGTGTCCAGTTCTGGGCTCCTCAGTTTAGTAAAGATGTTGAGCTGCTGGAAGGTATCCAGAGAAGGGCAACAAAGCTGGGGAGGGGTCTGGAGCACAGCCCTGGGAGGAGAGGCTGAGGGAGCTGGGGTTGCTTAGCCTGGAGAAGAGGAGGCTCAGGGGAGACCTTCTTGCTCTCTCCAACTCCCTGAAGGGAGGTTGTAGCCAGGGGGGGGTTGATCTCTTCTCCCAGGCAGCCAGCACCAGAACAAGAGGACACAGTCTCAAGCTGTGCCAGGGGAGGTTTAGGCTGGAGGTTAGGAAGAAATTCTTCCCAGCAAGAGAGATTGGCCATTGGGATGTGCTGCCCAGGGAGGTGGTGGAGTCCCCATCCCTGGAGGTGTTTAGGAAGAGCCTGCATGAGGCACTTGGAGCCATGTTTTATTTGTCAGGGGGTGTTAGGTATTAGGTGATAGCTTGGACTTGATGATCTCTGAGGTCTTTTCCAACCTGGTCGATTCTATGATTCTTCCTTCAAACTCCTTTCCTGTCAGTGTTTCTCTTTCAGGGAGCCCTTCTCTGCTTTGCACCTTTGAGCAGCAGAAGATGGATAAACATTTGCCTGGCCTTTGTGGGGGGTGGCCAAAGCAGCAAAGCACATTTCCATCACTTCTCATCCTAAAGTTATGCTTTTTAGAGTTGGGGAAGTTTGGTTGGGCTTTTTTTCCCCTCCTTTTTGTTGTTGATCTTTTAAGCAGCAAAGTCCCGGAGAGGAGCTGAGTGCTGAGAGAGGCAACTCAGTTGAGGTGGTTTGAGCCTTAACTGGAGCTTAAGAGCTCAGATGGTAGCAAACTGAGAACTCCTCCCCTGCCCCCCCCCACCCCCTCTTTGTCCCTGGTAAGCAAAAAGGAGAGAAAGAGGTGGGGGGAAAGGGTAGGGGGGGGAAATAAGGAAGTAAATCTACCAAAAAAATAACCTGGAGTGGGTTTGGAAGTCAGGGAAGTGAATCTTTTAACAAGTGAGACACACAGCAGTACCAGGGAGGGGTTACAAGGGTAAGGAATAAGGGTGCATAGGGAAATACACAAGCCCAAGCCTGGCTGGCCTTGCATCAACCTGGATGTGTGGATCTCAGTCCTTTAGAGAAGTGTGGATGCAGCAGGGAGAGGCCAGGCCTGGCCACCAGGCAGAGCCAGGAGCCTGGCTGCAGCTGCTGTCCTCTCCAGCAGGAGAGGCAGAAGAAAGAGCAACTGGCAGCAGTGTTCTCCTGTTTATAGGCTGGCTGGACAGGAAGGGAGAGTGCAAGAGACCACCCAGGGGACCCCTCCTGCTGGGAGGGGGCAACCAAGTCCCTCTGTGTTCACCTGGATCAGGTTTCTCTTGACTCCAGGGGAAGCAGGGCTCTGGCTGGGGGTAACCCAGCACATCAGTCCTCAGCACAACTCCACAGCCACTGGAGGTGAACTCAGAGTCTCTGCTCAGGCTGTGTTATCTTTCTCTCCACAATAAATTAGTCAGAGCTTGGCTGAATGCTACAGACCTTGCCCTGAAGTGATCCAGTGCAGCTGCCAAAGGCTAACCAGCCACAGCTGCATTAATGGGGGAACCTCCTGGCTGTCACAGCGGGGGGAGGAAAAATAACAACCACCACCAACCACCACCAACCACCATCATCAAACCCCAACAACAGCCACCACCCACCCCCACCTCCCAACAACAACCAACAACCACCACCAACCACCACCAACCACCATCATCAAACCCCAACAACAGCCACCACCCACCCCCACCTCCCAACAACAACCAACCAACCACCACCAAAACCACCACCAACCACCATCATCAAAACCCAACCAACAACAGCCACCACCATCATCAAACCCCACCCCCCACCTCCCAACAACAACCAACAACCAACAACCACCAACAACCACCACCAACCACCATCATCAAACCCCAACAACAGCCACCACCCACCCCCACCTCCCAACAACAACCAACAACCACCACCAACCACCACCAACCACCATCATCAAACCCCAACAACAGCCACCACCCACCCCCACCTCCCAACAACAACCAACAACCAACAACCACCAACAACCACCAACAACCACCATCATCAAACCCCAACAACAGCCACCACCCACCCCCACCTCCCAACAACAACCAACAACCAACAACCAACAACCACCACCAACCACCATCATCACCAAACCCCAACAACAGCCACCACCCACCCCCACCTCCCAACAACAACCAACAACCACCACCAACCACCACCAACCACCATCATCAAACCCCAACAACAGCCACCACCCACCCCCACCTCCCAACAACAACCACCAACCACCACCAACCACCACCACCACCACCAAACCCCAACAACCACCACCAACCACTGCCCACCACCCCCCAACAACAACCACCAACCACCACCACCACCAAACCCCACCACCCACCACCCACCCACCACCCACCACCAACCACCACCAACCACCATCATCAAACCCCAACAACAGCCACCACCCACCCCCACCTCCCAACAACAACCAACAACCACCACCAACCACCACCAACCACCATCATCAAACCCCAACAACAGCCACCACCCACCACCCCCACCCAACAACAACCACCAACCACCACCATCATCAAACCCCAACAACAGCCACCACCCACCACCCCCACCCAACAACAACCACCAACCACCATCATCAAACCCCAACAACAGCCACCACCCACCACCCCCACCCAACAACCACCACCAACCACCATCATCAAACCCCAACAACAGCCACCACCCACCACCCCCACCCAACAACAACCACCAACCACCATCATCAAACCCCAACAACAGCCACCACCCACCCCCACCTCCCAACAACAACCAACAACCACCACCAACCACCACCAACCACCATCATCAAACCCCACCAACAGCCACCACCCACCACCCCCACCCAACAACCACCACCATCATCAAACCCCAACAACAGCCACCACCCACCACCCCCACCCAACAACAACCACCAACCACCACCATCATCAAACCCCAACAACAGCCACCACCCACCACCCCCACCCAACAACCACCACCATCATCAAACCCCAACAACAGCCACCACCCACCACCCCCACCCAACAACAACCAACAACCACCACCATCATCAAACCCCAACAACAGCCACCACCCACCACCCCCACCCAACAACCACCACCATCATCAAACCCCAACAACAGCCACCACCACCACCAAACCCCAACAACCACCACCAACCACCGCCCACCACCCCCCAACAACAACCACCCACCACCACCAAACCCCACCACCCACCACCACCCACCACCCAACAACAACCACCAACCACCACCATCATCAAACCCCAACAACAGCCACCACCCACCCCCACCTCCCAACAACAACCAACAACCACCAACAACAACCACCACCATCACCAAACCCCAACAACAGCCACCACCCACCACCACCCAACAACAACCACCACCAACCACCACCATCATCAAACCCCAACAACAGCCACCACCCACCACCCCCACCCAACAACAACCACCAACCACCACCATCACCATCACCAAACCCCAACAACAGCCACCACCCACCATCACCACCACCCAACAACAACCACCATCACCAAACCCCAACAGCCACCGCCCAACAACCATCACCAATCAACAACCACCACCACCAACCACCACCACCAAACCCCAACAACCACTGCCCACCACCCCCCCAACAACAGCCACCACCCACCACCACCACTACCCGACAACAACCACCACCCACCACCTCCCACCACCTCACCCACCACCTACAACCACCACCAAAACCCACCGCCAAACACCACCAAAACCCCACAACAAGCACCACCAACCACCACTACCACCACCCAACAACCACCACCACCCCACAACCACCAACCACCTACAACCACAGCAACCACCTACAACCACAGCAACCACACCGCAACCACCACCACACCAATAATTTCTTTACCTTGTGAGCAGAATTTGGCCACTGGGATGTGCTGCCCAGGGAGGTGGTGGAGTCCCTGTCCCTGGAGGTGTTCAAGAGGGGATTGGAGGTGGCACTTGGAGCCATGGTTTAGCTAGACATTAGATGTTGGGTGACAGGTTGGACTTGATGATCTGTGAGGCCTTTTCCAACCTTCTTGATTCTGTGACTCTATGCATTTGTGGGAAGTGAGCCATGTGGTGGGGCACAGTGACTGCTTGGCAGGATTCATCCCTCCCAGGTCTCATGTCTACCCAAACCCAAAGAAAACTACCCCAGCCATCTTGTGCAGGGTGCAGGCAGGGCTCCAAGGCAGGCTGTGCTGTTTGTTTGCAGCATGAGCTCCCCCCACCCCACTCACACATTCCCTTCCCTTCGGGTCTGGGGGCTCCACACAGGCAGCTATTCTGACACTTCATGCTTGGAAACCTGCCTTCAGCAGATCTCCTTTGTGTTCCTAAAGGACTGCTGTGCTGCTTGCACTGCAGCCCATCTGTCTGCATGCACCAGGCCTGCTCAGCAGGTGATCTGCCAGCTTCACTTCAGTTCCCCTCCGGCACACAGCCCCTGGCCCGCCCTGGCTGGCAGCGTGAGCCCTGCCGAGCCACGAGCACTGTGCTCTCCCACATCTGCAGGCACTGGGGGCCTCTGGCCACCTGAGAGGCAGAGGAGGGGCACTGGCAGTTGCCAAGCACAGCTGTGGCTGTAGAGCCAGGGCAGTGTCAGGGCAGTGTCAGGGAGAGCAGCCAGCTGGCACAGCAGGAGGATTTCAACGGCAGGCACTTTGCACGGCCAGGATCACCGCAGGCAGAAGGGCAAGGGGAGCAAAGCTGAGGGCAGAAGGCATGGACAGGGACTCACCTGTTGGTGCAGGCATCAAGCTCCACTCTGCTGGGGTGGGTGCTGTAAAGACCAGGCCAGGTTTGCTCTGTAATCTCTGACTTAGCTAAGCTGATGCTCCGGTGCTTGGTCCATTCACTGAGCAGTGATGCCAGGCTGGAGGTGCTCCTCTGCCCTTCTCTGAAGTGCAGGAAGCTCTTCCAGAGCAATCAACCACTTCTCAGCAGGGTCATGTCAGGCTGGCCTAAGCCCAGGGTCTCAGCACCCTCCTCTTCTATGCTGCTTGCACTGTCCCAAGCCTACAGATTTTTACCAGCCACTTAAATGCCTTAGGGATCCAGGGAGGTTCTTCTCCCCCTCTGCTCTGCCCTGCTGAGACCTCACCTGGAATACTGCATCCAGCTCTGGGCTCCCCAGCTCAGGAGGGACAGGGATCTGATGGAGAGAGTCCAAGGGAGGGCTATGAGGATGCTGCAGGGACTGCAGCACTGCCTGGGGAGGAGAGGCTGAGAGCCTGGGGCTGCTTAGTCTGGAGAGGAGAAGACTTCTGAGGAAGAACTTCTTGACTGTGAGGGTCCCAGAGGCCTGGAGCAGGCTGCCCAGAGAGGTTGTGGAGTCTCCTGCTCTGGAGCCTTTGCAGCCCTGTCTGGATGTGTTCCTGTGTGACCTGTGCTGGATTGTCTGCTCCTGCTCTGGCAGGGAGGTTGGACTGGAAGCTCTCCAGTGGTCCCTTCCAACCCCTGACACTGTGTGAGCCTGAGATCTGTGATGCTGTGAAGCAGAGATGGCAGAGTGAAGCATTACACTGGTTTGCTTAACTAGAAGAGCTTGTCCTGAGATGAGTAACTCAGAGGTCTCTACCACTGATGTTCTTCCTCCCTCCTTCCACCCCACTGTGAGGCAGGAACAAGCCAAGGGAAGCAAAGAGAAGCTTACAACATCAGATGGCAGAATGTTTTAGTTTAAGAGCCTTGGTGACAAATTCTGTTTTCTTTGGATTAATACAATGTGCCCAGAAGTGTCCCAGCAGCCACTCTGACACCTGGAAGAGCAGAGACTGCTGGTGCCCTGTGGGTCGCTTACAGAAGTCTCCTGGCTTCTGATGTTGGAATTATTCAAAAGGAAAAGAGAGAAGTTAAACCACTTTGGTGTTACCCAGGAACAAACCCAATTTAGACTGAAATAATGACCTGGTGTGTGTTCAGAAAACAGCAAGCAGGAGAGCTTGAACCCCTCAGCTCTGGCGTGGCACCCGGCCTGGATCAACAGCAGCAGCAACTAAAGCATGTTCTAGAGCCAAGGGCAGCCTGGCAGCTCCCACAGCACTTCAGCAACAGTGGGGTGGAGGCACCATCAGCAGTGTGCAGATGGCACCAAGCTGAGTGCTGCTGTGGATGTGCCAGAGGGACAGGATGGCATCCAGAGGGACCTGGACAGGCTGCAGAGGTGAACCCAGGTGAACCTCACAAGGTTCAACAAGAGCAAGGGCAGAGTCCTGCACCTGGGCCAGAACAATCCTCACTGTCAATACAGACTGGGGGAGGAGTGATAGAAAGCAGCCCTGGGGAGAAGGGCTTGGGGGTGCTGGTGGGGGAGAAGCTGGGCAGGAGCAGGCAGTGTGAGACTGCAGCACAGGAGGCCAAGGGCAGCCTGGGCTGCATCCAAAGCAATGTGGCCAGAGATGGAGAGAGAGGATTCTGCCCCTCTGCTCTGCTCTGGGGAGACCTCACCTGCAGGGCTGTGTCCAGCTCTGGAGTCCTCAACACAGGAAGGACCTGGAACTGATGGAGAGGGTCCAGAGGAGGCCATGAAGATGCTCAGGGGGTTGGAGCAGCTCTGCTATGAGGACAGGCTGAGGGAGCTGGGGGTGCTCAGCCTGGAGAAGCCCTCAGTGTAGGGGACTGAGCACTTGGGGACATGTTGACCCTTCAGTAGTGCTGGGTGGAGGGTTGGACTGGATGAGCTTGGAGATCTCTTCCAACTGGAACTGTGAAATCACTTTTGGAAAAGATAGATCACAGCTAAAATCATCATCATCATCATCATCATCATCTAGGCCAAGAGCAGACCTCATTGTTCAAAACTTCTGTCCTTGGTCACACTCTTCGTGTCCAGCAGCCTTCCCCACCATCAGAAGGAACTGCTAATCCAGTTTGGTAGCTTTCAGGAGCAGGTTGTTAATGTGGTAGATAAAGGCTGAGACTTCCACAGTCACATTGCCACACACTCCATGACCAGAGCAGCTCCTTCCCAAAGCGTTTGGCCACGTGCAGAAATACCTCAGAAGTTAGCATCAGCAGGGTGCAGGGTGCCTGATTAGGTGCCACACAGCTGAGAGGTGGCTGTCAGTGGAGCACACTCTGCCATGTGCCTCTCAGAGGCTGTGCACAGCTCTGTCATTGCTCTCTGCAGCTCCCTGCAGGGAGGTTGCAGTGAGGAGGGGACAGCCTCTGCTCCTTGGTGGCAAGCCACAGGAGCAGAGGCAATGGTTGCAAGCTGCCCCAGGGGAGGTTCAGGCTGGATGCTAGGAAATCTTTCTTGCCTGGAAGGGTTCTGAGGCCTTGGAATGTTGTGGCCAGGGCAGTGCTGGAGTGCCCATCCCTGGAGGTGTTGAAGCAGTGTGTGGAGCTGGTGCTTAGGGCCATGGTTTGGTGCTGAGCCTGCAGTGCTGGGTGGAGGTTGGACTGGCTGAGCCTGGAGGTCTCTTCCAACCAGATGTCTTCTGTGATTCTTTCATCTCTGCATTGCCATTAGAAACTGTATTTCTTTTCCATCCAGCCCTGAAGTACCAATCCAGGAGTTTCTCTCACATGGATACCAGGTGGCAGCTTTACACCTGTATTGCCACACTGGAAACAGAACAGGTTCTGTGGCCACTGCCCTACAGATGACCTCCCTTTTGCTCTCTGTGCAGCCAGGCAAGAGATTTGTCTTTTGACAGCTCCATGGCACTGGGATATGTGCCCCATTCATTACCTGCTCCCCAAAGCTCTTCTCTGAGCCAGCAGTCTCTAACCAGCAGCCTTCCCTTGGCCAGAGAACCACCTCTGGTGCATTGCTTACATTCATCTAAATTAAGATCTCATCCTGTTTAAAACTTGCCTCTTACTCTGAAATCCCTTGATCAATCATTCTGTAGCTACCAATGGGATCAATGTGTGCTTTATCCTCTGGATTGTTTGATACAAGCCTTAACTAGTGTTTTCATTCATTAATAGCAGACCCCACACCCATCCAGAGGTAGCCCATTTGATGGCTCCCTTGCCACTGGTGCTCCCTTCTTAGCTACCCAGGCAATGCTGTGCTCCTGTGACAGGATCACAAAGCACTGAGAGCCTTTTTTCCTGATGAAGTTTTAGCAGAGGAGCTTCCCACAAGTGCCAGGCAGAAGCCATGGCAGAGCTCGGTAACAGAAACCCACTCTGCTTTGCCTGGGGACTATTGACTCTGAACAGAGAATCACAGAGTGTTAGGGGTTGGAAGGGACCTCCAGAGATCATTCAGTCCAACCCCCTGCCAGAGCAGCAGCACCCAGGGCAGGGCACACAGAACACATCCAGACAGGGCTGCAAAGGCTCCAGAGCAGGAGACTCCACAACCTCTCTGGGCAGCCTGCTCCAGGCCTCCAGCACCCTCACAGGGACAAAGGTTTCCCTTCTGTTCCCATGGCACCTCCTCTGCTCCAGCTTGCCCCCAGTGCCCCTTGTGCTGTCCTTGGCCAGCCCTGAGCAGAGCCTGGCTCCAGCCCTGCACAGCTTTATCCCCAGCCATGAGGGCAGCCCTCAGGCTCCTCTGCTCCAAGCCCCAGCTCCCTCAGCCTGGCCTCACATGGAGATGTTGCACTGCCTGCAGCAGCTCTGTGCCTCTGTGCTGGACTCTCTCAAGCAGTTCCCTGAGGTCCTGCTGGAACTGAGGGGCCCAGAACTAGACACAATATTCCAGCTGTGGCCTCAGCAGGGCAGAGAACCTCTCTGACCTACTCCCCACAGCTCTTCCAATGCACCCCAGGATGCCCTTGGCCTTCTTGGCCACTGCCATGGATTGAGTTGACCCTGCTGCTGTTATCCAGACCATGCTGCAGCCATGCCAGCTTCAAAAATGAAAGTGGTGGCTGGAGCAAAGTGTGATGGGGCTGTGGTGGGTTGAAGTTCCACCACAGGGGCTTGAAGTTCAGACTGCAGCATGAGAGGCTCCCTGGTCCAGTTGCTGCTCCTGGGTTCTGTGCTCTTGGGTGCTGGCTCTTTTCTGCAGGCATGCTGGTGAGGGGTGTGAGTGTGGGGTGCCTCACTGGCCTTGGGTTGCTGTTTCATGCTGGATTTTCCTGTCTCACTGAGCTGCTTCTGCAAATAGGCTCAGCCAAGGTGATCATGTGCTGTATCATTAGATTAGTCAGATTACTACCTGTGAGTTTGATATCTTACATTAAACTCTCATCTCATCTCTTGATCTCAGCTCTGAGTTGTGTGTGTTACTCTTCCCCTCACTTTTGTGTTAGGGCAGCAGGCAGGTTAGGCCCTTACAGGCACAAGGTTGTCTGGCTCATGGGCATCCTTCTGTCCAGCAGGACCCCCAGGTCCCTCTCCTCTGCACTACTCTCCAACAGCTCAGTCCCCAAACTATCCTGGTCCCTGGGGCTGTTCTTTCCCAGATGCAGGACTCTCCCCTTGCCCTTGTTGGATTCCATTCCATTACTCCCTCCCAGCTCTCAGCCTGTCCAGGTCTGGCTGGATGGCAGCACAGCCTGAGGAGGTGTCACCACTGCTCCCAGTTTGGTGCCATCAGCACACTGGCTGCCAGTGCCCTGTGTGCCCTCAGCCAGGTGGTTGATGAATGGATTGGGCAGTGCTGGTGCCAGTACAAAGATAACCAACTCACATGTGTGAGTTTCTGCTTGTCTTTGTGCAGGTCTCAGAATGAAGCAGGTGAAGTGAGCAAGCAGGGAGAGGAGATAAGGGTGAGTGTGTGTCTCTGGCTTCAGAGCAGACAGAAGCTCTTTAACCCTTTCCCAAGGAGATAAAGAAAAATGCTCCACACAGAACTGGAAAGAATTGGAAGGTTAAATGGAAGTTCAAATGTGTTCATAGCTACATCCAACAGTACAAAGCACAGTAAATACACAAATCCATGTTCAGCCCTGGCCACAATACCCCAAAAAAGCTCACTAGGCCAAAGCTTCTCACAGCCTCCCTCCAACCCAGGCCAAAGCCCCAGGCCTCAAACACCCCTCCCATCATTCCTCTCAACCCTCCATACCAAGCCCCGGTGATGCAGCTGAGAATTAGCTTGGCCAAGGCCAGAGCCAGGCTGCAAACCTTCTCCACACAGCCAGAGATAGGGCCCCACATGTACAGGAGAGCAGGGAGGGAGGGTAAGGGCAGAACAGGTCCAGGTTCAGGTTCAACAAGACCAAGGGCAGGGTCCTGCAGCTGGGTGGAGGCAATCCCAGGCACAAATCCAGGCTGGGCAGGGACTGGCTGGAAAGCAGCCCTGAGGAGAGAGACTTGGGGGTGCTGGGGCAGGAGAAGCTCACCAGGAGCTCTCAGTGTGCACTTGCAGCCCACAAAGCCAATCAGAGCCTGGGCTGCAGCAGGAGAAGTGTGGCCAGCAGGGCCAGGGAGGTGACTCGGGGGTAGCTTAGCCTGGAGAAGAGGAGACTCAGGGGAGACCTCATTGCTCTCTCCAACTGCCTTAAGGGGGGTTGGAGACAGGCAGAGGTTGGTCTCTTCTCCCAGGCAAGCAGCACCAGAACAAGAGGACACAGTCTCAAGCTGTGCCAGGGAAGGTTTATGCTGGAGGTTAGGAAGAAGTTCCATACAGAGAGAGTGATTGCCCATTGGGATGTGCTGCCCAGGGAGGTGGTGGAGTCACCATCCCTGGAGGTGTTCAGGAGGAGACTTGATGGGGTGCTTGGTGCCATGGGTTAGCTGTTTAGGTGGTGTTGGATGATAGGTTGGACACCATGATCTTGAAGGCCTCTTCCAAACTGCTTTCTCCTCTCCTCCCTCTCCTCTCCTCTCCTCTCCTCTCCTCTCCTCTCCTCTCCTCTCCTCTCCTCTCCTCTCCTCTCCTCTCCTCTCCTCTCCTCTCCTCTCCTCTCCTCTCCTCTCCTCTCCTCTCCTCTCCTCTCCCCTCCCTCCCTCCCTCCTCCCTCCCCTCCCCTCCCTCCCCTCCCTCCCTCTCCTCTCCTCTCCCTCTCCTCTCCCCTCTCCTCTCCTCTCCTCTCCTCTCCTCTCCTCTCCTCTCCTCCCTCTCCCTCTCCTCCTCCTCCCCTCTCCTCCCTCTCCTCCTCTCCTCTCCTCTCCTCTCCTCCTCTCCTCTCCTCTCCTCTCCTCCTCTCCTCTCCTCCCTCTCCCTCTCCTCTCCTCCCCTCCTCCCTCTCTCCCTCTCCTCCCCTCTCTCTCTCCTCTCCCCTCTTTCTCCCCCTCTGCTCAGCTCTGGGAGACCCCACCTGAGTCCTGCCTCCAGTTCTGGAGCCCCTATGACAAGAGGGATGTGGAGGTGCTGGAAGGTGTCCAGAGCAGGGCCAGGAGGATGAGCAGAGGGCTGGAGCACCTCTCCTGTGAGGACAGACTGAAGGAGTTGGGGCTGTTCAGTCTGCAGAAGAGAAGGCTCCCAGGTGACCTCATTGTGGCCTTCCAGGATCTGCAGGGGGCTACAGGAAGGCTGGGGAGGGACTGCTCAGGATCTCAGGCAGTGATAGGACTAGGGGGAATGGAATGAAGCTGGAGGTGGGGAGATTCAGGCTGGAGGGGAGGAGGAAGTTCTTCCCCAGAGAGTGGTGAAGCCCTGGAATGGGTTGTCCAGGGAGGTGGTTGGGGCCCTGTCCCTGGAGGTGTTTAAGGCCAGGCTGGATGAGGCTGTGGCCAGGCTGATGTAGTGTGGGGTGTCCCTGCCCATGGCAGGGGGGGTTGGAACTAGATGATCCTTGTGGTCCCTTCCAACTCTATGATACTATGACACTATGAACAAACAGAAGTGTCCATTTTCATAGAGCTGCAGGACAGATGGGAATGAAGTAACAAAAGATGACACTTCCTGGGGCACCTCTGGACTCTGTAGCCCCTTCTGCAGGTCCACAACTTAAAGGCAACCAGGCTCAAACCACAGCAGCATGAAACATGGCTTGTCCCAGTGTGGAGAATGTGAGTCCTGTCAGTGACAGGGGCTGCAGGAGCTAATGGCAAGCACACAAGTGACTGGAAAGCTGCTGGAGAGTAAGGGCCAAGTGCTCTGCTCAGGAGTTTGTGCATCAACTCCCCTGTGCATGTGCAAGAAGCCTTCTTCTCACAAGGCAGGCAAAACTAGAAGTGGGGAGATGGAGATTGGATGTGAGGAAGAAGTTGTTCCCCAGGAGGGTGGTGAGAGCCTGGCCCAGGTTGCCCAGGGAGGTGGTGGAAGCCTCCTGCCTGGAGGTGTTTGCAGCCAGGCTGGCTGTGGCTGTGAGCAACCTGCTGTGGTGTGAGGTGTCCCTGGCCATGGCAGGGGGTTGGAACCTGGCTGAGCCTTGAGGTCCCTTCCAGCCCTGACAGCTCTGTGACTCTGTGATCTTGTTTGCAGACAGCAGAGGTGATTTCTTGTTCACAAATAAGTGCTAGATGCCAGCTGAGAGGTGACTGTGCCCACCCTGACAGGCTGCTGAGGGGATGCACAGCAGTTCTGCTCTTCACTGCAGCCTGGTTTGGTTTCATTCATGCATTTGCCCTTTTATATTTGCCACAAAGCAATGTGCAAACAAATGCTTAGAGTGTGTGCAGCAAATCCTGTGTGAACACTGCCTGCCTGCCAGCTTTGGAACAGGTTCCTTTGAGAGTGATTAGTGTGAATGCTTAGTTTAAATCCCTGATTTAAGTCAAGAATGAAGGAGGTTCTCCTCCCCCTCTATTTTGCCCTGCTGAGACCTCACCTGGAATATTGCATCCAGCTCTGGGCTCCCCAGCTCAGGAGGGACAGGGATCTGCTGGAGAGAGTCCAAGGGAGGGCTACAAGGATGCTGTGGGGACTGCAGCACTGCCTGGGGAGGAGAGGCTGAGAGCCCTGGGGCTGTTCAGTCTGGGGAGGAGAAGGCTGAGAGGGATCTGATCAATGTCTATCAATAGCTGAGGGCTAGGGGGCAGGAAGGAAGGGACAGGGACAGCCTCTGCTCACTGTGCCCTGGGATAGGCCAAGGGGCAATGGATACAGCACAGGAGGTTCCAGCTCAGCATGAGGAGGAACTTCTTGACTGTGAGGGTCCCAGAGGCCTGGAGCAGGCTGCCCAGAGAGGTTGTGGAGTCTCCTTCTGTGGAGCCTTTGCAGCCCTGTCTGGATGTGTTCCTATGTGACCTGTGCTGGATTCTGTGGTCCTGCTCTGGCAAGGGGGTTGGACTGGAAGCTCTCCAGAGGTCCCTAATATCCTCTGAACTGTGAGTTAAAACCATTTGTGGAAAGAGAAGTGACAACAGCAGCAGCACTCCCCATCCTCTTTAACATCTTTATTGATGATCTGGAGGAGGGCATTGAGTCAGTCATCAGCAAGTTTGCAGATGACACCAAGCTGGGAGCAGATGTTGGTCAGTGAGAAGGTCCCTTGACCCTCTGGACAGATCCCAACTGGAACATTCAACAAGATTTAAAACCCCATGCAGTGCTACAGGCTTCAGAGTGGCTGAAAAACAGAGAGGGACCTGGGGGTGCTGACAACATGAGCCAGCAGTGTGCACAGGGGGCCAAGAAGGCCAATGGCATCCTGGCCTGCATCAGGAAGAGTGTGGCCAGCAGGAGCAGGGAGGTCATTGTGCCCTGTGCTCAGCACTGGTTAGGCCACACCTTGAGTCCTGTGTCCAGTTCTGGGCCCCTCAGTTTAAGAAGGACATTGAGAGACTTGAAGGTGTCCAGAGAAGGGCAACAAGGCTGGGGAGAGGCCTTGAGCACAGCCCTGTGAGGAGAGGCTGAGGGAGCTGAGGCTGTTTAGCCTGGAGAAGAGGAGGCTCAGGGGAGACCTCATTGCCCTCTACAACTCCCTGAAGGGAGGTTGTAGCCTGGTGGGGGTTGGTCTCTTCTCCCAGGCAGCCAGCAGCAGAACAAGAGGACACAGTCCCAAGCTGTGCCAGGGGAGGTTTAGGGTGGAGATGAGGAGAAAGTTCTTCCCAGAGAGAGTTGTTAGCCACTGGAATGTGCTGCCCAGGGAGGTGGTGGAGTCCCCATCCCTGGAGGTGTTCAGGAGGGGATTGGATGTGGCACTTGGTGCCATGGTCTGGTCATGAGGTCTGTGGTGACAGGTTGGACTCGATGATCATCGAGGTCTCTTCCAACCTTGGTGATACTGGATACTGTGAGACTGTGTTTCAACTGTTTCCTCCATGGGCTCTGCTTGGATGAAGTCTGTGTTAACTTTGTGCTCAGGTGCCACATGCCATAAAGTGATGAATTCAGAGGCCAAGTAGTTCAACCCTTCCTGCAGTCAGAAACTGATTGCTAACAGGGCAAGAAAACTCCTTTTGTGTTTTCCCCCAGCTGTGAGGAACACCCAGGGACGGCTGAAGAGGGCACAGGGGTTAAACTGGAGAAGCACTCACACTGGACTTTGTTTGCTGTCTGCACCCTGCTTCTGGGCAGCACAGCACAAGGGAAATTGCATCCTGGGTTTGGATAATAGAAGAAATCCCTGCAGAGAGCTAAGAGAGACTCAATCTTGTCTGTCTTGATGTGACCCAGCAAAGATAAAATCACCTTTGCTGCTTGCCCAGACAATAGCTGATGGGTATTGGGCAGAGCCACTGCATAAGGACTCTCTGGAAGGTGCACAGATAAAGATTGCTCACAGACTGCAGCTGCCCTGCAAATAATGTGCAGAGGCCTCTGCTCTCCATCCTCTCTGCAAGAGACATAAATTGGCAGAGACATCACCATGGAGCCTGGAAGAAGCAGACCAACAGGAACCCTCTCTCCCTGTCCTAAGTTCTGCCTGCTACAACTCATGGAGCTGAAGAGGCTGCCCAGAGGACAGCACAGCTAAGGACAGCATCTCCTCCATGCACAGCTGCAGCACTCTTCCCCCACACATCCAACATCTTCTCCATGCCACAGCTGCAGCTCTCTTCCCCCACACACCCAACATCTCCTCCATGCCACAGCTGCAGCTCTCTTCCCCCACACACCCAACATCCCCTCCATGCCAAAGCTGCAGCTGAAGACACACCCAACATCCCCTCCATGCACAGCTGCAGCTCTCTTCCCCACACACCCAACATCCCCTCCATGCCAAAGCTGCAGCTCTCTTCCCCCACACACCCAACATCCCCTCCATGCACAGCTGCAGCTCTCTTCCCCCACACATCCAACATCTTCTCCATGCCACAGCTGCAGCTCTCTTCCCCCACACACCCAACATCTCCTCCATGCCACAGCTGCAGCTCTCTTCCCCCACACACCCAACATCCCCTCCATGCACAGCTGCAGCTCTCTTCCCCCACACACCCAACATCTTCTCCATGCACAGCTGCAGCTCTCTTCCCCCACACACCCAACATCTCCTCCATGCCACAGCTGCAGCTCTCTTCCCCCACACACCCAACATCCCCTCCATGCACAGCTGCAGCTCTCTTCCCCCACACACCCAACATCCCCTCCATGCCAAAGCTGCAGCTCTCTTCCCCCACACATCCAACATCTCCTCCATGCCAAAGCTGCAGCTCTCTTCCCCCACACACCCAACATCCCCTCCATGCCAAAGCTGCAGCTCTCTTCCCCCACACACCCAACATCTCCTCCATGCCAAAGCTGCAGCACTCTTCCCCACACACCCAACATCTCCTCCCTGCCAAAGCTGCAGCTCTCTTCCCCCACACACCCAACATCTCCTCCATGCACAGCTGCAGCTCTCTTCCCCCACACACCCAACATCTCCTCCATGCCAAAGCTGCAGCTCTCTTCCCCCACACACCCAACATCTCCTCCATGCACAGCTGCAGCAGCCTTCCTTCACAGATCCAGCTAGATCAAGCTGCCCAGAGCCCTCTCCAGCCTCACCTTGAATATCTCCAGCCATGGAGCCTCAACCACCTCCCTGGGCAACCTGTGCCAGTGTTCCACCACCCTCCTGCTGCAGAACTTGTTCCTCACATCCAATCTCAATCTGCTCTGCTCTAGTTTGAAGCCATTGCCCCTGCTCCTGTCCCTGCAGGCCTTTGCAAACAGTCTCTCTGCAGCCTTCTTGTAGCCCCCTTCAGGTCCTGGCAGGCTGCTGTTAGTTCTCCCTGGAGCCTTCTCTTCTCCAGGCTGAACATCCCCAGCCCCCAGCCTGTCCTCAGAGCAGAGCTGCTCCAGCCCCTGAGCATTCTGGTGGTCTCCTTCTGAGGGTAATCTTGGTTCTGTGTCTGTCTTCTCTGCTGACTGATTCTGGAGGAGGTGACAGAGCAGTGACTCCAGGCCGAAGCTAACCTACTAACTTTCAGAGACATGCTCTTTGTGG